>CALZFC010000222.1:0-88011 GCA_945643635.1 Allodiplogaster sudhausi | reverse complement strand
TGCAGCAACTGCAGCAATTACAGCAAATGCAACTGCAACAACTGCGGCAATTACAGCAAACTGCAGCAATTACAGCAAATGCAACTGCAGCAACTGCAGCAATTCAGCAATGCAGCAACTGCAGCAATTACAGCAAATGCAACTGCAACAACTGCGGCAATTACAGCAATGCAGCAATTACAGCAAATGCAACTGCAGCAACTGCGGCAATTGCAGCAATTACAGCAAATGCAACTGCAGAAACTGCAGCAATTTCAGCAATTGCAGCAACTGCAGCAATTACAGCAAATGCAACTGCAACAACTGCGGCAATTACAGCAACTGCAGCAATTACAGCAAATGCAACTGCAGCAACTGCGGCAATTTCAGCAATTGCAGCAAACTGCAGCAATTACAGCAAATGTAACTGCATCAACTGCGGCAATTACAGCAATTACAGCAAATGCAACTGCAGCAAAGCAACTGCAGCAATTCAGCAATTGCAGCAACTGCAGCAATTACAGCAAATGCAACTGCAGCAACTGCAGCAATTACAGCAAATGCAATGCAGCAACTGCAGCAATTACAGCAAATGCAACTGCAACAACTGCGGCAATTACAGCAACTGCAGCAATTACAGCAAATGCAACTGCAGCAACTGCGGCAATTTCAGCAAGTGCAGCAATTACAGCAAATGCAACTGCAGCAACTGCGGCAATTACAGCAGCTGCAGCAATTACAGCAAATGCAACTGCAGCAACTGCGGCAATTACAGCAATTGCAGCAATTACAGCAAATGCAACTGCAGCAACTGCGGCAATTACAGCAACTGCAGCAAACTGCAGCAATTACAGCAAATGTAACTGCATTCAGCAACTGCGGCAATTAACAGCAATTACAGCAAATGCAACTGCAGCAACTGCAGCAATTTCAGCAAATGCAACTGCAGCAACTGCGGCAATTACAGCAACTGCAGCAATTACAGCAAATGCAACTGCAGCAACTGCGGCAATTTCAGCAATTGCAGCAATTACAGCAAATGCAACTGCAGCAACTGCGGCAATTCAGCAATTGCAGCAATTACAGCAAATGCAACTGCAGCAACTGCGGCAATTACAGCAACTGCAGCAATTACAGCAAATGCAACTGCAAGCAACTGCGGCAATTACAGCAATGCAACTGCAACAACTGCGGCAATTTCAGCAATGCAGCAATTACAGCAAATGCAACTGCAGCAATTTCAGCAATTGCAGCAACTGCAGCAATTACAGCAAATGCAACTGCAACAACTGCGGCAATTACAGCAACTGCAGCAATTACAGCAAATGCAACTGCAGCAACTGCAGCAATTACAGCAAATGCAACTGCAACAACTGCCGCAATTTCAGCAATTGCAGCAATTACAGCAAATGCAACTGCAGCAACTGCGGCAATTTCAGCAAGTGCAGCAATTACAGCAAATGCAACTGCAGCAACTGCGGCAATTACAGCAGCTGCAGCAATTACAGCAAATGCAACTGCATCAACTGCGGCAATTACAGCAATTGCAGCAATTACAGCAAATGCAACTGCAGCAACTGTGGTAATTACAGCAACTGCAGCAACTGCAGCAATTACAGCAAATGCAAATGCAGCAACTGCGGCAATTACAGCAACTGCAGCAATTACAGCAAATGCAAACTGCAGCAACTGCGGCAATTACTGCAACTGCAGCAATTACAGCAAATGCAACTGCATCAACTGCGGCAATTACAGCAATTGCAGCAATTACAGCAAATGCAACTGCAGCAACTGTGGTAATTACAGCAACTGCAGCAACTGCAGCAATTACAGCAAATGCAAATGCAGCAACTGCGGCAATTACAGCAACTGCAGCAATTACAGCAAATGCAACTGCAGCAACTGCGGCAATTTCAGCAATTGCAGCAATTACAGCAAATGCAACTGCAGCAACTGCGGCAATTCAGCAATTGCAGCAATTACAGCAAATGCAACTGCAGCAACTGTGGTAATTACAGCAACTGCAGCAACTGAGGCAATTACAGCAAATGCAACTGCATCAAAGCAGGCAATTACAGCAAATGCAACTGCAGAAACTGCAGCAATTTCAGCAATTGCAGCAACTGCAGCAATTACAGCAAATGCAACTGCAACAACTGCGGCAATTACAGCAACTGCAGCAATTACAGCAAATGCAAATGCAGCAACTGCGGCAATTACAGCATCTGCAGCAATTACAGCAAATGCAACTGCATCAACTGCGGCAATTACAGCAATTACAGCAAATGCAACTGCAGAAACTGCAGCAATTTCAGCAATTGCAGCAACTGCAGCAATTACAGCAAATGTAACTGCAAAACTGCAGCAATTTCAGCAATTGCAGCAACTGCAGCAATTACAGCAAATGCAACTGCAACAACAGCAACTGCAGCAATTACAGCAACTGCAGCAATTACAGCAAATGCAAATGCAACAACTGCAGCAATTTCAGCAATTGCAGCAACTGCAGCAATTACAGCAAATGCAACTGCAACAACTGCGGCAATTACAGCAACTGCAGCAATTACAGCAAATGCAACTGCAGCAACTGCAGCAATTTCAGCAATTGCAGCAACTGCAGCAATTACAGCAAATGCAACTGCAACAACTGCGGCAATTACAGCATCTGCAGCAATTACAGCAAATGCAACTGCAGCAACTGCGGCAATTTCAGCAATTACAGCAAATGCAACTGCAGCAACTGCAGCAATTCAGCAATTGCAGCAACTGCAGCAATTACAGCAATGCAACTGCAGCAATCAAACAAAAAAAAAAGCAAATGCGTGGGTAATTACAGCAACTGCAGCAACTGCAGCAATTACAGCAAATGCAAATGCAGCAACTGCGGCAATTACAGCAACTGCAGCAATTACAGCAAATGCAACTGCAGCAACTGCGGCAATTACAGCAACTGCAGCAATTACAGCAAATGCAACTGCACAACTGCGGCAATTACAGCAACTGCAGCAATTACAGCAAATGCAACTGCAGCAACTGTGGTAATTACAGCAACTGCAGCAACTGCAGCAATTACAGCAAATGCAAATGCAGCAACTGCGGCAATTACAGCAACTGCAGCAATTACAGCAAATGCAACTGCAGCAACTGCGGCAATTCAGCAACTGCAGCAATTACAGCAAATGCAACTGCAGCAACTGCGGCAATTCAGCAATTGCAGCAATTACAGCAAATGCAACTGCAGCAACTGTGGTAATTACAGCAACTGCAGCAACTGACGGCAATTACAGCAAATGCAACTGCATCAACTGCGGCAATTACAGCAAATGCAACTGTAGAAAACTGCAGCAATTTCAGCATTGCAGCAACTGCAGCAATTACAGCAAATGCAACTGCAACAACTGCGGCAATTACAGCAACTGCAGCAATTACAGCAAATGCAAACTGCAGCAACTGCGGCAATTACAGCATCTGCAGCAATTACAGCAAATGCAACTGCATCAACTGCGGCAATTACAGCAATTACAGCAAATGCAACTGCAGCAACTGCAGCAATTTCAGCAATTGCAGCAACTGCAGCAATTACAGCAAATGTACTGCAACAACTGCAGCAATTTCAGCAATTGCAGCAACTGCAGCAAACAGCAAATGCAACTGCAACAACTGCGGCAATTACAGCAACTGCAGCAATTACAGCAAATGCAAATGCAACAACTGCAGCAATTTCAGCAATTGCAGCAACTGCAGCAATTACAGCAAATGCAACTGCAACAACTGCGGCAATTACAGCAACTGCAGCAATTACAGCAAATGCAACTGCAGCAACTGCAGCAATTTCAGCAATTGCAGCAACTGCAGCAATTACAGCAAATGTAACTGCAACAACTGCGGCAATTACAGCAACTGCAGCAATTACAGCAAATGCAACTGCAGCAACTGCGGCAATTTCAGCAATTACAGCAAATGCAACTGTAGAAACTGCAGCAATTCAGCAATTGCAGCAACTGCAGCAATTACAGCAAATGCAACTGCAACAACTGCGGCAATTACAGCAACTGCAGCAATTACAGCAAATGCAACTGCAGCAACTGCGGCAATTACAGCATCTGCAGCAATTACAGCAAATGCAACTGCAGCAACTGCGGCAATTACAGCAATTACAGCAAAGCAACTGCAGCAACTGCAGCAAATTCAGCAATTGCAGCAACTGCAGCAATTACAGCAAATGCAACTGCAACAACTGCAGCAATTTCAGCAATTGCAGCAACTGCAGCAATTACAGCAAATGCAACTGCAACAACTGCGGCAATTACAGCAACTGCAGCAATTACAGCAAATGCAACTGCAGCAACTGCAGCAATTCAGCAATTGCAGCAACTGCAGCAATTACAGCAAATGCAAACTGCAACAACTGCGGCAATTACAGCAATTACAGCAAATGCAACTGCAGCAACTGCAGCAATTTCAGCAATTGCAGCAACTGCAGCAATTACAGCAAATGCAACTGCAAACACTGCGGCAAATACAGCAACTGCAGCAATTACAGCAAATGCAACTGCAGCAACTGCGGCAATTACAGCAATTGCAGCAATTACAGCAAATGCAACTGCAGCAACTGCGGCAATTACAGCAACTGCAGCAATTACAGCAAATGCAACTGCAGCAACTGCGGCAATTACAGCAACTGCAGCAATTACAGCAAATGCAACTGCAGCAACTGCGGCAATTACAGCAATTGCAGCAATTACAGCAAATGCAACTGCAGCAACTGTGGCAATTACAGCAACTGCAGCAACTGCAGCAATTACAGCAAATGCAACTGCAGCAACTGCGGCAATACAGCAATTACAGCAAATGCAACTGCAGAAACTGCAGCAATTTCAGCAAATGCAAAGCAGCAACTGCGGCAATTACAGCAACTGCAGCAATTACAGCAAATGCAACTGCAGCAACTGCGGCAATTTCAGCAATTGCAGCAATTACAGCAAATGCAACTGCAGCAACTGCGGCAATTACAGCAACTGCAGCAATTACAGCAAATGCAACTGCAGCAACTGCGGCAATTACAGCAACTGCAGCAATTACAGCAAATGCAACTGCAGCAACTGCGGCAATTACAGCAACTGCAGCAATTACAGCAAATGCAACTGCAGCAACTGCAGCAATTTCAGCAATTGCAGCAACTGCAGCAATTACAGCAAATGCAACTGCATCAACTGCGGCAATTACAGCAATTACAGCAAATGCAACTGCAGAAACTGCAGCAATTTCAGCAATTGCAGCAACTGCAGCAATTACAGCAAATGCAACTGCAACAACTGCGGCAATTACAGCAACTGCAGCAATTACAGCAAATGCAACTGCAGCAACTGCAGCAATTACAGCAAATGCAACTGCAACAACTGCCGCAATTTCAGCAAGTGCAGCAATTACAGCAAATGCAACTGCAGCAACTGCGGCAATTACAGCAGCTGCAGCAATTACAGCAAATGCAACTGCATCAACTGCGGCAATTACAGCAATTGCAGCAATTACAGCAAATGCAACTGCAGCAACTGTGGTAATTACAGCAACTGCAGCAACTGCAGCAATTACAGCAAATGTAACTGCACAACTGCGGCAATTACAGCAATTACAGCAAATGCAACTGCAGAAACTGCAGCAATTTCAGCAATTGCAGCAACTGCAGCAATTACAGCAAATGCAAATGCAGCAACTGCGGCAATTACAGCAACTGCAGCAATTACAGCAAATGCAACTGCAGCAACTGCAGCAATTACAGCAAATGCAACTGCAACAACTGCCGCAATTTCAGCAATTGCAGCAATTACAGCAAATGCAACTGCAGCAACTGCGGCAATTTCAGCAAGTGCAGCAATTACAGCAAATGCAACTGCAGCAACTGCGGCAATTACAGCAGCTGCAGCAATTACAGCAAATGCAACTGCACAACTGCGGCAATTACAGCAATTGCAGCAATTACAGCAAATGCAACTGCAGCAACTGTGGTAATTACAGCAACTGCAGCAACTGCAGCAATTACAGCAAATGCAAATGCAGCAACTGCGGCAATTACAGCAACTGCAGCAATTACAGCAAATGCAACTGCAGCAACTGCGGCAATTACAGCAACTGCAGCAATTACAGCAAATGCAACTGCATCAACTGCGGCAATTACAGCAATTGCAGCAATTACAGCAAATGCAACTGCAGCAACTGCGGCAATTACAGCAACTGCAGCAACTGCAGCAATTACAGCAAATGCAAATGCAGCAACTGCGGCAATTACAGCAACTGCAGCAATTACAGCAAATGCAACTGCAGCAACTGCGGCAATTTCAGCAATTGCAGCAATTACAGCAAATGCAACTGCAGCAACTGTGGTAATTACAGCAACTGCAGCAACTGAGGCAATTACAGCAAATGCAACTGCATCAACTGCGGCAATTACAGCAAAGCAACTGTAGAAACTGCAGCAATTCAGCAATTGCAGCAACTGCAGCAATTACAGCAAATGCAACTGCAACAACTGCGGCAATTACAGCAACTGCAGCAATTACAGCAAATGCAAATGCAGCAACTGCGGCAATTACAGCATCTGCATCAATTACAGCAAATGCAACTGCATCAACTGCGGCAATTACAGCAATTACAGCAAATGCAACTGCAGCAACTGCAGCAATTTCAGCAATTGCAGCAACTGCAGCAATTACAGCAAATGTAACTGCAACAACTGCAGCAATTTCAGCAATTGCAGCAACTGCAGCAATTACAGCAAATGCAACTGCAACAACTGCGGCAATTACAGCAACTGCAGCAATTACAGCAAATGCAAATGCAACAACTGCAGCAATTTCAGCAATTGCAGCAACTGCAGCAATTACAGCAAATGCAACTGCAACAACTGCGGCAATTACAGCAACTGCAGCAATTACAGCAAATGCAACTGCAGCAACTGCAGCAATTTCAGCAATTGCAGCAACTGCAGCAATTACAGCAAATGTAACTGCAACAACTGCGGCAATTACAGCATCTGCATCAATTACAGCAAATGCAAATGCAGCAACTGCGGCAATTTCAGCAATTACAGCAAATGCAACTGTAGAAACTGCAGCAATTTCAGCAATTGCAGCAACTGCAGCAATTACAGCAAATGCAACTGCAACAACTGCGGCAATTACAGCAACTGCAGCAATTACAGCAAATGCAAATGCAGCAACTGCGGCAATTTCAGCAATTGCAGCAACTGCAGCAATTACAGCAAATGTAACTGCATCAACTGCGGCAATTACAGCAATTACAGCAATGCAACTGCAGAAACTGCAGCAATTTCAGCAATTGCAGCAACTGCAGCAATTACAGCAAATGCAACTGCAACAACTGCGGCAATTACAGCAACTGCAGCAATTACAGCAAATGCAACTGCAACAACTGCGCAATTTCAGCAATTGCAGCAATTACAGCAAATGCAACTGCAGCAACTGCGGCAATTTCAGCAACTGCAGCAATTACAGCAAATGCAACTGCAGCAACTGCGGCAATTACAGCAGCTGCAGCAATTACAGCAAATGCAACTGCATCAACTGCGGCAATTACAGCAATTGCAGCAATTACAGCAAATGCAACTGCAGCAACTGCGGCAATTACAGCAACTGCAGCAACTGCAGCAATTACAGCAAATGCAACTGCATAACTGCGGCAATTACAGCAATTACAGCAAAGCAACTGCAGAAACTGCAGCAATTACAGCAAATGCAAATGCAGCAACTGCGGCAATTACAGCAACTGCAGCAATTACAGCAAATGCAACTGCAGCAACTGCGGCAATTTCAGCAATTGCAGCAATTACAGCAAATGCAACTGCAGCAACTGCGGCAATTACAGCAAGTGCAGCAATTACAGCAAATGCAACTGCAGCAACTGCGGCAATTACTGCAACTGCAGCAATTACAGCAAATGCAACTGCAACAACTGCCGCAATTACAGCAACTGCAGCAATTACAGCAAATGCAACTGCAGCAACTGCAGCAATTTCAGCAATTGCAGCAACTGCAGCAATTACAGCAAATGTAACTGCAACTGCGGCAATTACAGCAATTACAGCAAATGCAACTGCAGAAAACTGCAGCAATTTCAGCAATTGCAGCAACTGCAGCAATTACAGCAAATACAACTGCAACAACTGCGGCAATTACAGCAACTGCAGCAATTACAGCAAATGCAACTGCAGCAACTGCAGCAATTACAGCAAATGCAACTGCAACAACTGCCGCAATTTCAGCAACTGCAGCAATTACAGCAAATGCAACTGCAGCAACTGCGGCAATTACAGCAGCTGCAGCAATTACAGCAAATGCAACTGCATCAACTGCGGCAATTACAGCAATTGCAGCAATTACAGCAAATGCAACTGCAGCAACTGCGGCAATTACAGCAATTGCAGCAACTGCAGCAATTACAGCAAATGTAACTGCATCAACTGCGGCAATTACAGCAATTACAGCAAATGCAACTGCAGAAACTGCAGCAATTTCAGCAATTGCAGCAACTGCAGCAATTACAGCAAATGCAAATGCAGCAACTGCGGCAATTACAGCAACTGCAGCAATTACAGCAAATGCAACTGCAGCAACTGCGGCAATTCAGCAATTGCAGCAATTACAGCAAATGCAACTGCAGCAACTGTGGCAATTACAGCAACTGCAGCAACTGCAGCAATTACAGCAAATGCAACTGCATCAACTGCGGCAATTACAGCAATTACAGCAAATGCAACTGCAGCAACTGCAGCAATTTCAGCAAATGCAAATGCAGCAACTGCGGCAATTACAGCAACTGCAGCAATTACAGCAAATGCAACTGCAGCAACTGCGGCAATTTCAGCAATTGCAGCAATTACAGCAAATGCAACTGCAGCAACTGCGGCAATTACAGCAAGTGCAGCAATTACAGCAAATGCAACTGCAGCAACTGCGGCAATTACAGCAACTGCAGCAATTACAGCAAATGCAACTGCAACAACTGCGGCAATTACAGCAACTGCAGCAATTACAGCAAATGCAACTGCAGCAACTGCAGCAATTTCAGCAATTGCAGCAACTGCAGCAATTACAGCAAATGTAACTGCATCAACTGCGGCAATTACAGCAACTGCAGCAATTACAGCAAATGCAACTGCAGCAACTGCAGCAATTACAGCAAATGCAACTGCAACAACTGCCGCAATTCAGCAACTGCAGCAATTACAGCAAATGCAACTGCAGCAACTGCGGCAATTACAGCAGCTGCAGCAATTACAGCAAATGCAACTGCAGCAACTGCGGCAATTACAGCAATTGCAGCAATTACAGCAAATGCAACTGCAGCAACTGTGGCAATTACAGCAACTGCAGCAACTGCAGCAATTACAGCAAATGCAACTGCATCAACTGCGGCAATTACAGCAATTACAGCAAATGCAACTGCAGAAACTGCAGCAATTTCAGCAATTGCAGCAACTGCAGCAATTACAGCAAATGCAAATGCAGCAACTGCGGCAATTACAGCAACTGCAGCAATTACAGCAAATGCAACTGCAGCAACTGCAGCAATTACAGCAAATGCAACTGCAACAACTGCCGCAAATTCAGCAATTGCAGCAATTACAGCAAATGCAACTGCAGCAACTGCGGCAATTTCAGCAAGTGCAGCAATTACAGCAAATGCAACTGCAGCAACTGCGGCAATTACAGCACTGCAGCAATTACAGCAAATGCAACTGCATCAACTGCGGCAATTACAGCAATTGCAGCAATTACAGCAAATGCAACTGCAGCAACTGGTAATTACAGCAACTGCAGCAACTGCAGCAATTACAGCAAATGCAAATGCAGCAACTGCGGCAATTACAGCAACTGCAGCAATTACAGCAAATGCAACTGCAGCAACTGCGGCAATTACTGCAACTGCAGCAATTACAGCAAATGCAACTGCATCAACTGCGGCAATTACAGCAATTGCAGCAATTACAGCAAATGCAACTGCAGCAACTGTGGTAATTACAGCAACTGCAGCAACTGCAGCAATTACAGCAAATGCAACTGCAGCAACTGCGGCAATTACAGCAACTGCAGCAATTACAGCAAATGCAACTGCAGCAACTGCGGCAATTCAGCAATTGCAGCAATTACAGCAAATGCAACTGCAGCAACTGCGGCAATTCAGCAATGCAGCAATTACAGCAAATGCAACTGCAGCAACTGTGGTATTACAGCAACTGCAGCAACTGAGGCAATTACAGCAAATGCAACTGCATCAACTGCGGCAATTACAGCAAATGCAACTGCAGCAACTGCAGCAATTTCAGCAATTGCAGCAACTGCAGCAATTACAGCAAATGCAACTGCAGCAACTGCGGCAATTACAGCAACTGCAGCAATTACAGCAAATGCAACTGCAGCAACTGCGGCAATTACAGCAATTACAGCAAATGCAACTGCAGCAACTGCAGCAATTTCAGCAATTGCAGCAACTGCAGCAATTACAGCAAATGCAACTGCAGCAACTGCGGCAATTACAGCAACTGCAGCAATTACAGCAAATGCAAATGCAAAACTGCAGCAATTTCAGCAATTGCAGCAACTGCAGCAATTACAGCAAATGCAACTGCAACAACTGCGGCAATTACAGCAACTGCAGCAATTACAGCAAATGCAACTGCAGCAACTGCAGCAATTCAGCAATTGCAGCAACTGCAGCAATTACAGCAAATGCAACTGCAACAACTGCGGCAATTACAGCAACTGCAGCAATTACAGCAAATGCAACTGCAGCAACTGCGGCAATTTCAGCATTACAGCAAATGCAACTGCAGAAACTGCAGCAATTTCAGCAATTGCAGCAACTGCAGCAATTACAGCAAATGCAACTGCAACAACTGCGGCAATTACAGCAACTGCAGCAATTACAGCAAATGCAACTGCAGCAACTGCGGCAATTTCAGCAATTGCAGCAACTGCAGCAATTACAGCAAATGTAACTGCATCAACTGCGGCAATTACCGCAATTACAGCAAATGCAACTGCAGAAACTGCAGCAATTTCAGCAATTGCAGCAACTGCAGCAATTACAGCAAATGCAACTGCAAAAACTGCGGCAATTACAGCAACTGCAGCAATTACAGCAAATGCAACTGCAACAACTGCCGCAATTTCAGCAATGCAGCAATTACAGCAAATGCAACTGCAGCAACTGCGGCAATTTCAGCAAGTGCAGCAATTACAGCAAATGCAACTGCAGCAACTGCGGCAATTACAGCAACTGCAGCAATTACAGCAAATGCAACTGCAGCAACTGCGGCAATTACAGCAATTGCAGCAATTACAGCAAATGCAACTGCAGCAACTGCGGTAATTACAGCAACTGCAGCAACTGCAGCAATTACAGCAAATGCAAATTTACAAAAAAAAAGCAAAAAATGCAACTGCAGCAACTGCACGGCAATTACAGCAATTACAGCAAATGCAACTGCAGCAACTGCAGCAATTACAGCAAATGCAAATGCAGCAACTGCGGCAATTACAGCAACTGCAGCAATTACAGCAAATGCAACTGCAGCAACTGCGGCAATTTCAGCAACTGCAGCAATTACAGCAAATGCAACTGCAGCAACTGCGGCAATTTAGCAAGTGCAGCAATTACAGCAAATGCAACTGCAGCAACTGCGGCAATTACAGCAACTGCAGCAATTACAGCAAATGCAACTGCAACAACTGCCGCAATTACAGCAACTGCAGCAATTACAGCAAATGCAACTGCAGCAACTGCAGCAATTTCAGCAATTGCAGCAACTGCAGCAATTACAGCAAATGCAACTGCATCAACTGCGGCAATTACAGCAATTACAGCAAATGCAACTGCAGAAACTGCAGCAATTTCAGCAATTGCAGCAACTGCAGCAATTACAGCAAATGCAACTGCAACAACTGCGGCAATTACAGCAACTGCAGCAATTACAGCAAATGCAACTGCAGCAACTGCAGCAATTACAGCAAATGCAACTGCAACAACTGCAGCAATTTCAGCAACTGCAGCAATTACAGCAAATGCAACTGCAGCAACTGCGGCAATTACAGCAGCTGCAGCAATTACAGCAAATGCAACTGCAGCAACTGCGGCAATTACAGCAATTGCAGCAATTACAGCAAATGCAACTGCAGCAACTGCGGCAATTACAGCAACGCAGCAACTGCAGCAATTACAGCAAATGCAACTGCATCAACTGCGGCAATTACAGCAATTACAGCAAATGCAACTGCAGCAAATGCAGCAATTTCAGCAATTGCAGCAACTGCAGCAATTACAGCAAATGCAAATGCAGCAACTGCGGCAATTACAGCAACTGCAGCAATTACAGCAAATGCAACTGCAGCAACTGCGGCAATTACAGCAATTGCAGCAATTACAGCAAATGCAACTGCAGCAACTGCGGCAATTACAGCAACTGCAGCAACTGCAGCAATTACAGCAAATGCAACTGCATCAACTGCGGCAATTACAGCAATTACAGCAAATGCAACTGCAGAACTGCAGCAATTTCAGCAAATGCAAATGCAGCAACTGCGGCAATTACAGCAACTGCAGCAATTACAGCAAATGCAACTGCAGCAACTGCGGCAATTTCAGCAATTGCAGCAATTACAGCAAATGCAACTGCAGCAACTGCGGCAATTTAGCAACTGCAGCAATTACAGCAAATGCAACTGCAGCAACTGCGGCAATTACAGCAACTGCAGCAATTACAGCAAATGCAACTGCAGCAACTGCGGCAATTACAGCAACTGCAGCAATTACAGCAAATGCAACTGCAGCAACTGCAGCAATTCAGCAATTGCAGCAACTGCAGCAATTACAGCAAATGCAACTGCAGCAACTGCGGCAATTACAGCAACTGCAGCAATTACAGCAAATGCAACTGCAGCAACTGCAGCAATTACAGCAAATGCAACTGCAGCAACTGCGGCAATTTCAGCACTGCAGCAATTACAGCAAATGCAACTGCAGCAACTGCGGCAATTACAGCAACTGCAGCAATTACAGCAAATGCAACTGCAATTGCCAAGCAAAATGCAACAGCAACAGCTGCACAATTGCCAACAAATTGCAGCAGCAGCAACAGCAACAACAGCAACAATTGCAATTGCAGCAACTGCCAATTACAGCAAATGCAACTGCAGCAACTGCGGCAATTACAGCAATTGCAGCAATTACAGCAAATGCAACTGCAGCAACTGTGGCAATTACAGCAACTGCAGCAACAACTGCAGCAATTACAGCAAATGTAACTGCATCAACTGCGGCAATTACAGCAATTACAGCAAATGCAACTGCAGAAACTGCAGCAATTCAGCAATTGCAGCAACTGCAGCAATTACAGCAAATGCAAATGCAGCAACTGCGGCAATTACAGCAACTGCAGCAATTACAGCAAATGCAACTGCAGCAACTGCAGCAATTACAGCAAATGCAACTGCACAACTGCCGCAATTTCAGCAATTGCAGCAATTACAGCAAATGCAACTGCAGCAACTGCGGCAATTTCAGCAAGTGCAGCAATTACAGCAAATGCAACTGCAGCAACTGCGGCAATTACAGCAGCTGCAGCAATTACAGCAAATGCAACTGCATCAACTGCGGCAATTACAGCAATGCAGCAATTACAGCAAATGCAACTGCAGCAACTGTGGTAATTCAGCAACTGCAGCAACTGCAGCAATTACAGCAAATGCAAATGCAGCAACTGCGGCAATTACAGCAACTGCAGCAATTACAGCAAATGCAACTGCAGCAACTGCGGCAATTACAGCAACTGCAGCAATTACAGCAAATGCAACTGCATCAACTGCGGCAATTACTGCAATTGCAGCAATTACAGCAAATGCAACTGCAGCAACTGTGGTAATTACAGCAACTGCAGCAATTACAGCAAATGCAAATGCAGCAACTGCGGCAATTACAGCAACTGCAGCAATTACAGCAAATGCAACTGCAGCAACTGCGGCAATTTCAGCAATTGCAGCAATTACAGCAAATGCAACTGCAGCAACTGCGGCAATTTCAGCAATTGCAGCAATTACAGCAAATGCAACTGCAGCAACTGTGGTAATTACAGCAACTGCAGCAACTGAGGCAATTACAGCAAATGCAACTGCATCAACTGCGGCAATTACAGCAAATGCAACTGTAGAAACTGCAGCAATTTCAGCAATTGCAGCAACTGCAGCAATTACAGCAAATGCAACTGCAACAACTGCGGCAATTACAGCAACTGCAGCAATTACAGCAAATGCAAATGCAGCAACTGCGGCAATTACAGCATCTGCAGCAATTACAGCAAATGCAACTGCATCAACTGCGGCAATTACAGCAATTACAGCAAATGCAACTGCAGCAACTGCATCAATTTCAGCAATTGCAGCAACTGCAGCAATTACAGCAAATGCAACTGCAACAACTGCAGCAATTTCAGCAATTGCAGCAACTGCAGCAATTACAGCAAATGCAACTGCAACAACTGCGGCAATTACAGCAACTGCAGCAATTACAGCAAATGCAAATGCAGCAACTGCAGCAATTCAGCAATTGCAGCAACTGCAGCAATTACAGCAAATGCAACTGCAACAACTGCGGCAATTACAGCAACTGCAGCAATTACAGCAAATGCAACTGCAGCAACTGCAGCAATTTCAGCAATTGCAGCAACTGCAGCAATTACAGCAAATGCAACTGCAACAACTGCGGCAATTACAGCAACTGCAGCAATTACAGCAAATGCAAATGCAGCAACTGCGGCAATTTCAGCAATTACAGCAAATGCAACTGCAGAAACTGCAGCAATTTCAGCAATTGCAGCAACTGCAGCAATTACAGCAAATGCAACTGCAACAACTGCGGCAATTACAGCAACTGCAGCAATTACAGCAAATGCAAATGCAGCAACTGCGGCAATTCAGCAACTGCAGCAATTACAGCAAATGCAACTGCAGCAACTGCGGCAATTACAGCAATTGCAGCAATTACAGCAAATGCAACTGCAGCAACTGCGGCAATTACAGCAACTGCAGCAATTACAGCAAATGCAACTGCAGCAACTGCGGCAATTACAGCAACTGCAGCAATTACAGCAAATGCAACTGCAGCAACTGCAGCAATTTCAGCAATTGCAGCAACTGCAGCAATTACAGCAAATGCAACTGCATCAACTGCGGCAATTACAGCAATTACAGCAAATGCAACTGCAGAAACTGCAGCAATTTCAGCAATTGCAGCAACTGCAGCAATTACAGCAAATGCAACTGCAAAAACTGCGGCAATACAGCAACTGCAGCAATTACAGCAACTGCAGCAATTACAGCAAATGCAACTGCAGCAACTGCGGCAATTACAGCAATTGCAGCAATTACAGCAAATGCAACTGCAGCAACTGTGGCAATTACAGCAACTGCAGCAACTGCAGCAATTACAGCAAATGCAACTGCATCAACTGCGGCAATTACAGCAATTACAGCAAATGCAACTGCAGAAACTGCAGCAATTTCAGCAATTGCAGCAACTGCAGCAATTACAGCAAATGCAACTGCAGCAACTGCGGCAATTACAGCAACTGCAGCAATTACAGCAAATGCAACTGCAGCAACTGCAGCAATTACAGCAAATGCAACTGCAGCAACTGCCGCAATTCAGCAATTGCAGCAATTACAGCAAATGCAACTGCAGCAACTGCGGCAATTTCAGCAAGTGCAGCAATTACAGCAAATGCAACTGCAGCAACTGCGGCAATTACAGCAGCTGCAGCAATTACAGCAAATGCAACTGCATCAACTGCGGCAATTACAGCAATTGCAGCAATTACAGCAAATGCAACTGCAGCAACTGTGGTAATTACAGCAACTGCAGCAACTGCAGCAATTACAGCAAATGCAACTGCAGCAACTGCGGCAATTACAGCAACTGCAGCAATTACAGCAAATGCAACTGCAGCAACTGCGGCAATTACAGCAACTGCAGCAATTACAGCAAATGCAACTGCATCAACTGCGGCAATTACAGCAATTGCAGCAATTACAGCAAATGCAACTGCAGCAACTGCGGCAATTACAGCAACTGCAGCAATTACAGCAAATGCAAATGCAGCAACTGCGGCAATTACAGCAACTGCAGCAATTACAGCAAATGCAACTGCAGCAACTGCGGCAATTTCAGCAATTGCAGCAATTACAGCAAATGCAACTGCAGCAACTGCGGCAATTTCAGCAATTGCAGCAATTACAGCAAATGCAACTGCAGCAACTGCGGTAATTACAGCAACTGCAGCAACTGAGGCAATTACAGCAAATGCAACTGCATCAACTGCGGCAATTACAGCAAATGCAACTGCAGAAACTGCAGCAATTTCAGCAATTGCAGCAACTGCAGCAATTACAGCAAATGCAACTGCAACAACTGCGGCAATTACAGCAACTGCAGCAATTACAGCAAATGCAACTGCAGCAACTGCGGCAATTACAGCAACTGCAGCAATTACAGCAAATGCAACTGCAGCAACTGCGGCAATTACAGCAATTACAGCAAATGCAACTGCAGCAACTGCAGCAATTTCAGCAATTGCAGCAACTGCAGCAATTACAGCAAATGCAACTGCAACAACTGCAGCAATTTCAGCAATTGCAGCAACTGCAGCAATTACAGCAAATGCAACTGCAACAACTGCGGCAATTACAGCAACTGCAGCAATTACAGCAAATGCAAATGCACAACTGCAGCAATTTCAGCAATTGCAGCAACTGCAGCAATTACAGCAAATGCAACTGCAACAACTGCGGCAATTACAGCAACTGCAGCAATTACAGCAAATGCAACTGCAGCAACTGCAGCAATTTCAGCAATTGCAGCAACTGCAGCAATTACAGCAAATGCAACTGCAACAACTGCGGCAATTACAGCAACTGCAGCAATTACAGCAAATGCAACTGCAGCAACTGCGGCAATTTCAGCAATTACAGCAAATGCAACTGCAGAAACTGCAGCAATTTCAGCAATTGCAGCAACTGCAGCAATTACAGCAAATGCAACTGCAACAACTGCGGCAATTACAGCAACTGCAGCAATTACAGCAAATGCAACTGCAGCAACTGCGGCAATTTCAGCAATTGCAGCAATTACAGCAAATGCAACTGCAGCAACTGCGGCAATTACAGCAACTGCAGCAATTACAGCAAATGCAACTGCAGCAACTGCGGCAATTACAGCAACTGCAGCAATTACAGCAAATGCAACTGCAACAACTGCGGCAATTACAGCAACTGCAGCAATTACAGCAAATGCAACTGCAGCAACTGCAGCAATTTCAGCAATTGCAGCAACTGCAGCAATTACAGCAAATGCAACTGCATCAACTGCGGCAATTACAGCAATTACAGCAAATGCAACTGCAGAAACTGCAGCAATTTCAGCAATTGCAGCAACTGCAGCAATTACAGCAAATGCAACTGCAACAACTGCGGCAATTACAGCAACTGCAGCAATTACAGCAAATGCAACTGCAGCAACTGCAGCAATTACAGCAAATGCAACTGCAACAACTGCGGCAATTTCAGCAACTGCAGCAATTACAGCAAATGCAACTGCAGCAACTGCGGCAATTACAGCAACTGCAGCAATTACAGCAAATGCAACTGCAGCAACTGCGGCAATTACAGCAATTGCAGCAATTACAGCAAATGCAACTGCAGCAACTGCGGCAATTACAGCAACTGCAGCAACTGCAGCAATTACAGCAAATGCAACTGCATCAACTGCGGCAATTACAGCAATTACAGCAAATGCAACTGCAGCAACTGCAGCAATTTCAGCAATTGCAGCAACTGCAGCAATTACAGCAAATGCAACTGCAGCAACTGCGGCAATTACAGCAACTGCAGCAATTACAGCAAATGCAACTGCAGCAACTGCGGCAATTTCAGCAATTGCAGCAATTACAGCAAATGCAACTGCAGCAACTGCGGCAATTACAGCAACTGCAGCAACTGCAGCAATTACAGCAAATGCAACTGCAGCAACTGCGGCAATTACAGCAATTACAGCAAATGCAACTGCAGCAACTGCAGCAATTACAGCAAATGCAAATGCAGCAACTGCGGCAATTACAGCAACTGCAGCAATTACAGCAAATGCAACTGCAGCAACTGCGGCAATTTCAGCAATTGCAGCAATTACAGCAAATGCAACTGCAGCAACTGCGGCAATTACAGCAACTGCAGCAATTACAGCAAATGCAACTGCAGCAACTGCGGCAATTACAGCAACTGCAGCAATTACAGCAAATGCAACTGCAGCAACTGCGGCAATTACAGCAACTGCAGCAATTACAGCAAATGCAACTGCAGCAACTGCAGCAATTTCAGCAATTGCAGCAACTGCAGCAATTACAGCAAATGCAACTGCAGCAACTGCGGCAATTACAGCAACTGCAGCAATTACAGCAAATGCAACTGCAGCAACTGCAGCAATTACAGCAAATGCAACTGCAACAACTGCGGCAATTCAGCAACTGCAGCAATTACAGCAAATGCAACTGCAGCAACTGCGGCAATTACAGCAACTGCAGCAATTACAGCAAATGCAACTGCAGCAACTGCGGCAATTACAGCAATTGCAGCAATTACAGCAAATGCAACTGCAGCAACTGCGGCAATTACAGCAACTGCAGCAACTGCAGCAATTACAGCAAATGCAACTGCATCAACTGCGGCAATTACAGCAATTACAGCAAATGCAACTGCAGAAACTGCAGCAATTTCAGCAATTGCAGCAACTGCAGCAATTACAGCAAATGCAACTGCAGCAACTGCGGCAATTACAGCAACTGCAGCAATTACAGCAAATGCAACTGCAGCAACTGCAGCAATTACAGCAAATGCAACTGCAACAACTGCCGCAATTTCAGCAATTGCAGCAATTACAGCAAATGCAACTGCAGCAACTGCGGCAATTTCAGCAAGTGCAGCAATTACAGCAAATGCAACTGCAGCAACTGCGGCAATTACAGCAGCTGCAGCAATTACAGCAAATGCAACTGCATCAACTGCGGCAATTACAGCAATTGCAGCAATTACAGCAAATGCAACTGCAGCAACTGTGGTAATTACAGCAACTGCAGCAACTGCAGCAATTACAGCAAATGCAAATGCAGCAACTGCGGCAATTACAGCAACTGCAGCAATTACAGCAAATGCAACTGCAGCAACTGCGGCAATTACTGCAACTGCAGCAATTACAGCAAATGCAACTGCATCAACTGCGGCAATTACAGCAATTGCAGCAATTACAGCAAATGCAACTGCAGCAACTGTGGCAATTACAGCAACTGCAGCAATTACAGCAAATGCAAATGCAGCAACTGCGGCAATTACAGCAACTGCAGCAATTACAGCAAATGCAACTGCAGCAACTGCGGCAATTCAGCAATTGCAGCAATTACAGCAAATGCAACTGCAGCAACTGCGGCAATTTCAGCAATTGCAGCAATTACAGCAAATGCAACTGCAGCAACTGTGGTAATTACAGCAACTGCAGCAACTGAGGCAATTACAGCAAATGCAACTGCATCAACTGCGGCAATTACAGCAAATGCAACTGCAGAAACTGCAGCAATTTCAGCAATTGCAGCAACTGCAGCAATTACAGCAAATGCAACTGCAACAACTGCGGCAATTACAGCAACTGCAGCAATTACAGCAAATGCAACTGCAGCAACTGCGGCAATTACAGCATCTGCAGCAATTACAGCAAATGCAACTGCATCAACTGCGGCAATTACAGCAATTACAGCAAATGCAACTGCAGCAACTGCATCAATTTCAGCAATTGCAGCAACTGCAGCAATTACAGCAAATGCAACTGCAACAACTGCAGCAATTTCAGCAATTGCAGCAACTGCAGCAATTACAGCAAATGCAACTGCAACAACTGCGGCAATTACAGCAACTGCAGCAATTACAGCAAATGCAAATGCAACAACTGCAGCAATTTCAGCAATTGCAGCAACTGCAGCAATTACAGCAAATGCAACTGCAACAACTGCGGCAATTACAGCAACTGCAGCAATTACAGCAAATGCAACTGCAGCAACTGCAGCAATTTCAGCAATTGCAGCAACTGCAGCAATTACAGCAAATGCAACTGCAACAACTGCGGCAATTACAGCATCTGCAGCAATTACAGCAAATGCAAATGCAGCAACTGCGGCAATTCAGCAATTACAGCAAATGCAACTGTAGAAACTGCAGCAATTTCAGCAATTGCAGCAACTGCAGCAATTACAGCAAATGCAACTGCAACAACTGCGGCAATTACAGCAACTGCAGCAATTACAGCAAATGCAAATGCAGCAACTGCGGCAATTTCAGCAATTGCAGCAACTGCAGCAATTACAGCAAATGCAACTGCATCAACTGCGGCAATTACAGCAATTACAGCAAATGCAACTGCAGAAACTGCAGCAATTTCAGCAATTGCAGCAACTGCAGCAATTACAGCAAATGCAACTGCAACAACTGCGGCAATTACAGCAACTGCAGCAATTACAGCAAATGCAACTGCAACAACTGCCGCAATTTCAGCAATTGCAGCAATTACAGCAAATGCAACTGCAGCAACTGCGGCAATTTCAGCAACTGCAGCAATTACAGCAAATGCAACTGCAGCAACTGCGGCAATTACAGCAACTGCAGCAATTACAGCAAATGCAACTGCATCAACTGCGGCAATTACAGCAATTGCAGCAATTACAGCAAATGCAACTGCAGCAACTGCGGCAATTACAGCAACTGCAGCAACTGCAGCAATTACAGCAAATGCAACTGCATCAACTGCGGCAATTACAGCAATTACAGCAAATGCAACTGCAGCAACTGCAGCAATTACAGCAAATGCAAATGCAGCAACTGCGGCAATTACAGCAACTGCAGCAATTACAGCAAATGCAACTGCAGCAACTGCGGCAATTACAGCAACTGCAGCAATTACAGCAAATGCAACTGCAGCAACTGCGGCAATTTCAGCAATTACAGCAAATGCAACTGCAGAAACTGCAGCAATTTCAGCAATTGCAGCAACTGCAGCAATTACAGCAAATGCAACTGCAACAACTGCGGCAATTACAGCAACTGCAGCAATTACAGCAAATGCAACTGCAGCAACTGCGGCAATTTCAGCAATTGCAGCAATTACAGCAAATGCAACTGCAGCAACTGCGGCAATTTAGCAATTGCAGCAATTACAGCAAATGCAACTGCAGCAACTGCGGCAATTACAGCAACTGCAGCAATTACAGCAAATGCAACTGCAACAACTGCGGCAATTACAGCAACTGCAGCAATTACAGCAAATGCAACTGCAGCAACTGCAGCAATTTCAGCAATTGCAGCAACTGCAGCAATTACAGCAAATGCAACTGCATCAACTGCGGCAATTACAGCAATTACAGCAAATGCAACTGCAGAAACTGCAGCAATTTCAGCAATTGCAGCAACTGCAGCAATTACAGCAAATGCAACTGCAACAACTGCGGCAATTACAGCAACTGCAGCAATTACAGCAAATGCAACTGCAGCAACTGCAGCAATTACAGCAAATGCAACTGCAACAACTGCGGCAATTTCAGCAACTGCAGCAATTACAGCAAATGCAACTGCAGCAACTGCGGCAATTACAGCAACTGCAGCAATTACAGCAAATGCAACTGCAGCAACTGCGGCAATTACAGCAATTGCAGCAATTACAGCAAATGCAACTGCAGCAACTGCGGCAATTACAGCAACTGCAGCAACTGCAGCAATTACAGCAAATGCAACTGCATCAACTGCGGCAATTACAGCAATTACAGCAAATGCAACTGCAGAAACTGCAGCAATTTCAGCAATTGCAGCAACTGCAGCAATTACAGCAAATGCAACTGCAGCAACTGCGGCAATTACAGCAACTGCAGCAATTACAGCAAATGCAACTGCAGCAACTGCGGCAATTTCAGCAATTGCAGCAATTACAGCAAATGCAACTGCAGCAACTGTGGCAATTACAGCAACTGCAGCAACTGCAGCAATTACAGCAAATGCAACTGCATCAACTGCGGCAATTACAGCAATTACAGCAAATGCAACTGCAGAAACTGCAGCAATTACAGCAAATGCAAATGCAGCAACTGCGGCAATTACAGCAACTGCAGCAATTACAGCAAATGCAACTGCAGCAACTGCGGCAATTTCAGCAATTGCAGCAATTACAGCAAATGCAACTGCAGCAACTGCGGCAATTTCAGCAACTGCAGCAATTACAGCAAATGCAACTGCAGCAACTGCGGCAATTACAGCAACTGCAGCAATTACAGCAAATGCAACTGCAACAACTGCGGCAATTACAGCAACTGCAGCAATTACAGCAAATGCAACTGCAGCAACTGCAGCAATTTCAGCAATTGCAGCAACTGCAGCAATTACAGCAAATGCAACTGCATCAACTGCGGCAATTACAGCAACTGCAGCAATTACAGCAAATGCAACTGCAGCAACTGCAGCAATTACAGCAAATGCAACTGCAACAACTGCGGCAATTTCAGCAACTGCAGCAATTACAGCAAATGCAACTGCAGCAACTGCGGCAATTACAGCAACTGCAGCAATTACAGCAAATGCAACTGCAGCAACTGCGGCAATTACAGCAATTGCAGCAATTACAGCAAATGCAACTGCAGCAACTGCGGCAATTACAGCAACTGCAGCAACTGCAGCAATTACAGCAAATGCAACTGCATCAACTGCGGCAATTACAGCAATTACAGCAAATGCAACTGCAGAAACTGCAGCAATTTCAGCAATTGCAGCAACTGCAGCAATTACAGCAAATGCAACTGCAGCAACTGCGGCAATTACAGCAACTGCAGCAATTACAGCAAATGCAACTGCAGCAACTGCAGCAATTACAGCAAATGCAACTGCAACAACTGCCGCAATTTCAGCAATTGCAGCAATTACAGCAAATGCAACTGCAGCAACTGCGGCAATTTCAGCAAGTGCAGCAATTACAGCAAATGCAACTGCAGCAACTGCGGCAATTACAGCAGCTGCAGCAATTACAGCAAATGCAACTGCATCAACTGCGGCAATTACAGCAATTGCAGCAATTACAGCAAATGCAACTGCAGCAACTGTGGTAATTACAGCAACTGCAGCAACTGCAGCAATTACAGCAAATGCAAATGCAGCAACTGCGGCAATTACAGCAACTGCAGCAATTACAGCAAATGCAACTGCAGCAACTGCGGCAATTACTGCAACTGCAGCAATTACAGCAAATGCAACTGCATCAACTGCGGCAATTACTGCAATTGCAGCAATTACAGCAAATGCAACTGCAGCAACTGTGGCAATTACAGCAACTGCAGCAATTACAGCAAATGCAAATGCAGCAACTGCGGCAATTACAGCAACTGCAGCAATTACAGCAAATGCAACTGCAGCAACTGCGGCAATTTCAGCAATTGCAGCAATTACAGCAAATGCAACTGCAGCAACTGCGGCAATTTCAGCAATTGCAGCAATTACAGCAAATGCAACTGCAGCAACTGTGGTAATTACAGCAACTGCAGCAACTGAGGCAATTACAGCAAATGCAACTGCATCAACTGCGGCAATTACAGCAAATGCAACTGCAGAAACTGCAGCAATTTCAGCAATTGCAGCAACTGCAGCAATTACAGCAAATGCAACTGCAACAACTGCGGCAATTACAGCAACTGCAGCAATTACAGCAAATGCAAATGCAGCAACTGCGGCAATTACAGCATCTGCAGCAATTACAGCAAATGCAACTGCATCAACTGCGGCAATTACAGCAATTACAGCAAATGCAACTGCAGCAACTGCATCAATTTCAGCAATTGCAGCAACTGCAGCAATTACAGCAAATGCAACTGCAACAACTGCAGCAATTTCAGCAATTGCAGCAACTGCAGCAATTACAGCAAATGCAACTGCAACAACTGCGGCAATTACAGCAACTGCAGCAATTACAGCAAATGCAAATGCAACAACTGCAGCAATTTCAGCAATTGCAGCAACTGCAGCAATTACAGCAAATGCAACTGCAACAACTGCGGCAATTACAGCAACTGCAGCAATTACAGCAAATGCAACTGCAGCAACTGCAGCAATTTCAGCAATTGCAGCAACTGCAGCAATTACAGCAAATGCAACTGCAACAACTGCGGCAATTACAGCATCTGCAGCAATTACAGCAAATGCAACTGCAGCAACTGCGGCAATTTCAGCAATTACAGCAAATGCAACTGCAGAAACTGCAGCAATTTCAGCAATTGCAGCAACTGCAGCAATTACAGCAAATGCAACTGCAACAACTGCGGCAATTACAGCAACTGCAGCAATTACAGCAAATGCAAATGCAGCAACTGCGGCAATTTCAGCAATTGCAGCAACTGCAGCAATTACAGCAAATGCAACTGCATCAACTGCGGCAATTACAGCAATTACAGCAAATGCAACTGCAGAAACTGCAGCAATTTCAGCAATTGCAGCAACTGCAGCAATTACAGCAAATGCAACTGCAACAACTGCGGCAATTACAGCAACTGCAGCAATTACAGCAAATGCAACTGCAACAACTGCGGCAATTTCAGCAATTGCAGCAATTACAGCAAATGCAACTGCAGCAACTGCGGCAATTTCAGCAACTGCAGCAATTACAGCAAATGCAACTGCAGCAACTGCGGCAATTACAGCAACTGCAGCAATTACAGCAAATGCAACTGCATCAACTGCGGCAATTACAGCAATTGCAGCAATTACAGCAAATGCAACTGCAGCAACTGTGGTAATTACAGCAACTGCAGCAACTGCAGCAATTACAGCAAATGCAACTGCAGCAACTGCGGCAATTACAGCAATTACAGCAAATGCAACTGCAGAAACTGCAGCAATTTCAGCAAATGCAAATGCAGCAACTGCGGCAATTACAGCAACTGCAGCAATTACAGCAAATGCAACTGCAGCAACTGCGGCAATTTCAGCAATTGCAGCAATTACAGCAAATGCAACTGCAGCAACTGCGGCAATTTCAGCAAGTGCAGCAATTACAGCAAATGCAACTGCAGCAACTGCGGCAATTACAGCAACTGCAGCAATTACAGCAAATGCAACTGCAACAACTGCGGCAATTACAGCAACTGCAGCAATTACAGCAAATGCAACTGCAGCAACTGCAGCAATTTCAGCAATTGCAGCAACTGCAGCAATTACAGCAAATGTAACTGCATCAACTGCGGCAATTACAGCAATTACAGCAAATGCAACTGCAGAAACTGCAGCAATTTCAGCAATTGCAGCAACTGCAGCAATTACAGCAAATGCAACTGCAACAACTGCGGCAATTACAGCAACTGCAGCAATTACAGCAAATGCAACTGCAGCAACTGCAGCAATTACAGCAAATGCAACTGCAACAACTGCCGCAATTTCAGCAACTGCAGCAATTACAGCAAATGCAACTGCAGCAACTGCGGCAATTACAGCAACTGCAGCAATTACAGCAAATGCAACTGCATCAACTGCGGCAATTACAGCAATTGCAGCAATTACAGCAAATGCAACTGCAGCAACTGCGGCAATTACAGCAACTGCAGCAATTACAGCAAATGCAACTGCAGCAACTGCGGCAATTACAGCAACTGCAGCAATTACAGCAAATGCAACTGCATCAACTGCGGCAATTACAGCAATTACAGCAAATGCAACTGCAGCAACTGCAGCAATTTCAGCAATTGCAGCAACTGCAGCAATTACAGCAAATGCAACTGCAACAACTGCAGCAATTTCAGCAATTGCAGCAACTGCAGCAATTACAGCAAATGCAACTGCAACAACTGCGGCAATTACAGCAACTGCAGCAATTACAGCAAATGCAAATGCAGCAACTGCAGCAATTTCAGCAATTGCAGCAACTGCAGCAATTACAGCAAATGCAACTGCAGCAACTGCGGCAATTACAGCAACTGCAGCAATTACAGCAAATGCAACTGCAGCAACTGCAGCAATTTCAGCAATTGCAGCAACTGCAGCAATTACAGCAAATGCAACTGCAACAACTGCGGCAATTACAGCAACTGCAGCAATTACAGCAAATGCAACTGCAGCAACTGCGGCAATTACAGCAATTACAGCAAATGCAACTGCAGCAACTGCAGCAATTTCAGCAATTGCAGCAACTGCAGCAATTACAGCAAATGCAACTGCAACAACTGCGGCAATTACAGCAACTGCAGCAATTACAGCAAATGCAACTGCAGCAACTGCGGCAATTTCAGCAATTGCAGCAACTGCAGCAATTACAGCAAATGCAACTGCAGCAACTGCGGCAATTACAGCAATTACAGCAAATGCAACTGCAGAAACTGCAGCAATTTCAGCAATTGCAGCAACTGCAGCAATTACAGCAAATGCAACTGCAACAACTGCGGCAATTACAGCAACTGCAGCAATTACAGCAAATGCAACTGCAGCAATTACAGCAAATGCAACTGCAACAACTGCGGCAATTTCAGCAATTGCAGCAATTACAGCAAATGCAACTGCAGCAACTGCGGCAATTTCAGCAACTGCAGCAATTACAGCAAATGCAACTGCAGCAACTGCGGCAATTACAGCAACTGCAGCAATTACAGCAAATGCAACTGCATCAACTGCGGCAATTACAGCAATTACAGCAAATGCAACTGCAGCAACTGCAGCAATTTCAGCAATTGCAGCAACTGCAGCAATTACAGCAAATGCAACTGCAGCAACTGCGGCAATTACAGCAACTGCAGCAATTACAGCAAATGCAACTGCAGCAACTGCGGCAATTACAGCAATTGCAGCAATTACAGCAAATGCAACTGCAGCAACTGTGGCAATTACAGCAACTGCAGCAACTGCAGCAATTACAGCAAATGCAACTGCATCAACTGCGGCAATTACAGCAATTACAGCAAATGCAACTGCAGAAACTGCAGCAATTTCAGCAATTGCAGCAACTGCAGCAATTACAGCAAATGCAACTGCAGCAACTGCGGCAATTACAGCAACTGCAGCAATTACAGCAAATGCAACTGCAGCAACTGCAGCAATTACAGCAAATGCAACTGCAACAACTGCCGCAATTTCAGCAATTGCAGCAATTACAGCAAATGCAACTGCAGCAACTGCGGCAATTTCAGCAACTGCAGCAATTACAGCAAATGCAACTGCAGCAACTGCGGCAATTACAGCAGCTGCAGCAATTACAGCAAATGCAACTGCATCAACTGCGGCAATTACAGCAATTGCAGCAATTACAGCAAATGCAACTGCAGCAACTGTGGTAATTACAGCAACTGCAGCAACTGCAGCAATTACAGCAAATGCAAATGCAGCAACTGCGGCAATTACAGCAACTGCAGCAATTACAGCAAATGCAACTGCAGCAACTGCGGCAATTACTGCAACTGCAGCAATTACAGCAAATGCAACTGCATCAACTGCGGCAATTACAGCAATTGCAGCAATTACAGCAAATGCAACTGCAGCAACTGTGGCAATTACAGCAACTGCAGCAATTACAGCAAATGCAAATGCAGCAACTGCGGCAATTACAGCAACTGCAGCAATTACAGCAAATGCAACTGCAGCAACTGCGGCAATTCAGCAATTGCAGCAATTACAGCAAATGCAACTGCAGCAACTGCGGCAATTTCAGCAATTGCAGCAATTACAGCAAATGCAACTGCAGCAACTGTGGTAATTACAGCAACTGCAGCAACTGAGGCAATTACAGCAAATGCAACTGCATCAACTGCGGCAATTACAGCAAATGCAACTGTAGAAACTGCAGCAATTTCAGCAATTGCAGCAACTGCAGCAATTACAGCAAATGCAACTGCAACAACTGCGGCAATTACAGCAACTGCAGCAATTACAGCAAATGCAATGCAGCAACTGCGGCAATTACAGCATCTGCAGCAATTACAGCAAATGCAACTGCATCAACTGCGGCAATTACAGCAATTACAGCAAATGCAACTGCAGCAACTGCATCAATTTCAGCAATTGCAGCAACTGCAGCAATTACAGCAAATGCAACTGCAACAACTGCAGCAATTTCAGCAATTGCAGCAACTGCAGCAATTACAGCAAATGCAACTGCAACAACTGCGGCAATTACAGCAACTGCAGCAATTACAGCAAATGCAAATGCAACAACTGCAGCAATTTCAGCAATTGCAGCAACTGCAGCAATTACAGCAAATGCAACTGCAACAACTGCGGCAATTACAGCAACTGCAGCAATTACAGCAAATGCAACTGCAGCAACTGCAGCAATTTCAGCAATTGCAGCAACTGCAGCAATTACAGCAAATGCAACTGCAACAACTGCGGCAATTACAGCATCTGCAGCAATTACAGCAAATGCAACTGCAGCAACTGCGGCAATTTCAGCAATTACAGCAAATGCAACTGTAGAAACTGCAGCAATTTCAGCAATTGCAGCAACTGCAGCAATTACAGCAAATGCAACTGCAACAACTGCGGCAATTACAGCAACTGCAGCAATTACAGCAAATGCAAATGCAGCAACTGCGGCAATTTCAGCAATTGCAGCAACTGCAGCAATTACAGCAAATGTAACTGCATCAACTGCGGCAATTACAGCAATTACAGCAAATGCAACTGCAGAAACTGCAGCAATTTCAGCAATTGCAGCAACTGCAGCAATTACAGCAAATGCAACTGCAACAACTGCGGCAATTACAGCAACTGCAGCAATTACAGCAAATGCAACTGCAACAACTGCGGCAATTTCAGCAATTGCAGCAATTACAGCAAATGCAACTGCAGCAACTGCGGCAATTTCAGCAAGTGCAGCAATTACAGCAAATGCAACTGCAGCAACTGCGGCAATTACAGCAACTGCAGCAATTACAGCAAATGCAACTGCATCAACTGCGGCAATTACAGCAATTGCAGCAATTACAGCAAATGCAACTGCAGCAACTGTGGCAATTACAGCAACTGCAGCAACTGCAGCAATTACAGCAAATGTAACTGCATCAACTGCGGCAATTACAGCAATTACAGCAAATGCAACTGCAGAAACTGCAGCAATTTCAGCAAATGCAAATGCAGCAACTGCGGCAATTACAGCAACTGCAGCAATTACAGCAAATGCAACTGCAGCAACTGCGGCAATTTCAGCAATTGCAGCAATTACAGCAAATGCAACTGCAGCAACTGCGGCAATTTCAGCAAGTGCAGCAATTACAGCAAATGCAACTGCAGCAACTGCGGCAATTACAGCAACTGCAGCAATTACAGCAAATGCAACTGCAACAACTGCGGCAATTACAGCAACTGCAGCAATTACAGCAAATGCAACTGCAGCAACTGCAGCAATTTCAGCAATTGCAGCAACTGCAGCAATTACAGCAAATGCAACTGCATCAACTGCGGCAATTACAGCAATTACAGCAAATGCAACTGCAGAAACTGCAGCAATTTCAGCAATTGCAGCAACTGCAGCAATTACAGCAAATGCAACTGCAACAACTGCGGCAATTACAGCAACTGCAGCAATTACAGCAAATGCAACTGCAGCAACTGCAGCAATTACAGCAAATGCAACTGCAACAACTGCCGCAATTTCAGCAATTGCAGCAATTACAGCAAATGCAACTGCAGCAACTGCGGCAATTACAGCAGCTGCAGCAATTACAGCAAATGCAACTGCAGCAACTGCGGCAATTACAGCAATTGCAGCAATTACAGCAAATGCAACTGCAGCAACTGCGGCAATTACAGCAACTGCAGCAATTACAGCAAATGCAAATGCAGCAACTGCGGCAATTACAGCAACTGCAGCAATTACAGCAAATGCAACTGCATCAACTGCGGCAATTACAGCAATTACAGCAAATGCAACTGCAGCAACTGCAGCAATTTCAGCAATTGCAGCAACTGCAGCAATTACAGCAAATGCAACTGCAACAACTGCAGCAATTTCAGCAATTGCAGCAACTGCAGCAATTACAGCAAATGCAACTGCAGCAACTGCGGCAATTACAGCAACTGCAGCAATTACAGCAAATGCAATGCAACAACTGCAGCAATTTCAGCAATTGCAGCAACTGCAGCAATTACAGCAAATGCAACTGCAACAACTGCGGCAATTACAGCAACTGCAGCAATTACAGCAAATGCAACTGCAGCAACTGCAGCAATTCAGCAATTGCAGCAACTGCAGCAATTACAGCAAATGCAACTGCAACAACTGCGGCAATTACAGCAACTGCAGCAATTACAGCAAATGCAACTGCAGCAACTGCGGCAATTTCAGCAATTACAGCAAATGCAACTGCAGCAACTGCAGCAATTTCAGCAATTGCAGCAACTGCAGCAATTACAGCAAATGCAACTGCAACAACTGCGGCAATTACAGCAACTGCAGCAATTACAGCAAATGCAACTGCAGCAACTGCGGCAATTTCAGCAATTGCAGCAACTGCAGCAATTACAGCAAATGCAACTGCATCAACTGCGGCAATTACAGCAATTACAGCAAATGCAACTGCAGAAACTGCAGCAATTTCAGCAATTGCAGCAACTGCAGCAATTACAGCAAATGCAACTGCAACAACTGCGGCAATTACAGCAACTGCAGCAATTACAGCAAATGCAACTGCAGCAATTACAGCAAATGCAACTGCAACAACTGCCGCAATTTCAGCAATTGCAGCAATTACAGCAAATGCAACTGCAGCAACTGCGGCAATTTCAGCAACTGCAGCAATTACAGCAAATGCAACTGCAGCAACTGCGGCAATTACAGCAACTGCAGCAATTACAGCAAATGCAACTGCATCAACTGCGGCAATTACAGCAATTGCAGCAATTACAGCAAATGCAACTGCAGCAACTGTGGCAATTACAGCAACTGCAGCAACTGCAGCAATTACAGCAAATGCAACTGCATCAACTGCGGCAATTACAGCAATTACAGCAAATGCAACTGCAGAAACTGCAGCAATTTCAGCAATTGCAGCAACTGCAGCAATTACAGCAAATGCAACTGCAGCAACTGCGGCAATTACAGCAACTGCAGCAATTACAGCAAATGCAACTGCAGCAACTGCGGCAATTTCAGCAATTGCAGCAATTACAGCAAATGCAACTGCAGCAACTGCGGCAATTTAGCAACTGCAGCAATTACAGCAAATGCAACTGCAGCAACTGCGGCAATTACAGCAACTGCAGCAATTACAGCAAATGCAACTGCAGCAACTGCGGCAATTACAGCAACTGCAGCAATTACAGCAAATGCAACTGCAGCAACTGCGGCAATTACAGCAACTGCAGCAATTACAGCAAATGCAACTGCAGCAACTGCAGCAATTACAGCAAATGCAACTGCAACAACTGCGGCAATTTCAGCAATTGCAGCAATTACAGCAAATGCAACTGCAGCAACTGCGGCAATTTCAGCAACTGCAGCAATTACAGCAAATGCAACTGCAGCAACTGCGGCAATTACAGCAACTGCAGCAATTACAGCAAATGCAACTGCATCAACTGCGGCAATTACAGCAATTGCAGCAATTACAGCAAATGCAACTGCAGCAACTGTGGTAATTACAGCAACTGCAGCAACTGCAGCAATTACAGCAAATGCAACTGCAGCAACTGCGGCAATTACAGCAACTGCAGCAATTACAGCAAATGCAACTGCAGCAACTGCGGCAATTACAGCAACTGCAGCAATTACAGCAAATGCAACTGCATCAACTGCGGCAATTACAGCAATTGCAGCAATTACAGCAAATGCAACTGCAGCAACTGTGGTAATTACAGCAACTGCAGCAACTGCAGCAATTACAGCAAATGCAAATGCAGCAACTGCGGCAATTACAGCAACTGCAGCAATTACAGCAAATGCAACTGCAGCAACTGCGGCAATTTCAGCAATTGCAGCAATTACAGCAAATGCAACTGCAGCAACTGCGGCAATTTCAGCAATTGCAGCAATTACAGCAAATGCAACTGCAGCAACTGTGGCAATTACAGCAACTGCAGCAACTGAGCAATTACAGCAAATGCAACTGCAGCAACTGCGGCAATTACAGCAACTGCAGCAATTACAGCAAATGCAACTGCATCAACTGCGGCAATTACAGCAATTACAGCAAATGCAACTGCAGAAACTGCAGCAATTTCAGCAATTGCAGCAACTGCAGCAATTACAGCAAATGCAACTGCATCAACTGCGGCAATTACAGCAATTACAGCAAATGCAACTGCAGAAACTGCAGCAATTTCAGCAATTGCAGCAACTGCAGCAATTACAGCAAATGCAACTGCAACAACTGCGGCAATTACAGCAACTGCAGCAATTACAGCAAATGCAACTGCAGCAACTGCAGCAATTACAGCAAATGCAACTGCAACAACTGCCGCAATTTCAGCAATTGCAGCAATTACAGCAAATGCAACTGCAGCAACTGCGGCAATTTCAGCAACTGCAGCAATTACAGCAAATGCAACTGCAGCAACTGCGGCAATTACAGCAACTGCAGCAATTACAGCAAATGCAACTGCAGCAACTGCGGCAATTACAGCAATTGCAGCAATTACAGCAAATGCAACTGCAGCAACTGTGGCAATTACAGCAACTGCAGCAACTGCAGCAATTACAGCAAATGCAACTGCAGCAACTGCGGCAATTACAGCAACTGCAGCAATTACAGCAAATGCAACTGCATCAACTGCGGCAATTACAGCAATTGCAGCAATTACAGCAAATGCAACTGCAGCAACTGTGGTAATTACAGCAACTGCAGCAACTGCAGCAATTACAGCAAATGCAAATGCAGCAACTGCGGCAATTACAGCAACTGCAGCAATTACAGCAAATGCAACTGCAGCAACTGCGGCAATTTCAGCAATTGCAGCAATTACAGCAAATGCAACTGCAGCAACTGCGGCAATTTCAGCAATTGCAGCAATTACAGCAAATGCAACTGCAGCAACTGTGGTAATTACAGCAACTGCAGCAACTGAGGCAATTACAGCAAATGCAACTGCAGCAACTGCGGCAATTACAGCAACTGCAGCAATTACAGCAAATGCAACTGCATCAACTGCGGCAATTACAGCAATTACAGCAAATGCAACTGCAGAAACTGCAGCAATTTCAGCAATTGCAGCAACTGCAGCAATTACAGCAAATGCAACTGCAACAACTGCGGCAATTACAGCAACTGCAGCAATTACAGCAAATGCAACTGCAGCAACTGCAGCAATTACAGCAAATGCAACTGCAACAACTGCCGCAATTTCAGCAATTGCAGCAATTACAGCAAATGCAACTGCAGCAACTGCGGCAATTTCAGCAAGTGCAGCAATTACAGCAAATGCAACTGCAGCAACTGCGGCAATTACAGCAGCTGCAGCAATTACAGCAAATGCAACTGCATCAACTGCGGCAATTACAGCAATTGCAGCAATTACAGCAAATGCAACTGCAGCAACTGTGGCAATTACAGCAACTGCAGCAACTGCAGCAATTACAGCAAATGCAAATGCAGCAACTGCGGCAATTACAGCAACTGCAGCAATTACAGCAAATGCAACTGCAGCAACTGCGGCAATTACAGCAACTGCAGCAATTACAGCAAATGCAACTGCATCAACTGCGGCAATTACAGCAATTGCAGCAATTACAGCAAATGCAACTGCAGCAACTGTGGTAATTACAGCAACTGCAGCAATTGCAGCAATTACAGCAAATGCAAATGCAGCAACTGCGGCAATTACAGCAACTGCAGCAATTACAGCAAATGCAACTGCAGCAACTGCGGCAATTTCAGCAATTGCAGCAATTACAGCAAATGCAACTGCAGCAACTGCGGCAATTTCAGCAATTGCAGCAATTACAGCAAATGCAACTGCAGCAACTGTGGTAATTACAGCAACTGCAGCAACTGCAGCAATTACAGCAAATGCAACTGCAGCAACTGCGGCAATTACAGCAACTGCAGCAATTACAGCAAATGCAACTGCATCAACTGCGGCAATTACAGCAATTACAGCAAATGCAACTGCATTAACTGCGGCAATTACAGCAAATGCAACTGCAGAAACTGCAGCAATTTCAGCAACTGCAGCAATTACAGCAAATGCAACTGCAACAACTGCGGCAATTACAGCAACTGCAGCAATTACAGCAAATTAAACTGCAGCAACTGCGGCAATTTCAGCAATTGCAGCAATTACAGCAAATGCAACTGCAGCAACTGCGGCAATTTCAGCAATTGCAGCAATTACAGCAAATGCAACTGCAGCAACTGTGGTAATTACAGCAACTGCAGCAACTGAGGCAATTACAGCAAATGCAACTGCAGTAACTGCGGCAATTACAGCAACTGCAGCAATTACAGCAAATGCAACTGCATCAACTGCGGCAATTACAGCAATTACAGCAAATGCAACTGCAGCAACTGCAGCAATTTCAGCAATTGCAGCAACTGCAGCAATTACAGCAAATGCAACTGCAACAACTGCGGCAATTACAGCATCTGCAGCAATTACAGCAAATGCAACTGCATCAACTGCGGCAATTACAGCAATTACAGCAAATGCAACTGCAGCAACTGCAGCAATTTCAGCAATTGCAGCAACTGCAGCAATTACAGCAAATGCAACTGCAACAACTGCAGCAATTTCAGCAATTGCAGCAACTGCAACAACTGCGGCAATTACAGCAACTGCAGCAATTACAGCAAATGCAACTGCAGCAACTGCGGCAATTACAGCAATTACAGCAAATGCAACTGCAGAAACTGCAGCAATTCAGCAATTGCAGCAACTGCAGCAATTACAGCAAATGCAACTGCAACAACTGCGGCAATTACAGCAACTGCAGCAATTACAGCAAATGCAACTGCAGCAACTGCGGCAATTACAGCAACTGCAGCAATTACAGCAAATGCAACTGCAGCAACTGCGGCAATTTCAGCAATTGCAGCAATTACAGCAAATGCAACTGCAGCAACTGCGGCAATTGCAGCAATTGCAGCAATTACAGCAAATGCAACTGCAGCAACTGTGGCAATTACAGCAACTTCAGCAACTAAGCAATTACAGCAAATGCAACTGCAGCAACTGCGGCAATTACAGCAACTGCAGCAATTACAGCAAATGCAACTGCAACAACTGCGGCAATTACAGCAACTGCAGCAATTACAGCAAATGCAACTGCAGCAACTGCAGCAATTTCAGCAATTGCAGCAACTGCAGCAATTACAGCAAATGCAACTGCATCAACTGCGGCAATTACAGCAATTACAGCAAATGCAACTGCAGAAACTGCAGCAATTTCAGCAATTGCAGCAACTGCAGCAATTACAGCAAATGCAACTGCAACAACTGCGGCAATTACAGCAACTGCAGCAATTACAGCAAATGCAACTGCAGCAACTGCAGCAATTACAGCAAATGCAACTGCAACAACTGCCGCAATTTCAGCAATTGCAGCAATTACAGCAAATGCAACTGCAGCAACTGCGGCAATTTCAGCAAGTGCAGCAATTACAGCAAATGCAACTGCAGCAACTGCGGCAATTACAGCAGCTGCAGCAATTACAGCAAATGCAACTGCATCAACTGCGGCAATTACAGCAATTGCAGCAATTACAGCAAATGCAACTGCAGCAACTGTGGTAATTACAGCAACTGCAGCAACTGCAGCAATTACAGCAAATGCAAATGCAGCAACTGCGGCAATTACAGCAACTGCAGCAATTACAGCAAATGCAACTGCAGCAACTGCGGCAATTACTGCAACTGCAGCAATTACAGCAAATGCAACTGCATCAACTGCGGCAATTACAGCAATTGCAGCAATTACAGCAAATGCAACTGCAGCAACTGTGGTAATTACAGCAACTGCAGCAACTGCAGCAATTACAGCAAATGCAAATGCAGCAACTGCGGCAATTACAGCAACTGCAGCAATTACAGCAAATGCAACTGCAGCAACTGCGGCAATTTCAGCAATTGCAGCAATTACAGCAAATGCAACTGCAGCAACTGCGGCAATTTCAGCAATTGCAGCAATTACAGCAAATGCAACTGCAGCAACTGTGGTAATTACAGCAACTGCAGCAACTGAGGCAATTACAGCAAATGCAACTGCAGTAACTGCGGCAATTACAGCAACTGCAGCAATTACAGCAAATGCAACTGCATCAACTGCGGCAATTACAGCAATTACAGCAAATGCAACTGCATCAACTGCGGCAATTACAGCAAATGCAACTGCAGAAACTGCAGCAATTTCAGCAATTGCAGCAACTGCAGCAATTACAGCAAATGCAACTGCAACAACTGCGGCAATTACAGCAACTGCAGCAATTACAGCAAATGCAACTGCAGCAACTGCGGCAATTTCAGCAATTGCAGCAATTACAGCAAATGCAACTGCAGCAACTGCGGCAATTTCAGCAATTGCAGCAACTGCAGCAATTACAGCAAATGCAGCAATTACAGCAAATGCAACTGCAGCAACTGCGGCAATTTCAGCAATTGCAGCAACTGCAGCAATTACAGCAAATGCAACTGCAACAACTGCGGCAATTACAGCAACTGCAGCAATTACAGCAAATGCAACTGCAGCAACTGCAGCAATTACAGCAAATGCAACTGCAACAACTGCCGCAATTTCAGCAATTGCAGCAATTACAGCAAATGCAACTGCAGCAACTGCGGCAATTTCAGCAAGTGCAGCAATTACAGCAAATGCAACTGCAGCAACTGCGGCAATTACAGCAACTGCAGCAATTACAGCAAATGCAACTGCATCAACTGCGGCAATTACAGCAAATGCAACTGCAGAAACTGCAGCAATTTCAGCAATTGCAGCAACTGCAGCAATTACAGCAAATGCAACTGCAACAACTGCGGCAATTACAGCAACTGCAGCAATTACAGCAAATGCAACTGCAGCAACTGCGGCAATTACAGCAACTGCAGCAATTACAGCAAATGCAACTGCAGCAACTGCGGCAATTACAGCAACTGCAGCAATTACAGCAAATGCAACTGCAGCAACTGCGGCAATTACAGCAATTACAGCAAATGCAACTGCAGCAACTGCAGCAATTACAGCAAATGCAATGCAGCAATTACAGCAAATGCAACTGCAGCAACTGCGGCAATTACAGCAACTGCAGCAATTACAGCAAATGCAACTGCATCAACTGCGGCAATTACAGCAATTGCAGCAATTACAGCAAATGCAACTGCAGCAACTGTGGCAATTACAGCAACTGCAGCAACTGCAGCAATTACAGCAAATGCAATGCAGCAACTGCGGCAATTACAGCAACTGCAGCAATTACAGCAAATGCAACTGCAGCAACTGCGGCAATTTCAGCAATTGCAGCAATTACAGCAAATGCAACTGCAGCAACTGCGGCAATTTCAGCAATTGCAGCAATTACAGCAAATGCAACTGCAGCAACTGTGGCAATTACAGCAACTGCAGCAACTGAGCAATTACAGCAAATGCAACTGCAGCAACTGCGGCAATTACAGCAACTGCAGCAATTACAGCAAATGCAACTGCATCAACTGCGGCAATTACAGCAATTACAGCAAATGCAACTGCAGCAACTGCAGCAATTTCAGCAATTGCAGCAACTGCAGCAATTACAGCAAATGTAACTGCATCAACTGCGGCAATTACAGCAATTACAGCAAATGCAACTGCAGAAACTGCAGCAATTTCAGCAATTGCAGCAACTGCAGCAATTACAGCAAATGCAACTGCAACAACTGCGGCAATTACAGCAACTGCAGCAATTACAGCAAATGCAACTGCAGCAACTGCAGCAATTACAGCAAATGCAACTGCAACAACTGCCGCAATTTCAGCAATTGCAGCAATTACAGCAAATGCAACTGCAGCAACTGCGGCAATTTCAGCAACTGCAGCAATTACAGCAAATGCAACTGCAGCAACTGCGGCAATTACAGCAGCTGCAGCAATTACAGCAAATGCAACTGCATCAACTGCGGCAATTACAGCAATTGCAGCAATTACAGCAAATGCAACTGCAGCAACTGTGGTAATTACAGCAACTGCAGCAACTGCAGCAATTACAGCAAATGCAACTGCAGCAACTGCGGCAATTACAGCAACTGCAGCAATTACAGCAAATGCAACTGCAGCAACTGCGGCAATTACAGCAATTGCAGCAATTACAGCAAATGCAACTGCAGCAACTGCGGCAATTACAGCAACTGCAGCAACTGCAGCAATTACAGCAAATGCAACTGCAGCAACTGCGGCAATTACAGCAACTGCAGCAATTACAGCAAATGCAACTGCAGCAACTGCGGCAATTTCAGCAATTGCAGCAATTACAGCAAATGCAACTGCAGCAACTGCGGCAATTTCAGCAATTGCAGCAATTACAGCAATTACAGCAAATGCAGCAATTACAGCAAATGCAACTGCAGCAACTGCGGCAATTTCAGCAATTGCAGCAACTGCAGCAATTACAGCAAATACAACTGCAACAACTGCGGCAATTACAGCAACTGCAGCAATTACAGCAAATGCAACTGCAGCAACTGCAGCAATTACAGCAAATGCAACTGCAACAACTGCGGCAATTTCAGCAATTGCAGCAATTACAGCAAATGCAACTGCAGCAACTGCGGCAATTCAGCAACTGCAGCAATTACAGCAAATGCAACTGCAGCAACTGCGGCAATTACAGCAACTGCAGCAATTACAGCAAATGCAACTGCATCAACTGCGGCAATTACAGCAAATGCAACTGCAGCAACTGCAGCAATTTCAGCAATTGCAGCAACTGCAGCAATTACAGCAAATGCAACTGCAACAACTGCGGCAATTACAGCAACTGCAGCAATTACAGCAAATGCAACTGCAGCAACTGCGGCAATTACAGCAACTGCAGCAATTACAGCAAATGCAACTGCAGCAACTGCGGCAATTACAGCAACTGCAGCAATTACAGCAAATGCAACTGCATCAACTGCGGCAATTACAGCAATTACAGCAAATGCAACTGCAGCAACTGCAGCAATTACAGCAAATGCAAATGCAGCAATTACAGCAAATGCAACTGCAGCAACTGCGGCAATTACAGCAACTGCAGCAATTACAGCAAATGCAACTGCATCAACTGCGGCAATTACAGCAATTGCAGCAATTACAGCAAATGCAACTGCAGCAACTGTGGCAATTACAGCAACTGCAGCAACTGCAGCAATTACAGCAAATGCAAATGCAGCAACTGCGGCAATTACAGCAACTGCAGCAATTACAGCAAATGCAACTGCAGCAACTGCGGCAATTTCAGCAATTGCAGCAATTACAGCAAATGCAACTGCAGCAACTGCGGCAATTCAGCAATTGCAGCAATTACAGCAAATGCAACTGCAGCAACTGTGGCAATTACAGCAACTGCAGCAACTGAGCAATTACAGCAAATGCAACTGCAGCAACTGCGGCAATTACAGCAACTGCAGCAATTACAGCAAATGCAACTGCAGCAACTGCGGCAATTACAGCAATTACAGCAAATGCAACTGCAGAAACTGCAGCAATTTCAGCAATTGCAGCAACTGCAGCAATTACAGCAAATGCAACTGCATCAACTGCGGCAATTACAGCAATTACAGCAAATGCAACTGCAGAAACTGCAGCAATTTCAGCAATTGCAGCAACTGCAGCAATTACAGCAAATGCAACTGCAACAACTGCGGCAATTACAGCAACTGCAGCAATTACAGCAAATGCAACTGCAGCAACTGCAGCAATTACAGCAAATGCAACTGCAACAACTGCCGCAATTTCAGCAATTGCAGCAATTACAGCAAATGCAACTGCAGCAACTGCGGCAATTTCAGCAAGTGCAGCAATTACAGCAAATGCAACTGCAGCAACTGCGGCAATTACAGCAACTGCAGCAATTACAGCAAATGCAACTGCATCAACTGCGGCAATTACAGCAATTGCAGCAATTACAGCAAATGCAACTGCAGCAACTGTGGCAATTACAGCAACTGCAGCAACTGCAGCAATTACAGCAAATGCAACTGCAGCAACTGCGGCAATTACAGCAACTGCAGCAATTACAGCAAATGCAACTGCAGCAACTGCGGCAATTACAGCAATTGCAGCAATTACAGCAAATGCAACTGCAGCAACTGTGGCAATTACAGCAACTGCAGCAACTGCAGCAATTACAGCAAATGCAACTGCAGCAACTGCGGCAATTACAGCAACTGCAGCAATTACAGCAAATGCAACTGCAGCAACTGCGGCAATTTCAGCAATTGCAGCAATTACAGCAAATGCAACTGCAGCAACTGCGGCAATTTCAGCAATTGCAGCAATTACAGCAAATGCAACTGCAGCAACTGTGGTAATTACAGCAACTGCAGCAACTGAGCAATTACAGCAAATGCAACTGCAGCAACTGCGGCAATTACAGCAACTGCAGCAATTACAGCAAATGCAACTGCATCAACTGCGGCAATTACAGCAATTACAGCAAATGCAACTGCAGAAACTGCAGCAATTTCAGCAATTGCAGCAACTGCAGCAATTACAGCAAATGCAACTGCAACAACTGCGGCAATTACAGCAACTGCAGCAATTACAGCAAATGCAACTGCAGCAACTGCAGCAATTACAGCAAATGCAACTGCAACAACTGCCGCAATTTCAGCAATTGCAGCAATTACAGCAAATGCAACTGCAGCAACTGCGGCAATTTCAGCAAGTGCAGCAATTACAGCAAATGCAACTGCAGCAACTGCGGCAATTACAGCAGCTGCAGCAATTACAGCAAATGCAACTGCATCAACTGCGGCAATTACAGCAATTGCAGCAATTACAGCAAATGCAACTGCAGCAACTGTGGTAATTACAGCAACTGCAGCAACTGCAGCAATTACAGCAAATGCAAATGCAGCAACTGCGGCAATTACAGCAACTGCAGCAATTACAGCAAATGCAACTGCAGCAACTGCGGCAATTACAGCAACTGCAGCAATTACAGCAAATGCAACTGCATCAACTGCGGCAATTACAGCAATTGCAGCAATTACAGCAAATGCAACTGCAGCAACTGTGGTAATTACAGCAACTGCAGCAATTGCAGCAATTACAGCAAATGCAAATGCAGCAACTGCGGCAATTACAGCAACTGCAGCAATTACAGCAAATGCAACTGCAGCAACTGCGGCAATTTCAGCAATTGCAGCAATTACAGCAAATGCAACTGCAGCAACTGCGGCAATTTCAGCAATTGCAGCAATTACAGCAAATGCAACTGCAGCAACTGTGGTAATTACAGCAACTGCAGCAACTGCAGCAATTACAGCAAATGCAACTGCAGCAACTGCGGCAATTACAGCAACTGCAGCAATTACAGCAAATGCAACTGCATCAACTGCGGCAATTACAGCAATTACAGCAAATGCAACTGCATTAACTGCGGCAATTACAGCAAATGCAACTGCAGCAACTGCAGCAATTTCAGCAACTGCAGCAATTACAGCAAATGCAACTGCAACAACTGCGGCAATTACAGCAACTGCAGCAATTACAGCAAATAAACTGCAGCAACTGCGGCAATTTCAGCAATTGCAGCAATTACAGCAAATGCAACTGCAGCAACTGCGGCAATTTCAGCAATTGCAGCAATTACAGCAAATGCAACTGCAGCAACTGTGGTAGTTACAGCAACTGCAGCAACTGAGGCAATTACAGCAAATGCAACTGCAGCAACTGCGGCAATTACAGCAACTGCAGCAATTACAGCAAATGCAACTGCATCAACTGCGGCAATTACAGCAATTACAGCAAATGCAACTGCAGCAACTGCAGCAATTTCAGCAATTGCAGCAACTGCAGCAATTACAGCAAATGTAACTGCAACAACTGCGGCAATTACAGCATCTGCAGCAATTACAGCAAATGCAACTGCATCAACTGCGGCAATTACAGCAATTACAGCAAATGCAACTGCAGCAACTGCAGCAATTTCAGCAATTGCAGCAACTGCAGCAATTACAGCAAATGCAACTGCAACAACTGCAGCAATTTCAGCAATTGCAGCAACTGCAACAACTGCGGCAATTACAGCAACTGCAGCAATTACAGCAAATGCAACTGCAGCAACTGCGGCAATTACAGCAATTACAGCAAATGCAACTGCAGCAACTGCAGCATTCAGCAATTGCAGCAACTGCAGCAATTACAGCAAATGCAACTGCAACAACTGCGGCAATTACAGCAACTGCAGCAATTACAGCAAATGCAACTGCAGCAACTGCGGCAATTACAGCAACTGCAGCAATTACAGCAAATGCAACTGCAGCAACTGCGGCAATTTCAGCAATTGCAGCAATTACAGCAAATGCAACTGCAGCAACTGCGGCAATTACAGCAATTGCAGCAATTACAGCAAATGCAACTGCAGCAACTGTGGCAATTACAGCAACTTCAACAACTAAGCAATTACAGCAAATGCAACTGCAGCAACTGCGGCAATTACAGCAACTGCAGCAATTACAGCAAATGCAACTGCAACAACTGCGGCAATTACAGCAACTGCAGCAATTACAGCAAATGCAACTGCAGCAACTGCAGCAATTTCAGCAATTGCAGCAACTGCAGCAATTACAGCAAATGTAACTGCATCAACTGCGGCAATTACAGCAATTACAGCAAATGCAACTGCAGAAACTGCAGCAATTTCAGCAATTGCAGCAACTGCAGCAATTACAGCAAATACAACTGCAACAACTGCGGCAATTACAGCAACTGCAGCAATTACAGCAAATGCAACTGCAGCAACTGCAGCAATTACAGCAAATGCAACTGCAACAACTGCCGCAATTTCAGCAATTGCAGCAATTACAGCAAATGCAACTGCAGCAACTGCGGCAATTTCAGCAAGTGCAGCAATTACAGCAAATGCAACTGCAGCAACTGCGGCAATTACAGCAACTGCAGCAATTACAGCAAATGCAACTGCATCAACTGCGGCAATTACAGCAATTGCAGCAATTACAGCAAATGCAACTGCAGCAACTGTGGTAATTACAGCAACTGCAGCAACTGCAGCAATTACAGCAAATGCAAATGCAGCAACTGCGGCAATTACAGCAACTGCAGCAATTACAGCAAATGCAACTGCAGCAACTGCGGCAATTACTGCAACTGCAGCAATTACAGCAAATGCAACTGCATCAACTGCGGCAATTACAGCAATTGCAGCAATTACAGCAAATGCAACTGCAGCAACTGTGGTAATTACAGCAACTGCAGCAACTGCAGCAATTACAGCAAATGCAAATGCAGCAACTGCGGCAATTACAGCAACTGCAGCAATTACAGCAAATGCAACTGCAGCAACTGCGGCAATTCAGCAATTGCAGCAATTACAGCAAATGCAACTGCAGCAACTGCGGCAATTTCAGCAATTGCAGCAATTACAGCAAATGCAACTGCAGCAACTGTGGTAATTACAGCAACTGCAGCAACTGAGGCAATTACAGCAAATGCAACTGCAGTAACTGCGGCAATTACAGCAACTGCAGCAATTGCAGCAAATGCAACTGCATCAACTGCGGCAATTACAGCAATTACAGCAAATGCAACTGCATCAACTGCGGCAATTACAGCAAATGCAACTGCAGAAACTGCAGCAATTTCAGCAATTGCAGCAACTGCAGCAATTACAGCAAATGCAACTGCAACAACTGCGGCAATTACAGCAACTGCAGCAATTACAGCAAATTAACTGCAGCAACTGCGGCAATTTCAGCAATTGCAGCAATTACAGCAAATGCAACTGCAGCAACTGCGGCAATTTCAGCAATTGCAGCAACTGCAGCAATTACAGCAAATGCAGCAATTACAGCAAATGCAACTGCAGCAACTGCGGCAATTTCAGCAATTGCAGCAACTGCAGCAATTACAGCAAATGCAACTGCAACAACTGCGGCAATTACAGCAACTGCAGCAATTACAGCAAATGCAACTGCAGCAACTGCAGCAATTACAGCAAATGCAACTGCAACAACTGCCGCAATTTCAGCAATTGCAGCAATTACAGCAAATGCAACTGCAGCAACTGCGGCAATTTCAGCAACTGCAGCAATTACAGCAAATGCAACTGCAGCAACTGCGGCAATTACAGCAACTGCAGCAATTACAGCAAATGCAACTGCATCAACTGCGGCAATTACAGCAAATGCAACTGCAGAAACTGCAGCAATTTCAGCAATTGCAGCAACTGCAGCAATTACAGCAAATGCAACTGCAACAACTGCGGCAATTACAGCAACTGCAGCAATTACAGCAAATGCAACTGCAGCAACTGCGGCAATTACAGCAACTGCAGCAATTACAGCAAATGCAACTGCAGCAACTGCGGCAATTACAGCAACTGCAGCAATTACAGCAAATGCAACTGCAGCAACTGCGGCAATTACAGCAATTACAGCAAATGCAACTGCAGCAACTGCAGCAATTACAGCAAATGCAACTGCAGCAACTGCAGCAATTCAGCAATTGCAGCAACTGCAGCAATTACAGCAAATGCAACTGCATCAACTGCGGCAATTACAGCAATTACAGCAAATGCAACTGCAGAAACTGCAGCAATTTCAGCAATTGCAGCAACTGCAGCAATTACAGCAAATGCAACTGCAACAACTGCGGCAATTACAGCAACTGCAGCAATTACAGCAAATGCAACTGCAGCAACTGCGGCAATTTCAGCAATTGCAGCAATTACAGCAAATGCAACTGCAGCAACTGCGGCAATTACAGCAACTGCAGCAACTGAGGCAATTACAGCAAATGCAACTGCAGAAACTGCAGCAATTTCAGCAATTGCAGCAACTGCAGCAATTACAGCAAATGCAACTGCAACAACTGCGGCAATTACAGCAACTGCAGCAATTACAGCAAATGCAACTGCAGCAACTGCAGCAATTACAGCAAATGCAACTGCAACAACTGCGGCAATTTCAGCAATTGCAGCAATTACAGCAAATGCAACTGCAGCAACTGCGGCAATTTCAGCAACTGCAGCAATTACAGCAAATGCAACTGCAGCAACTGCGGCAATTACAGCAACTGCAGCAATTACAGCAAATGCAACTGCATCAACTGCGGCAATTACAGCAAATGCAACTGCAGCAACTGCAGCAATTTCAGCAATTGCAGCAACTGCAGCAATTACAGCAAATGCAACTGCAACAACTGCGGCAATTACAGCAACTGCAGCAATTACAGCAAATGCAACTGCAGCAACTGCGGCAATTTCAGCAATTGCAGCAATTACAGCAAATGCAACTGCAGCAACTGCGGCAATTTCAGCAATTGCAGCAATTACAGCAAATGCAACTGCAGCAACTGTGGTAATTACAGCAACTGCAGCAACTGAGCAATTACAGCAAATGCAACTGCAGCAACTGCGGCAATTACAGCAACTGCAGCAATTACAGCAAATGCAACTGCATCAACTGCGGCAATTACAGCAATTGCAGCAATTACAGCAAATGCAACTGCAGCAACTGTGGTAATTACAGCAACTGCAGCAACTGAGCAATTACAGCAAATGCAACTGCAGCAACTGCGGCAATTACAGCAACTGCAGCAATTACAGCAAATGCAACTGCATCAACTGCGGCAATTACAGCAATTACAGCAAATGCAACTGCAGCAACTGCAGCAATTACAGCAAATGCAACTGCAGCAACTGCAGCAATTTCAGCAATTGCAGCAACTGCAGCAATTACAGCAAATGCAACTGCAACAACTGCGGCAATTACAGCAACTGCAGCAATTACAGCAAATGCAACTGCAGCAACTGCAGCAATTACAGCAAATGCAACTGCAACAACTGCCGCAATTTCAGCAATTGCAGCAATTACAGCAAATGCAACTGCAGCAACTGCGGCAATTTCAGCAAGTGCAGCAATTACAGCAAATGCAACTGCAGCAACTGCGGCAATTACAGCAGCTGCAGCAATTACAGCAAATGCAACTGCATCAACTGCGGCAATTACAGCAATTGCAGCAATTACAGCAAATGCAACTGCAGCAACTGTGGCAATTACAGCAACTGCAGCAACTGCAGCAATTACAGCAAATGCAAATGCAGCAACTGCGGCAATTACAGCAACTGCAGCAATTACAGCAAATGCAACTGCAGCAACTGCGGCAATTACAGCAACTGCAGCAATTACAGCAAATGCAACTGCATCAACTGCGGCAATTACAGCAATTGCAGCAATTACAGCAAATGCAACTGCAGCAACTGCGGCAATTACAGCAACTGCAGCAACTGCAGCAATTACAGCAAATGCAAATGCAGCAACTGCGGCAATTACAGCAACTGCAGCAATTACAGCAAATGCAACTGCAGCAACTGCGGCAATTTCAGCAATTGCAGCAATTACAGCAAATGCAACTGCAGCAACTGCGGCAATTTCAGCAATTGCAGCAATTACAGCAAATGCAACTGCAGCAACTGTGGTAATTACAGCAACTGCAGCAACTGAGGCAATTACAGCAAATGCAACTGCAGTAACTGCGGCAATTACAGCAACTGCAGCAATTACAGCAAATGCAACTGCATCAACTGCGGCAATTACAGCAATTACAGCAAATGCAACTGCAGAAACTGCAGCAATTTCAGCAATTGCAGCAACTGCAGCAATTACAGCAAATGCAACTGCATCAACTGCGGCAATTACAGCAATTACAGCAAATGCAACTGCAGAAACTGCAGCAATTTCAGCAATTGCAGCAACTGCAGCAATTACAGCAAATACAACTGCAACAACTGCGGCAATTACAGCAACTGCAGCAATTACAGCAAATGCAACTGCAGCAACTGCAGCAATTACAGCAAATGCAACTGCAACAACTGCCGCAATTTCAGCAATTGCAGCAATTACAGCAAATGCAACTGCAGCAACTGCGGCAATTTCAGCAACTGCAGCAATTACAGCAAATGCAACTGCAGCAACTGCGGCAATTACAGCAACTGCAGCAATTACAGCAAATGCAACTGCGTCAACTGCGGCAATTACAGCAATTGCAGCAATTACAGCAAATGCAACTGCAGCAACTGTGGTAATTACAGCAACTGCAGCAACTGCAGCAATTACAGCAAATGCAACTGCAGCAACTGCGGCAATTACAGCAACTGCAGCAATTACAGCAAATGCAACTGCATCAACTGCGGCAATTACAGCAATTGCAGCAATTACAGCAAATGCAACTGCAGCAACTGTGGTAATTACAGCAACTGCAGCAACTGCAGCAATTACAGCAAATGCAAATGCAGCAACTGCGGCAATTACAGCAACTGCAGCAATTACAGCAAATGCAACTGCAGCAACTGCGGCAATTTCAGCAATTGCAGCAATTACAGCAAATGCAACTGCAGCAACTGCGGCAATTTCAGCAATTGCAGCAATTACAGCAAATGCAACTGCAGCAACTGTGGTAATTACAGCAACTCAGCAACTGAGGCAATTACAGCAAATGCAACTGCAGTAACTGCGGCAATTACAGCAACTGCAGCAATTACAGCAAATGCAACTGCATCAACTGCGGCAATTACAGCAATTACAGCAAATGCAACTGCAGAAACTGCAGCAATTTCAGCAATTGCAGCAACTGCAGCAATTACAGCAAATACAACTGCAACAACTGCGGCAATTACAGCAACTGCAGCAATTACAGCAAATGCAACTGCAGCAACTGCAGCAATTACAGCAAATGCAACTGCAACAACTGCCGCAATTTCAGCAATTGCAGCAATTACAGCAAATGCAACTGCAGCAACTGCGGCAATTTCAGCAAGTGCAGCAATTACAGCAAATGCAACTGCAGCAACTGCGGCAATTACAGCAACTGCAGCAATTACAGCAAATGCAACTGCATCAACTGCGGCAATTACAGCAATTGCAGCAATTACAGCAAATGCAACTGCAGCAACTGCGGCAATTACAGCAACTGCAGCAATTACAGCAAATGCAACTGCAGCAACTGCGGCAATTACAGCAACTGCAGCAATTACAGCAAATGCAACTGCATCAACTGCGGCAATTACAGCAATTGCAGCAATTACAGCAAATGCAACTGCAGCAACTGCGGCAATTACAGCAACTGCAGCAATTGCAGCAATTACAGCAAATGCAAATGCAGCAACTGCGGCAATTACAGCAACTGCAGCAATTACAGCAAATGCAACTGCAGCAACTGCGGCAATTTCAGCAATTGCAGCAATTACAGCAAATGCAACTGCAGCAACTGCGGCAATTTCAGCAATTGCAGCAATTACAGCAAATGCAACTGCAGCAACTGTGGTAATTACAGCAACTGCAGCAACTGCGGCAATTACAGCAAATGCAACTGCAGTAACTGCGGCAATTACAGCAACTGCAGCAATTGCAGCAAATGCAACTGCATCAACTGCGGCAATTACAGCAATTACAGCAAATGCAACTGCATTAACTGCGGCAATTACAGCAAATGCAACTGCAGAAACTGCAGCAATTTCAGCAACTGCAGCAATTACAGCAAATGCAACTGCAACAACTGCGGCAATTACAGCAACTGCAGCAATTACAGCAAATTAAACTGCAGCAACTGCGGCAATTTCAGCAATTGCAGCAATTACTGCAAATGCAACTGCAGCAACTGCGGCAATTTCAGCAATTGCAGCAATTACAGCAAATGCAACTGCAGCAACTGTGGTAGTTACAGCAACTGCAGCAACTGAGGCAATTACAGCAAATGCAACTGCAGTAACTGCGGCAATTACAGCAACTGCAGCAATTACAGCAAATGCAACTGCATCAACTGCGGCAATTACAGCAATTAGAGCAAATGCAACTGCAGCAACTGCAGCAATTTCAGCAATTGCAGCAACTGCAGCAATTACAGCAAATGTAACTGCAACAACTGCGGCAATTACAGCATCTGCAGCAATTACAGCAAATGCAACTGCATCAACTGCGGCAATTACAGCAATTACAGCAAATGCAACTGCAGCAACTGCATCAATTTCAGCAATTGCAGCAACTGCAGCAATTACAGCAAATGTAACTGCAACAACTGCAGCAATTACAGCAATTGCAGCAACTGCAACAACTGCGGCAATTACAGCAACTGCAGCAATTACAGCAAATGCAACTGCAGCAACTGCGGCAATTACAGCAATTACAGCAAATGCAACTGCAGAAACTGCAGCAATTCAGCAATTGCAGCAACTGCAGCAATTACAGCAAATGCAACTGCAACAACTGCGGCAATTACAGCAACTGCAGCAATTACAGCAAATGCAACTGCAGCAACTGCGGCAATTACAGCAACTGCAGCAATTACAGCAAATGCAACTGCAGCAACTGCGGCAATTTCAGCAATTGCAGCAATTACAGCAAATGCAACTGCAGCAACTGCGGCAATTGCAGCAATTGCAGCAATTACAGCAAATGCAACTGCAGCAACTGCGGCAATTACAGCAACTTCAACAACTAAGCAATTACAGCAAATGCAACTGCAGCAACTGCGGCAATTACAGCAACTGCAGCAATTACAGCAAATGCAACTGCAACAACTGCGGCAATTACAGCAACTGCAGCAATTACAGCAAATGCAACTGCAGCAACTGCAGCAATTTCAGCAATTGCAGCAACTGCAGCAATTACAGCAAATGTAACTGCATCAACTGCGGCAATTACAGCAATTACAGCAAATGCAACTGCAGAAACTGCAGCAATTTCAGCAATTGCAGCAACTGCAGCAATTACAGCAAATACAACTGCAACAACTGCGGCAATTACAGCAACTGCAGCAATTACAGCAAATGCAACTGCAGCAACTGCAGCAATTACAGCAAATGCAACTGCAACAACTGCCGCAATTTCAGCAATTGCAGCAATTACAGCAAATGCAACTGCAGCAACTGCGGCAATTTCAGCAAGTGCAGCAATTACAGCAAATGCAACTGCAGCAACTGCGGCAATTACAGCAGCTGCAGCAATTACAGCAAATGCAACTGCATCAACTGCGGCAATTACAGCAATTGCAGCAATTACAGCAAATGCAACTGCAGCAACTGTGGTAATTACAGCAACTGCAGCAACTGCAGCAATTACAGCAAATGCAAATGCAGCAACTGCGGCAATTACAGCAACTGCAGCAATTACAGCAAATGCAACTGCAGCAACTGCGGCAATTACAGCAACTGCAGCAATTACAGCAAATGCAACTGCATCAACTGCGGCAATTACTGCAATTGCAGCAATTACAGCAAATGCAACTGCAGCAACTGTGGTAATTACAGCAACTGCAGCAACTGCAGCAATTACAGCAAATGCAAATGCAGCAACTGCGGCAATTACAGCAACTGCAGCAATTACAGCAAATGCAACTGCAGCAACTGCGGCAATTTCAGCAATTGCAGCAATTACAGCAAATGCAACTGCAGCAACTGCGGCAATTTCAGCAATTGCAGCAATTACAGCAAATGCAACTGCAGCAACTGTGGTAATTACAGCAACTGCAGCAACTGAGGCAATTACAGCAAATGCAACTGCAGTAACTGCGGCAATTACAGCAACTGCAGCAATTACAGCAAATGCAACTGCATCAACTGCGGCAATTACAGCAATTACAGCAAATGCAACTGCATCAACTGCGGCAATTACAGCAAATGCAACTGCAGAAACTGCAGCAATTTCAGCAATTGCAGCAACTGCAGCAATTACAGCAAATGCAACTGCAACAACTGCGGCAATTACAGCAACTGCAGCAATTACAGCAAATGCAACTGCAGCAACTGCGGCAATTTCAGCAATTGCAGCAATTACTGCAAATGCAACTGCAGCAACTGCGGCAATTTCAGCAATTGCAGCAACTGCAGCAATTACAGCAAATGCAGCAATTACAGCAAATGCAACTGCAGCAACTGCGGCAATTTCAGCAATTGCAGCAACTGCAGCAATTACAGCAAATACAACTGCAACAACTGCGGCAATTACAGCAACTGCAGCAATTACAGCAAATGCAACTGCAGCAACTGCAGCAATTACAGCAAATGCAACTGCAACAACTGCCGCAATTTCAGCAATTGCAGCAATTACAGCAAATGCAACTGCAGCAACTGCGGCAATTTCAGCAAGTGCAGCAATTACAGCAAATGCAACTGCAGCAACTGCGGCAATTACAGCAACTGCAGCAATTACAGCAAATGCAACTGCATCAACTGCGGCAATTACAGCAAATGCAACTGCAGAAACTGCAGCAATTTCAGCAATTGCAGCAACTGCAGCAATTACAGCAAATGCAACTGCAGCAACTGCGGCAATTACAGCAACTGCAGCAATTACAGCAAATGCAACTGCAGCAACTGCGGCAATTACAGCAACTGCAGCAATTACAGCAAATGCAACTGCAGCAACTGCGGCAATTACAGCAACTGCAGCAATTACAGCAAATGCAACTGCAGCAACTGCGGCAATTACAGCAATTAGAGCAAATGCAACTGCAGCAACTGCAGCAATTACAGCAAATGCAACTGCAGCAACTGCAGCAATTTCAGCAATTGCAGCAACTGCAGCAATTACAGCAAATGCAACTGCATCAACTGCGGCAATTACAGCAATTACAGCAAATGCAACTGCAGCAACTGCAGCAATTTCAGCAATTGCAGCAACTGCAGCAATTACAGCAAATGCAACTGCAACAACTGCGGCAATTACAGCAACTGCAGCAATTACAGCAAATGCAACTGCAGCAACTGCGGCAATTTCAGCAATTGCAGCAATTACAGCAAATGCAACTGCAGCAACTGTGGCAATTACAGCAACTGCAGCAACTGAGCAATTACAGCAAATGCAACTGCAGAAACTGCAGCAATTTCAGCAATTGCAGCAACTGCAGCAATTACAGCAAATGCAACTGCAACAACTGCGGCAATTACAGCAACTGCAGCAATTACAGCAAATGCAACTGCAGCAACTGCAGCAATTACAGCAAATGCAACTGCAACAACTGCCGCAATTTCAGCAATTGCAGCAATTACAGCAAATGCAACTGCAGCAACTGCGGCAATTTCAGCAAGTGCAGCAATTACAGCAAATGCAACTGCAGCAACTGCGGCAATTACAGCAACTGCAGCAATTACAGCAAATGCAACTGCATCAACTGCGGCAATTACAGCAAATGCAACTGCAGAAACTGCAGCAATTTCAGCAATTGCAGCAACTGCAGCAATTACAGCAAATGCAACTGCAACAACTGCGGCAATTACAGCAACTGCAGCAATTACAGCAAATGCAACTGCAGCAACTGCGGCAATTTCAGCAATTGCAGCAATTACAGCAAATGCAACTGCAGCAACTGCGGCAATTTCAGCAATTGCAGCAATTACAGCAAATGCAACTGCAGCAACTGTGGTAATTACAGCAACTGCAGCAACTGAGGCAATTACAGCAAATGCAACTGCAGTAACTGCGGCAATTACAGCAACTGCAGCAATTACAGCAAATGCAACTGCATCAACTGCGGCAATTACAGCAATTGCAGCAATTACAGCAAATGCAACTGCAGCAACTGGGCAATTACAGCAACTGCAGCAACTGCAGCAATTACAGCAAATGCAACTGCAGCAACTGCGGCAATTACAGCAACTGCAGCAATTACAGCAAATGCAACTGCATCAACTGCGGCAATTACAGCAATTACAGCAAATGCAACTGCAGCAACTGCAGCAATTACAGCAAATGCAACTGCAGCAACTGCAGCAATTTCAGCAATTGCAGCAACTGCAGCAATTACAGCAAATGCAACTGCATCAACTGCGGCAATTACAGCAATTACAGCAAATGCAACTGCAGAAACTGCAGCAATTTCAGCAATTGCAGCAACTGCAGCAATTACAGCAAATGCAACTGCAACAACTGCGGCAATTACAGCAACTGCAGCAATTACAGCAAATGCAACTGCAGCAACTGCGGCAATTTCAGCAATTGCAGCAATTACAGCAAATGCAACTGCAGCAACTGTGGCAATTACAGCAACTGCAGCAACTGCGGCAATTACTGCAACTGCAGCAATTACAGCAAATGCAACTGCATCAACTGCGGCAATTACAGCAATTGCAGCAATTACAGCAAATGCAACTGCAGCAACTGTGGTAATTACAGCAACTGCAGCAACTGCAGCAATTACAGCAAATGCAACTGCAGCAACTGCGGCAATTACAGCAACTGCAGCAATTACAGCAAATGCAACTGCAGCAACTGCGGCAATTTCAGCAATTGCAGCAATTACAGCAAATGCAACTGCAGCAACTGCGGCAATTTCAGCAATTGCAGCAATTACAGCAAATGCAACTGCAGCAACTGTGGTAATTACAGCAACTGCAGCAACTGAGCAATTACAGCAAATGCAACTGCAGTAACTGCGGCAATTACAGCAACTGCAGCAATTACAGCAAATGCAACTGCATCAACTGCGGCAATTACAGCAATTACAGCAAATGCAACTGCAGAAACTGCAGCAATTTCAGCAATTGCAGCAACTGCAGCAATTACAGCAAATGCAACTGCAACAACTGCGGCAATTACAGCAACTGCAGCAATTACAGCAAATGCAACTGCAGCAACTGCAGCAATTACAGCAAATGCAACTGCAACAACTGCCGCAATTTCAGCAATTGCAGCAATTACAGCAAATGCAACTGCAGCAACTGCGGCAATTTCAGCAAGTGCAGCAATTACAGCAAATGCAACTGCAGCAACTGCGGCAATTACAGCAGCTGCAGCAATTACAGCAAATGCAACTGCATCAACTGCGGCAATTACAGCAATTGCAGCAATTACAGCAAATGCAACTGCAGCAACTGTGGTAATTACAGCAACTGCAGCAACTGCAGCAATTACAGCAAATGCAAATGCAGCAACTGCGGCAATTACAGCAACTGCAGCAATTACAGCAAATGCAACTGCAGCAACTGCGGCAATTACTGCAACTGCAGCAATTACAGCAAATGCAACTGCATCAACTGCGGCAATTACAGCAATTGCAGCAATTACAGCAAATGCAACTGCAGCAACTGTGGTAATTACAGCAACTGCAGCAATTGCAGCAATTACAGCAAATGCAAATGCAGCAACTGCGGCAATTACAGCAACTGCAGCAATTACAGCAAATGCAACTGCAGCAACTGCGGCAATTTCAGCAATTGCAGCAATTACAGCAAATGCAACTGCAGCAACTGCGGCAATTTCAGCAATTGCAGCAATTACAGCAAATGCAACTGCAGCAACTGTGGTAATTACAGCAACTGCAGCAACTGAGGCAATTACAGCAAATGCAACTGCAGTAACTGCGGCAATTACAGCAACTGCAGCAATTGCAGCAAATGCAACTGCATCAACTGCGGCAATTACAGCAATTACAGCAAATGCAACTGCATCAACTGCGGCAATTACAGCAAATGCAACTGCAGAAACTGCAGCAATTTCAGCAATTGCAGCAACTGCAGCAATTACAGCAAATGCAACTGCAACAACTGCGGCAATTACAGCAACTGCAGCAATTACAGCAAATTAAACTGCAGCAACTGCGGCAATTTCAGCAATTGCAGCAATTACAGCAAATGCAACTGCAGCAACTGCGGCAATTTCAGCAATTGCAGCAATTACAGCAAATGCAACTGCAGCAACTGTGGTAATTACAGCAACTGCAGCAACTGAGGCAATTACAGCAAATGCAACTGCAGTAACTGCGGCAATTACAGCAACTGCAGCAATTACAGCAAATGCAACTGCATCAACTGCGGCAATTACAGCAATTAGAGCAAATGCAACTGCAGCAACTGCAGCAATTTCAGCAATTGCAGCAACTGCAGCAATTACAGCAAATGCAACTGCAACAACTGCGGCAATTACAGCATCTGCAGCAATTACAGCAAATGCAACTGCATCAACTGCGGCAATTACAGCAATTACAGCAAATGCAACTGCAGCAACTGCAGCAATTTCAGCAATTGCAGCAACTGCAGCAATTACAGCAAATGCAACTGCAACAACTGCAGCAATTACAGCAATTGCAGTAACTGCAACAACTGCGGCAATTACAGCAACTGCAGCAATTACAGCAAATGCAAATGCAGCAACTGCGGCAATTACAGCAATTACAGCAAATGCAACTGCAGAAACTGCAGCAATTCAGCAATTGCAGCAACTGCAGCAATTACAGCAAATGCAACTGCAACAACTGCGGCAATTACAGCAACTGCAGCAATTACAGCAAATGCAAATGCAGCAACTGCGGCAATTACAGCAACTGCAGCAATTACAGCAAATGCAACTGCAGCAACTGCGGCAATTTCAGCAATTGCAGCAATTACAGCAAATGCAACTGCAGCAACTGCGGCAATTGCAGCAATTGCAGCAATTACAGCAAATGCAACTGCAGCAACTGTGGTAATTACAGCAACTTCAACAACTAAGGCAATTACAGCAAATGCAACTGCAGTAACTGCGGCAATTACAGCAACTGCAGCAATTACAGCAAATGCAACTGCAACAACTGCGGCAATTACAGCAACTGCAGCAATTACAGCAAATGCAACTGCAGCAACTGCAGCAATTTCAGCAATTGCAGCAACTGCAGCAATTACAGCAAATGCAACTGCATCAACTGCGGCAATTACAGCAATTACAGCAAATGCAACTGCAGAAACTGCAGCAATTTCAGCAATTGCAGCAACTGCAGCAATTACAGCAAATGCAACTGCAACAACTGCGGCAATTACAGCAACTGCAGCAATTACAGCAAATGCAACTGCAGCAACTGCAGCAATTACAGCAAATGCAACTGCAACAACTGCCGCAATTTCAGCAATTGCAGCAATTACAGCAAATGCAACTGCAGCAACTGCGGCAATTTCAGCAAGTGCAGCAATTACAGCAAATGCAACTGCAGCAACTGCGGCAATTACAGCAGCTGCAGCAATTACAGCAAATGCAACTGCATCAACTGCGGCAATTACAGCAATTGCAGCAATTACAGCAAATGCAACTGCAGCAACTGTGGTAATTACAGCAACTGCAGCAACTGCAGCAATTACAGCAAATGCAAATGCAGCAACTGCGGCAATTACAGCAACTGCAGCAATTACAGCAAATGCAACTGCAGCAACTGCGGCAATTACAGCAACTGCAGCAATTACAGCAAATGCAACTGCATCAACTGCGGCAATTACAGCAATTGCAGCAATTACAGCAAATGCAACTGCAGCAACTGTGGTAATTACAGCAACTGCAGCAACTGAGCAATACAGCAAATGCAACTGCAGCAACTGCGGCAATTTCAGCAATGCAGCAATTACAGCAAATGCAACTGCAGCAACTGCGGCAATTTCAGCAATTGCAGCAATTACAGCAAATGCAACTGCAGCAACTGTGGTAATTACAGCAACTGCAGCAACTGAGGCAATTACAGCAAATGCAACTGCAGTAACTGCGGCAATTACAGCAACTGCAGCAATTGCAGCAAATGCAACTGCATCAACTGCGGCAATTACAGCAATTACAGCAAATGCAACTGCATCAACTGCGGCAATTACAGCAAATGCAACTGCAGAAACTGCAGCAATTTCAGCAATTGCAGCAACTGCAGCAATTACAGCAAATGCAACTGCAGCAACTGCGGCAATTACAGCAACTGCAGCAATTACAGCAAATGCAACTGCAGCAACTGCGGCAATTTCAGCAATTGCAGCAATTACAGCAAATGCAACTGCAGCAACTGCGGCAATTTCAGCAATTGCAGCAACTGCAGCAATTACAGCAAATGCAGCAATTACAGCAAATGCAACTGCAGCAACTGCGGCAATTTCAGCAATTGCAGCAACTGCAGCAATTACAGCAAATGCAACTGCAACAACTGCGGCAATTACAGCAACTGCAGCAATTACAGCAAATGCAACTGCAGCAACTGCAGCAATTACAGCAAATGCAACTGCAACAACTGCCGCAATTTCAGCAATTGCAGCAATTACAGCAAATGCAACTGCAGCAACTGCGGCAATTTCAGCAAGTGCAGCAATTACAGCAAATGCAACTGCAGCAACTGCGGCAATTACAGCAACTGCAGCAATTACAGCAAATGCAACTGCATCAACTGCGGCAATTACAGCAAATGCAACTGCAGAAACTGCAGCAATTTCAGCAATTGCAGCAACTGCAGCAATTACAGCAAATGCAACTGCAACAACTGCGGCAATTACAGCAACTGCAGCAATTACAGCAAATGCAACTGCAGCAACTGCGGCAATTTCAGCAATTGCAGCAATTACAGCAAATGCAACTGCAGCAACTGCGGCAATTTCAGCAATTGCAGCAATTACAGCAAATGCAACTGCAGCAACTGTGGTAATTACAGCAACTGCAGCAACTGAGGCAATTACAGCAAATGCAACTGCAGTAACTGCGGCAATTACAGCAACTGCAGCAATTACAGCAAATGCAACTGCATCAACTGCGGCAATTACAGCAATTGCAGCAATTACAGCAAATGCAACTGCAGCAACTGTGGTAATTACAGCAACTGCAGCAACTGCAGCAATTACAGCAAATGCAACTGCAGCAACTGCGGCAATTACAGCAACTGCAGCAATTACAGCAAATGCAACTGCATCAACTGCGGCAATTACAGCAATTACAGCAAATGCAACTGCAGCAACTGCAGCAATTACAGCAATGCAACTGCAGCAACTGCAGCAATTTCAGCAATTGCAGCAACTGCAGCAATTACAGCAAATGCAACTGCATCAACTGCGGCAATTACAGCAATTACAGCAAATGCAACTGCAGAAACTGCAGCAATTTCAGCAATTGCAGCAACTGCAGCAATTACAGCAAATGCAACTGCAACAACTGCGGCAATTACAGCAACTGCAGCAATTACAGCAAATGCAACTGCAGCAACTGCGGCAATTTCAGCAATTGCAGCAATTACAGCAAATGCAACTGCAGCAACTGCGGCAATTACAGCAACTGCAGCAACTGCGGCAATTACAGCAAATGCAACTGCAGAAACTGCAGCAATTTCAGCAATTGCAGCAACTGCAGCAATTACAGCAAATGCAACTGCAACAACTGCGGCAATTACAGCAACTGCAGCAATTACAGCAAATGCAACTGCAGCAACTGCAGCAATTACAGCAAATGCAACTGCAACAACTGCCGCAATTTCAGCAATTGCAGCAATTACAGCAAATGCAACTGCAGCAACTGCGGCAATTTCAGCAAGTGCAGCAATTACAGCAAATGCAACTGCAGCAACTGCGGCAATTACAGCAACTGCAGCAATTACAGCAAATGCAACTGCATCAACTGCGGCAATTACAGCAAATGCAACTGCAGCAACTGCAGCAATTTCAGCAATTGCAGCAACTGCAGCAATTACAGCAAATGCAACTGCAACAACTGCGGCAATTACAGCAACTGCAGCAATTACAGCAAATTAAACTGCAGCAACTGCGGCAATTTCAGCAATTGCAGCAATTACAGCAAATGCAACTGCAGCAACTGCGGCAATTTCAGCAATTGCAGCAATTACAGCAAATGCAACTGCAGCAACTGTGGTAATTACAGCAACTGCAGCAACTGAGCAATTACAGCAAATGCAACTGCAGTAACTGCGGCAATTACAGCAACTGCAGCAATTACAGCAAATGCAACTGCATCAACTGCGGCAATTACAGCAATTGCAGCAATTACAGCAAATGCAACTGCAGCAACTGTGGCAATTACAGCAACTGCAGCAACTGAGCAATTACAGCAAATGCAACTGCAGTAACTGCGGCAATTACAGCAACTGCAGCAATTACAGCAAATGCAACTGCATCAACTGCGGCAATTACAGCAATTAGAGCAAATGCAACTGCAGCAACTGCAGCAATTACAGCAAATGCAACTGCAGCAACTGCAGCAATTTCAGCAATTGCAGCAACTGCAGCAATTACAGCAAATGCAACTGCATCAACTGCGGCAATTACAGCAATTACAGCAAATGCAACTGCAGAAACTGCAGCAATTTCAGCAATTGCAGCAACTGCAGCAATTACAGCAAATGCAACTGCAACAACTGCGGCAATTACAGCAACTGCAGCAATTACAGCAAATGCAACTGCAGCAACTGCGGCAATTTCAGCAATTGCAGCAATTACAGCAAATGCAACTGCAGCAACTGTGGCAATTACAGCAACTGCAGCAACTGAGCAATTACAGCAAATGCAACTGCAGAAACTGCAGCAATTTCAGCAATTGCAGCAACTGCAGCAATTACAGCAAATGCAACTGCAACAACTGCGGCAATTACAGCAACTGCAGCAATTACAGCAAATGCAACTGCAGCAACTGCAGCAATTACAGCAAATGCAACTGCAACAACTGCGGCAATTTCAGCAATTGCAGCAATTACAGCAAATGCAACTGCAGCAACTGCGGCAATTACAGCAACTGCAGCAATTACAGCAAATGCAACTGCAGCAACTGCGGCAATTACAGCAACTGCAGCAATTACAGCAAATGCAACTGCAGCAACTGCAGCAATTTCAGCAATTGCAGCAACTGCAGCAATTACAGCAAATGCAACTGCAACAACTGCGGCAATTACAGCAACTGCAGCAATTACAGCAAATGCAACTGCAGCAACTGCGGCAATTACAGCAATTGCAGCAATTACAGCAAATGCAACTGCAGCAACTGCGGCAATTTCAGCAATTGCAGCAATTACAGCAAATGCAACTGCAGCAACTGCGGCAATTACAGCAACTGCAGCAATTACAGCAAATGCAACTGCATCAACTGCGGCAATTACAGCAAATGCAACTGCAGAAACTGCAGCAATTCAGCAATTGCAGCAACTGCAGCAATTACAGCAAATGCAACTGCAACAACTGCGGCAATTACAGCAACTGCAGCAATTACAGCAAATTAAACTGCAGCAACTGCGGCAATTCAGCAATTGCAGCAATTACAGCAAATGCAACTGCAGCAACTGCGGCAATTTCAGCAATTGCAGCAATTACAGCAAATGCAACTGCAGCAACTGTGGTAATTACAGCAACTGCAGCAACTGAGCAATTACAGCAAATGCAACTGCAGCAACTGCGGCAATTACAGCAACTGCAGCAATTACAGCAAATGCAACTGCATCAACTGCGGCAATTACAGCAATTGCAGCAATTACAGCAAATGCAACTGCAGCAACTGTGGTAATTACAGCAACTGCAGCAACTGCAGCAATTACAGCAAATGCAACTGCAGCAACTGCGGCAATTACAGCAACTGCAGCAATTACAGCAAATGCAACTGCAGCAACTGCGGCAATTACAGCAATTACAGCAAATGCAACTGCAGCAACTGCAGCAATTACAGCAAATGCAACTGCAGCAACTGCAGCAATTTCAGCAATTGCAGCAACTGCAGCAATTACAGCAAATGCAACTGCATCAACTGCGGCAATTACAGCAATTACAGCAAATGCAACTGCAGCAACTGCAGCAATTCAGCAATTGCAGCAACTGCAGCAATTACAGCAAATGCAACTGCAACAACTGCGGCAATTACAGCAACTGCAGCAATTACAGCAAATGCAACTGCAGCAACTGCGGCAATTTCAGCAATTGCAGCAATTACAGCAAATGCAACTGCAGCAACTGTGGTAATTACAGCAACTGCAGCAACTGAGGCAATTACAGCAAATGCAACTGCAGCAAACTGCAGCAATTTCAGCAATTGCAGCAACTGCAGCAATTACAGCAAATGCAACTGCAACAACTGCGGCAATTACAGCAACTGCAGCAATTACAGCAAATGCAACTGCAGCAACTGCAGCAATTACAGCAAATGCAACTGCAACAACTGCGGCAATTTCAGCAATTGCAGCAATTACAGCAAATGCAACTGCAGCAACTGCGGCAATTTCAGCAACTGCAGCAATTACAGCAAATGCAACTGCAGCAACTGCGGCAATTACAGCAACTGCAGCAATTACAGCAAATGCAACTGCATCAACTGCGGCAATTACAGCAAATGCAACTGCAGAAACTGCAGCAATTTCAGCAATTGCAGCAACTGCAGCAATTACAGCAAATGCAACTGCAACAACTGCGGCAATTACAGCAACTGCAGCAATTACAGCAAATGCAACTGCAGCAACTGCGGCAATTTCAGCAATTGCAGCAATTACAGCAAATGCAACTGCAGCAACTGCGGCAATTTCAGCAATTGCAGCAATTACAGCAAATGCAACTGCAGCAACTGTGGTAATTACAGCAACTGCAGCAACTGAGCAATTACAGCAAATGCAACTGCAGTAACTGCGGCAATTACAGCAACTGCAGCAATTACAGCAAATGCAACTGCATCAACTGCGGCAATTACAGCAATTACAGCAAATGCAACTGCAGCAACTGCAGCAATTACAGCAAATGCAACTGCAGCAACTGCAGCAATTTCAGCAATTGCAGCAACTGCAGCAATTACAGCAAATGCAACTGCATCAACTGCGGCAATTACAGCAATTACAGCAAATGCAACTGCAGAAACTGCAGCAATTTCAGCAATTGCAGCAACTGCAGCAATTACAGCAAATGCAACTGCAACAACTGCGGCAATTACAGCAACTGCAGCAATTACAGCAAATGCAACTGCAGCAACTGCAGCAATTACAGCAAATGCAACTGCAACAACTGCGGCAATTACAGCAATTGCAGCAATTACAGCAAATGCAACTGCAGCAACTGCGGCAATTTCAGCAACTGCAGCAATTACAGCAAATGCAACTGCAGCAACTGCGGCAATTACAGCAACTGCAGCAATTACAGCAAATGCAACTGCATCAACTGCGGCAATTACAGCAATTACAGCAAATGCAACTGCAGCAACTGCAGCAATTTCAGCAATTGCAGCAACTGCAGCAATTACAGCAAATGCAACTGCAACAACTGCAGCAATTTCAGCAATTGCAGCAACTGCAGCAATTACAGCAAATGCAACTGCAACAACTGCGGCAATTACAGCAACTGCAGCAATTACAGCAAATGCAACTGCAGCAACTGCGGCAATTACAGCAATTACAGCAAATGCAACTGCAGCAACTGCAGCAATTTCAGCAATTGCAGCAACTGCAGCAATTACAGCAAATGCAACTGCAACAACTGCGGCAATTACAGCAACTGCAGCAATTACAGCAAATGCAAATGCAGCAACTGCGGCAATTACAGCAACTGCAGCAATTACAGCAAATGCAACTGCAGCAACTGCGGCAATTTCAGCAATTGCAGCAATTACAGCAAATGCAAATGCAGCAACTGCGGCAATTGCAGCAATTGCAGCAATTACAGCAAATGCAACTGCAGCAACTGTGGTAATTACAGCAACTTCAGCAACTAAGGCAATTACAGCAAATGCAACTGCAGTAACTGCGGCAATTACAGCAACTGCAGCAATTACAGCAAATGCAACTGCAACAACTGCGGCAATTACAGCAATTGCAGCAATTACAGCAAATGCAACTGCAGCAACTGCGGCAATTACAGCAACTGCAGCAATTACAGCAAATGCAACTGCAACAACTGCGGCAATTACAGCAACTGCAGCAATTACAGCAAATGCAACTGCAGCAACTGCAGCAATTTCAGCAATTGCAGCAACTGCAGCAATTACAGCAAATGTAACTGCATCAACTGCGGCAATTACAGCAATTACAGCAAATGCAACTGCAGAAACTGCAGCAATTTCAGCAATTGCAGCAACTGCAGCAATTACAGCAAATGCAACTGCAACAACTGCGGCAATTACAGCAACTGCAGCAATTACAGCAAATGCAACTGCAGCAACTGCAGCAATTACAGCAAATGCAACTGCAACAACTGCCGCAATTTCAGCAATTGCAGCAATTACAGCAAATGCAACTGCAGCAACTGCGGCAATTTCAGCAAGTGCAGCAATTACAGCAAATGCAACTGCAGCAACTGCGGCAATTACAGCAGCTGCAGCAATTACAGCAAATGCAACTGCAGCAACTGTGGTAATTACAGCAACTGCAGCAACTGCAGCAATTACAGCAAATGCAAATGCAGCAACTGCGGCAATTACAGCAACTGCAGCAATTACAGCAAATGCAACTGCAGCAACTGCGGCAATTACAGCAACTGCAGCAATTACAGCAAATGCAACTGCATCAACTGCGGCAATTACTGCAATTGCAGCAATTACAGCAAATGCAACTGCAGCAACTGTGGTAATTACAGCAACTGCAGCAACTGCAGCAATTACAGCAAATGCAAATGCAGCAACTGCGGCAATTACAGCAACTGCAGCAATTACAGCAAATGCAACTGCAGCAACTGCGGCAATTTCAGCAATTGCAGCAATTACAGCAAATGCAACTGCAGCAACTGCGGCAATTTCAGCAATTGCAGCAATTACAGCAAATGCAACTGCAGCAACTGTGGTAATTACAGCAACTGCAGCAACTGAGGCAATTACAGCAAATGCAACTGCAGTAACTGCGGCAATTACAGCAACTGCAGCAATTGCAGCAAATGCAACTGCATCAACTGCGGCAATTACAGCAATTACAGCAAATGCAACTGCATCAACTGCGGCAATTACAGCAAATGCAACTGCAGAAACTGCAGCAATTTCAGCAATTGCAGCAACTGCAGCAATTACAGCAAATGCAACTGCAACAACTGAGGCAATTACAGCAAATTAAACTGCAGCAACTGCGGCAATTTCAGCAATTGCAGCAATTACAGCAAATGCAACTGCAGCAACTGCGGCAATTTCAGCAATTGCAGCAATTACAGCAAATGCAACTGCAGCAACTGTGGTAATTACAGCAACTGCAGCAACTGAGGCAATTACAGCAAATGCAACTGCAGTAACTGCGGCAATTACAGCAACTGCAGCAATTACAGCAAATGCAACTGCATCAACTGCGGCAATTACAGCAATTACAGCAAATGCAACTGCAGCAACTGCAGCAATTACAGCAAATGCAACTGCAGCAACTGCAGCAATTTCAGCAATTGCAGCAACTGCAGCAATTACAGCAAATGCAACTGCATCAACTGCGGCAATTACAGCAATTACAGCAAATGCAACTGCAGAAACTGCAGCAATTTCAGCAATTGCAGCAACTGCAGCAATTACAGCAAATGCAACTGCAACAACTGCGGCAATTACAGCAACTGCAGCAATTACAGCAAATGCAACTGCAGCAACTGCGGCAATTTCAGCAATTGCAGCAATTACAGCAAATGCAACTGCAGCAACTGCGGCAATTTCAGCAAGTGCAGCAATTACAGCAAATGCAACTGCAGCAACTGCGGCAATTACAGCAACTGCAGCAATTACAGCAAATGCAACTGCAGCAACTGTGGCAATTACAGCAACTGCAGCAACTGCAGCAATTACAGCAAATGCAAATGCAGCAACTGCGGCAATTACAGCAACTGCAGCAATTACAGCAAATGCAACTGCAGCAACTGCGGCAATTACAGCAACTGCAGCAATTACAGCAAATGCAACTGCATCAACTGCGGCAATTACAGCAATTGCAGCAATTACAGCAAATGCAACTGCAGCAACTGTGGCAATTACAGCAACTGCAGCAACTGCAGCAATTACAGCAAATGCAACTGCAGCAACTGCAGCAATTACAGCAAATGCAACTGCAGCAACTGCAGCAATTCAGCAATTGCAGCAACTGCAGCAATTACAGCAAATGCAACTGCAACAACTGCGGCAATTACAGCAACTGCAGCAATTACAGCAAATGCAACTGCAGCAACTGCGGCAATTACAGCAATTACAGCAAATGCAACTGCAGCAACTGCAGCAATTTCAGCAATTGCAGCAACTGCAGCAATTACAGCAAATGCAACTGCAACAACTGCGGCAATTACAGCAACTGCAGCAATTACAGCAAATGCAATGCAGCAACTGCGGCAATTACAGCAACTGCAGCAATTACAGCAAATGCAACTGCAGCAACTGCGGCAATTTCAGCAATTGCAGCAATTACAGCAAATGCAACTGCAGCAACTGCGGCAATTGCAGCAATTGCAGCAATTACAGCAAATGCAACTGCAGCAACTGCGGTAATTACAGCAACTGCAGCAACTAAGCAATTACAGCAAATGCAACTGCAGTAACTGCGGCAATTACAGCAACTGCAGCAATTACAGCAAATGCAACTGCAACAACTGCGGCAATTACAGCAATTGCAGCAATTACAGCAAATGCAACTGCAGCAACTGCGGCAATTACAGCAACTGCAGCAATTACAGCAAATGCAACTGCAGCAACTGCGGCAATTACAGCAATTACAGCAAATGCAACTGCAGCAACTGCGGCAATTACAGCAAATGCAACTGCAGAAACTGCAGCAATTTCAGCAATTGCAGCAACTGCAGCAATTACAGCAAATGCAACTGCAACAACTGCAGGCAATTACAGCAAATTAAACTGCAGCAACTGCGGCAATTTCAGCATTGCAGCAATTACAGCAAATGCAACTGCAGCAACTGCGGCAATTTCAGCAATTGCAGCAATTACAGCAAATGCAACTGCAGCAACTGTGGTAATTACAGCAACTGCAGCAACTGAGGCAATTACAGCAAATGCAACTGCAGTAACTGCGGCAATTACAGCAACTGCAGCAATTACAGCAAATGCAACTGCATCAACTGCGGCAATTACAGCAATTACAGCAAATGCAACTGCAGCAACTGCAGCAATTACAGCAAATGCAACTGCAGCAACTGCAGCAATTTCAGCAATTGCAGCAACTGCAGCAATTACAGCAAATGCAACTGCATCAACTGCGGCAATTACAGCAATTACAGCAAATGCAACTGCAGAAACTGCAGCAATTTCAGCAATTGCAGCAACTGCAGCAATTACAGCAAATGCAACTGCAGCAACTGCAGCAATTACAGCAAATGCAACTGCAGCAACTGCGGCAATTTCAGCAATTGCAGCAATTACAGCAAATGCAAATGCAGCAACTGCGGCAATTACAGCAATTGCAGCAATTACAGCAAATGCAACTGCAGCAACTGTGGCAATTACAGCAATTGCAGCAATTACAGCAAATGCAACTGCAGCAACTGCGGCAATTACAGCAACTGCAGCAATTACAGCAAATGCAACTGCAACAACTGCGGCAATTACAGCAATTGCAGCAATTACAGCAAATGCAACTGCAGCAACTGCGGCAATTACAGCAACTGCAGCAATTACAGCAAATGCAACTGCAACAACTGCGGCAATTACAGCAACTGCAGCAATTACAGCAAATGCAACTGCAGCAACTGCAGCAATTTCAGCAATTGCAGCAACTGCAGCAATTACAGCAAATGTAACTGCATCAACTGCGGCAATTACAGCAATTACAGCAAATGCAACTGCAGAAACTGCAGCAATTTCAGCAATTGCAGCAACTGCAGCAATTACAGCAAATACAACTGCAACAACTGCGGCAATTACAGCAACTGCAGCAATTACAGCAAATGCAACTGCAGCAACTGCAGCAATTACAGCAAATGCAACTGCAACAACTGCCGCAATTTCAGCAATTGCAGCAATTACAGCAAATGCAACTGCAGCAACTGCGGCAATTTCAGCAAGTGCAGCAATTACAGCAAATGCAACTGCAGCAACTGCGGCAATTACAGCAACTGCAGCAATTACAGCAAATGCAACTGCAGCAACTGTGGCAATTACAGCAACTGCAGCAACTGCAGCAATTACAGCAAATGCAAATGCAGCAACTGCGGCAATTACAGCAACTGCAGCAATTACAGCAAATGCAACTGCAGCAACTGCGGCAATTACAGCAACTGCAGCAATTACAGCAAATGCAACTGCAGCAACTGCGGCAATTACAGCAATTGCAGCAATTACAGCAAATGCAACTGCAGCAACTGTGGTAATTACAGCAACTGCAGCAACTGCAGCAATTACAGCAAATGCAAATGCAGCAACTGCGGCAATTACAGCAACTGCAGCAATTACAGCAAATGCAACTGCAGCAACTGCGGCAATTTCAGCAATTGCAGCAATTACAGCAAATGCAACTGCAGCAACTGCGGCAATTTCAGCAATTGCAGCAATTACAGCAAATGCAACTGCAGCAACTGTGGTAATTACAGCAACTGCAGCAACTGAGGCAATTACAGCAAATGCAACTGCAGTAACTGCGGCAATTACAGCAACTGCAGCAATTGCAGCAAATGCAACTGCATCAACTGCGGCAATTACAGCAATTACAGCAAATGCAACTGCATCAACTGCGGCAATTACAGCAAATGCAACTGCAGAAACTGCAGCAATTTCAGCAATTGCAGCAACTGCAGCAATTACAGCAAATGCAACTGCAACAACTGCAGCAATTACAGCAAATTAAACTGCAGCAACTGCGGCAATTTCAGCAATTGCAGCAATTACAGCAAATGCAACTGCAGCAACTGCGGCAATTCAGCAATTGCAGCAATTACAGCAAATGCAACTGCAGCAACTGTGGTAGTTACAGCAACTGCAGCAACTGAGGCAATTACAGCAAATGCAACTGCAGTAACTGCGGCAATTACAGCAACTGCAGCAATTACAGCAAATGCAACTGCATCAACTGCGGCAATTACAGCAATTAGAGCAAATGCAACTGCAGCAACTGCAGCAATTACAGCAATGCAACTGCAGCAACTGCAGCAATTTCAGCAATTGCAGCAACTGCAGCAATTACAGCAAATGCAACTGCATCAACTGCGGCAATTACAGCAATTACAGCAAATGCAACTGCAGAAACTGCAGCAATTTCAGCAATTGCAGCAACTGCAGCAATTACAGCAAATGCAACTGCAACAACTGCGGCAATTACAGCAACTGCAGCAATTACAGCAAATGCAACTGCAACAACTGCGGCAATTTCAGCAATTGCAGCAATTACAGCAAATGCAACTGCAGCAACTGCGGCAATTTCAGCAACTGCAGCAATTACAGCAAATGCAACTGCAGCAACTGCGGCAATTACAGCAACTGCAGCAATTACAGCAAATGCAACTGCAGCAACTGCGGCAATTACAGCAACTGCAGCAACTGCAGCAATTACAGCAAATGCAAATGCAGCAACTGCGGCAATTACAGCAACTGCAGCAATTACAGCAAATGCAACTGCAGCAACTGCGGCAATTACAGCAACTGCAGCAATTACAGCAAATGCAACTGCAGCAACTGCGGCAATTACAGCAATTGCAGCAATTACAGCAAATGCAACTGCAGCAACTGCGGCAATTACAGCAACTGCAGCAACTGCAGCAATTACAGCAAATGCAACTGCAGCAACTGCAGCAATTACAGCAAATGCAACTGCAGCAACTGCAGCAATTCAGCAATTGCAGCAACTGCAGCAATTACAGCAAATGCAACTGCAACAACTGCGGCAATTACAGCAACTGCAGCAATTACAGCAAATGCAACTGCAGCAACTGCGGCAATTACAGCAACTGCAGCAATTACAGCAAATGCAACTGCAGCAACTGCGGCAATTTCAGCAATTGCAGCAATTACAGCAAATGCAAATGCAGCAACTGCGGCAATTGCAGCAATTGCAGCAATTACAGCAAATGCAACTGCAGCAACTGCGGCAATTACAGCAACTTCAGCAACTAGGCAATTACAGCAAATGCAACTGCAGCAACTGCGGCAATTACAGCAACTGCAGCAATTACAGCAAATGCAACTGCAACAACTGCGGCAATTACAGCAATTGCAGCAATTACAGCAAATGCAACTGCAGCAACTGCGGCAATTACAGCAACTGCAGCAATTACAGCAAATGCAACTGCAGCAACTGCGGCAATTACAGCAATTACAGCAAATGCAACTGCATCAACTGCGGCAATTACAGCAAATGCAACTGCAGAAACTGCAGCAATTTCAGCAATTGCAGCAACTGCAGCAATTACAGCAAATGCAACTGCAACAACTGCGGCAATTACAGCAAATTAAACTGCAGCAACTGCGGCAATTTCAGCAATTGCAGCAATTACAGCAAATGCAACTGCAGCAACTGCGGCAATTTCAGCAATTGCAGCAATTACAGCAAATGCAACTGCAGCAACTGTGGTAATTACAGCAACTGCAGCAACTGAGGCAATTACAGCAAATGCAACTGCAGTAACTGCGGCAATTACAGCAACTGCAGCAATTACAGCAAATGCAACTGCATCAACTGCGGCAATTACAGCAATTACAGCAAATGCAACTGCAGCAACTGCAGCAATTACAGCAAATGCAACTGCAGCAACTGCAGCAATTTCAGCAATTGCAGCAACTGCAGCAATTACAGCAAATGCAACTGCATCAACTGCGGCAATTACAGCAATTACAGCAAATGCAACTGCAGCAACTGCAGCAATTTCAGCAATTGCAGCAACTGCAGCAATTACAGCAAATGCAACTGCAGCAACTGCAGCAATTACAGCAAATGCAACTGCAGCAACTGCGGCAATTTCAGCAATTGCAGCAATTACAGCAAATGCAACTGCAGCAACTGCGGCAATTGCAGCAATTGCAGCAATTACAGCAAATGCAACTGCAGCAACTGCGGCAATTACAGCAACTTCAGCAACTAAGGCAATTACAGCAAATGCAACTGCAGCAACTGCGGCAATTACAGCAACTGCAGCAATTACAGCAAATGCAACTGCAAAACTGCGGCAATTACAGCAATTGCAGCAATTACAGCAAATGCAACTGCAGCAACTGCGGCAATTACAGCAACTGCAGCAATTACAGCAAATGCAACTGCATCAACTGCGGCAATTACAGCAATTACAGCAAATGCAACTGCATCAACTGCGGCAATTACAGCAAATGCAACTGCAGAAACTGCAGCAATTTCAGCAATTGCAGCAACTGCAGCAATTACAGCAAATGCAACTGCAACAACTGAGGCAATTACAGCAAATTAAACTGCAGCAACTGCGGCAATTTCAGCAATTGCAGCAATTACAGCAAATGCAACTGCAGCAACTGCGGCAATTTCAGCAATTGCAGCAATTACAGCAAATGCAACTGCAGCAACTGTGGTAGTTACAGCAACTGCAGCAACTGAGCAATTACAGCAAATGCAACTGCAGTAACTGCGGCAATTACAGCAACTGCAGCAATTACAGCAAATGCAACTGCATCAACTGCGGCAATTACAGCAATTACAGCAAATGCAACTGCAGCAACTGCAGCAATTACAGCAAATGCAACTGCAGCAACTGCAGCAATTTCAGCAATTGCAGCAACTGCAGCAATTACAGCAAATGCAACTGCATCAACTGCGGCAATTACAGCAATTACAGCAAATGCAACTGCAGAAACTGCAGCAATTTCAGCAATTGCAGCAACTGCAGCAATTACAGCAAATGCAACTGCAGCAACTGCAGCAATTACAGCAAATGCAACTGCAACAACTGCGGCAATTTCAGCAATTGCAGCAATTACAGCAAATGCAACTGCAGCAACTGCGGCAATTTCAGCAACTGCAGCAATTACAGCAAATGCAACTGCAGCAACTGCGGCAATTACAGCAACTGCAGCAATTACAGCAAATGCAACTGCAGCAACTGTGGTAATTACAGCAACTGCAGCAACTGCAGCAATTACAGCAAATGCAAATGCAGCAACTGCGGCAATTACAGCAACTGCAGCAATTACAGCAAATGCAACTGCAGCAACTGCGGCAATTACAGCAACTGCAGCAATTACAGCAAATGCAACTGCATCAACTGCGGCAATTACAGCAATTGCAGCAATTACAGCAAATGCAACTGCAGCAACTGTGGCAATTACAGCAACTGCAGCAACTGCAGCAATTACAGCAAATGCAACTGCAGCAACTGCAGCAATTACAGCAAATGCAACTGCAGCAACTGCAGCAATTTCAGCAATTGCAGCAACTGCAGCAATTACAGCAAATGCAACTGCAACAACTGCGGCAATTACAGCAACTGCAGCAATTACAGCAAATGCAAATGCAGCAACTGCGGCAATTACAGCAATTACAGCAAATGCAACTGCAGAAACTGCAGCAATTTCAGCAATTGCAGCAACTGCAGCAATTACAGCAAATGCAACTGCAACAACTGCGGCAATTACAGCAACTGCAGCAATTACAGCAAATGCAAATGCAGCAACTGCGGCAATTACAGCAACTGCAGCAATTACAGCAAATGCAACTGCAGCAACTGCGGCAATTTCAGCAATTGCAGCAATTACAGCAAATGCAACTGCAGCAACTGCGGCAATTGCAGCAATTGCAGCAATTACAGCAAATGCAACTGCAGCAACTGTGGTAATTACAGCAACTTCAGCAACTGCAGCAATTACAGCAAATGCAACTGCAGTAACTGCGGCAATTACAGCAACTGCAGCAATTACAGCAAATGCAACTGCAGCAACTGCGGCAATTACAGCAATTGCAGCAATTACAGCAAATGCAACTGCAGCAACTGCGGCAATTACAGCAACTGCAGCAATTACAGCAAATGCAACTGCAACAACTGCGGCAATTACAGCAACTGCAGCAATTACAGCAAATGCAACTGCAGCAACTGCAGCAATTTCAGCAATTGCAGCAACTGCAGCAATTACAGCAAATGCAACTGCATCAACTGCGGCAATTACAGCAATTACAGCAAATGCAACTGCAGAAACTGCAGCAATTTCAGCAATTGCAGCAACTGCAGCAATTACAGCAAATGCAACTGCAACAACTGCGGCAATTACAGCAACTGCAGCAATTACAGCAAATGCAACTGCAGCAACTGCAGCAATTACAGCAAATGCAACTGCAACAACTGCGCAATTTCAGCAATTGCAGCAATTACAGCAAATGCAACTGCAGCAACTGCGGCAATTCAGCAATTGCAGCAATTACAGCAAATGCAACTGCAGCAACTGCGGCAATTACAGCAACTGCAGCAACTGAGCAATTACAGCAAATGCAACTGCAGTAACTGCGGCAATTACAGCAACTGCAGCAATTACAGCAAATGCAACTGCAGCAACTGCGGCAATTACAGCAATTGCAGCAATTACAGCAAATGCAACTGCAGCAACTGCGGCAATTACAGCAACTGCAGCAATTACAGCAAATGCAACTGCAGCAACTGCGGCAATTACAGCAACTGCAGCAATTACAGCAAATGCAACTGCAGCAACTGCGGCAATTACAGCAACTGCAGCAATTACAGCAAATGCAACTGCAGCAACTGTGGCAATTTCAGCAATTGCAGCAATTACAGCAAATGCAAATGCAGCAACTGCGGCAATTACAGCAATTGCAGCAATTACAGCAAATGCAACTGCAGCAACTGCGGCAATTACAGCAACTGCAACAACTAAGCAATTACAGCAAATGCAACTGCAGCAACTGCGGCAATTACAGCAACTGCAGCAATTACAGCAAATGCAACTGCAACAACTGCGGCAATTACAGCAATTGCAGCAATTACAGCAAATGCAACTGCAGTAACTGCGGCAATTACAGCAACTGCAGCAATTACAGCAAATGCAACTGCAACAACTGCGGCAATTACAGCAACTGCAGCAATTACAGCAAATGCAACTGCAGCAACTGCAGCAATTTCAGCAATTGCAGCAACTGCAGCAATTACAGCAAATGCAACTGCATCAACTGCGGCAATTACAGCAATTACAGCAAATGCAACTGCAGAAACTGCAGCAATTTCAGCAATTGCAGCAACTGCAGCAATTACAGCAAATGCAACTGCAACAACTGCGGCAATTACAGCAACTGCAGCAATTACAGCAAATGCAACTGCAGCAACTGCAGCAATTACAGCAAATGCAACTGCAACAACTGCGGCAATTTCAGCAATGCAGCAATTACAGCAAATGCAACTGCAGCAACTGCGGCAATTTCAGCAATTGCAGCAATTACAGCAAATGCAACTGCAGCAACTGTGGCAATTACAGCAACTGCAGCAACTGAGCAATTACAGCAAATGCAACTGCAGTAACTGCGGCAATTACAGCAACTGCAGCAATTACAGCAAATGCAACTGCATCAACTGCGGCAATTACAGCAACTGCAGCAATTACAGCAAATGCAACTGCAGCAACTTGGCAATTACAGCAACTGCAGCAACTGCAGCAATACAGCAAATGCAACTGCAGCAACTGCAGCAATTACAGCAAATGCAACTGCAGCAACTGCAGCAATTTCAGCAATTGCAGCAACTGCAGCAATTACAGCAAATGCAACTGCAACAACTGCGGCAATTACAGCAACTGCAGCAATTACAGCAAATGCAAATGCAGCAACTGCGGCAATTACAGCAATTACAGCAAATGCAACTGCAGAAACTGCAGCAATTTCAGCAATTGCAGCAACTGCAGCAATTACAGCAAATGCAACTGCAACAACTGCGGCAATTACAGCAACTGCAGCAATTACAGCAAATGCAAATGCAGCAACTGCGGCAATTACAGCAACTGCAGCAATTACAGCAAATGCAACTGCAGCAACTGCGGCAATTTCAGCAATTGCAGCAATTACAGCAAATGCAACTGCAGCAACTGCGGCAATTTCAGCAATTGCAGCAATTACAGCAAATGCAACTGCAGCAACTGTGTAATTACAGCAACTTCAGCAACTAAGCAATTACAGCAAATGCAACTGCAGCAACTGCGGCAATTACAGCAATTGCAAACAATCAATGCAGCAATTACAGCAAATGCAACTGCAGCAACTGTGGCAATTACAGCAACTGCAGCAACTGAGCAATTACAGCAAATGCAACTGCAGCAACTGCGGCAATTACAGCAACTGCAGCAATTACAGCAAATGCAACTGCAGCAACTGCGGCAATTACAGCAATTGCAGCAATTACAGCAAATGCAACTGCAGCAACTGCGGCAATTACAGCAACTGCAGCAATTACAGCAAATGCAACTGCAACAACTGCGGCAATTACAGCAACTGCAGCAATTACAGCAAATGCAAATGCAGCAACTGCGGCAATTACAGCAACTGCAGCAATTACAGCAAATGCAACTGCAGAAACTGTGGCAATTTCAGCAATTGCAGCAATTACAGCAAATGCAAATGCAGCAACTGCGGCAATTGCAGCAATTGCAGCAATTACAGCAAATGCAACTGCAGCAACTGTGTAATTACAGCAACTTCAACAACTAAGGCAATTACAGCAAATGCAACTGCAGTAACTGCGGCAATTACAGCAACTGCAGCAATTACAGCAAATGCAACTGCAGCAACTGCGGCAATTACAGCAATTGCAGCAATTACAGCAAATGCAACTGCAGTAACTGCGGCAATTACAGCAACTGCAGCAATTACAGCAAATGCAACTGCAACAACTGCGGCAATTACAGCAACTGCAGCAATTACAGCAAATGCAACTGCAGCAACTGCAGCAATTTCAGCAATTGCAGCAACTGCAGCAATTACAGCAAATGTAACTGCATCAACTGCGGCAATTACCGCAATTACAGCAAATGCAACTGCAGAACTGCAGCAATTTCAGCAATTGCAGCAACTGCAGCAATTACAGCAAATACAACTGCACAACTGCGGCAATTACAGCAACTGCAGCAATTACAGCAAATGCAACTGCAGCAACTGCAGCAATTACAGCAAATGCAACTGCAACAACTGCCGCAATTTCAGCAATTGCAGCAATTACAGCAAATGCAACTGCAGCAACTGCGGCAATTTCAGCAATTGCAGCAATTACAGCAAATGCAACTGCAGCAACTGCGGGTAATTACAGCAACTGCAGCAACTGAGGCAATTACAGCAAATGCAACTGCAGTAACTGCGGCAATTACAGCAACTGCAGCAATTACAGCAAATGCAACTGCATCAACTGCGGCAATTACAGCAATTGCAGCAATTACAGCAAATGCAACTGCAGCAACTGTGGCAATTACAGCAACTGCAGCAACTGCAGCAATTACAGCAAATGCAACTGCAGCAACTGCAGCAATTACAGCAAATGCAACTGCAGCAACTGCAGCAATTTCAGCAATTGCAGCAACTGCAGCAATTACAGCAAATGCAACTGCAACAACTGCGGCAATTACAGCAACTGCAGCAATTACAGCAAATGCAAATGCAGCAACTGCGGCAATTACAGCAATTACAGCAAATGCAACTGCAGAAACTGCAGCAATTTCAGCAATTGCAGCAACTGCAGCAATTACAGCAAATGCAACTGCAACAACTGCGGCAATTACAGCAACTGCAGCAATTACAGCAAATGCAAATGCAGCAACTGCGGCAATTACAGCAACTGCAGCAATTACAGCAAATGCAACTGCAGCAACTGCGGCAATTCAGCAATTGCAGCAATTACAGCAAATGCAACTGCAGCAACTGCGGCAATTGCAGCAATTGCAGCAATTACAGCAAATGCAACTGCAGCAACTGTGGTAATTACAGCAACTTCAGCAACTAAGGCAATTACAGCAAATGCAACTGCAGTAACTGCGGCAATTACAGCAACTGCAGCAATTACAGCAAATGCAACTGCAACAACTGCGGCAATTACAGCAATTGCAGCAATTACAGCAAATGCAACTGCAGCAACTGCGGCAATTACAGCAACTGCAGCAATTACAGCAAATGCAACTGCAACAACTGCCGCAATTACAGCAACTGCAGCAATTACAGCAAATGCAACTGCAGCAACTGCAGCAATTTCAGCAATTGCAGCAACTGCAGCAATTACAGCAAATGTAACTGCATCAACTGCGGCAATTACCGCAATTACAGCAAATGCAACTGCAGAAACTGCAGCAATTTCAGCAATTGCAGCAACTGCAGCAATTACAGCAAATACAACTGCAACAACTGCGGCAATTACAGCAACTGCAACAATTACAGCAAATGCAACTGCAGCAACTGCAGCAATTACAGCAAATGCAACTGCAACAACTGCCGCAATTTCAGCAATTGCAGCAATTACAGCAAATGCAACTGCAGCAACTGCGGCAATTTCAGCAAGTGCAGCAATTACAGCAAATGCAACTGCAGCAACTGCGGCAATTACAGCAGCTGCAGCAATTACAGCAAATGCAACTGCATCAACTGCGGCAATTACAGCAATTGCAGCAATTACAGCATTGCAGCAATTACAGCAAATGCAACTGCAGCAACTGTGGTAATTACAGCAACTGCAGCAACTGCAGCAATTACAGCAAATGCAAATGCAGCAACTGCGGCAATTACAGCAACTGCAGCAATTACAGCAAATGCAACTGCAGCAACTGCGGCAATTACAGCAACTGCAGCAATTACAGCAAATGCAACTGCATCAACTGCGGCAATTACAGCAATTGCAGCAATTACAGCAAATGCAACTGCAGCAACTGCGGCAATTACAGCAACTGCAGCAACTGCAGCAATTACAGCAAATGCAAATGCAGCAACTGCGGCAATTACAGCAACTGCAGCAATTACAGCAAATGCAACTGCAGCAACTGCGGCAATTTCAGCAATTGCAGCAATTACAGCAAATGCAACTGCAGCAACTGCGGCAATTTCAGCAATTGCAGCAATTACAGCAAATGCAACTGCAGCAACTGTGGTAATTACAGCAACTGCAGCAACTGAGGCAATTACAGCAAATGCAACTGCAGTAACTGCGGCAATTACAGCAACTGCAGCAATTACAGCAAATGCAACTGCATCAACTGCGGCAATTACAGCAATTACAGCAAATGCAACTGCAGCATCAACTGCGGCAATTACAGCAAATGCAACTGCAAAACTGCAGCAATTTTAGCAATTGCAGCAACTGCAGCAATTACAGCAAATGCAACTGCAACAACTGAGGCAATTACAGCAAATTAAACTGCAGCAACTGCGGCAATTTCAGCAATTGCAGCAATTACAGCAAATGCAACTGCAGCAACTGCGGCAATTTCAGCAATTGCAGCAATTACAGCAAATGCAACTGCAGCAACTGTGGTAATTACAGCAACTGCAGCAACTGAGGCAATTACAGCAAATGCAACTGCAGTAACTGCGGCAATTACAGCAACTGCAGCAATTACAGCAAATGCAACTGCATCAACTGCGGCAATTACAGCAATTAGAGCAAATGCAACTGCAGCAACTGCAGCAATTACAGCAAATGCAACTGCAGCAACTGCAGCAATTTCAGCAATTGCAGCAACTGCAGCAATTACAGCAAATGCAACTGCATCAACTGCGGCAATTACCGCAATTACAGCAAATGCAACTGCAGAAACTGCAGCAATTTCAGCAATTGCAGCAACTGCAGCAATTACAGCAAATACAACTGCAACAACTGCGGCAATTACAGCAACTGCAGCAATTACAGCAAATGCAACTGCAGCAACTGCAGCAATTACAGCAAATGCAACTGCAACAACTGCCGCAATTTCAGCAATTGCAGCAATTACAGCAAATGCAACTGCAGCAACTGCGGCAATTTCAGCAAGTGCAGCAATTACAGCAAATGCAACTGCAGCAACTGCGGCAATTACAGCAGCTGCAGCAATTACAGCAAATGCAACTGCAGCAACTGTGGTAATTACAGCAACTGCAGCAACTGCAGCAATTACAGCAAATGCAAATGCAGCAACTGCAATTACAGCAACTGCAGCAATTACAGCAAATGCAACTGCAGCAACTGCGGCAATTACAGCAACTGCAGCAATTACAGCAAATGCAACTGCATCAACTGCGGCAATTACTGCAATTGCAGCAATTACAGCAAATGCAACTGCAGCAACTGTGGTAATTACAGCAACTGCAGCAACTGCAGCAATTACAGCAAATGCAACTGCAGCAACTGCAGCAATTACAGCAAATGCAACTGCAGCAACTGCAGCAATTTCAGCAATTGCAGCAACTGCAGCAATTACAGCAAATGCAACTGCAACAACTGCGGCAATTACAGCAACTGCAGCAATTACAGCAAATGCAAATGCAGCAACTGCGGCAATTACAGCAATTACAGCAAATGCAACTGTAAAACTGCAGCAATTTCAGCAATTGCAGCAACTGCAGCAATTACAGCAAATGCAACTGCAACAACTGCGGCAATTACAGCAACTGCAGCAATTACAGCAAATGCAAATGCAGCAACTGCGGCAATTACAGCAACTGCAGCAATTACAGCAAATGCAACTGCAGCAACTGCGGCAATTTCAGCAATTGCAGCAATTACAGCAAATGCAACTGCAGCAACTGCGGCAATTGCAGCAATTGCAGCAATTACAGCAAATGCAACTGCAGCAACTGTGGTAATTACAGCAACTTCAGCAACTAAGGCAATTACAGCAAATGCAACTGCAGTAACTGCGGCAATTACAGCAACTGCAGCAATTACAGCAAATGCAACTGCAACAACTGCGGCAATTACAGCAATTGCAGCAATTACAGCAAATGCAACTGCAGCAACTGCGGCAATTACAGCAACTGCAGCAATTACAGCAAATGCAACTGCAACAACTGCGCAATTACAGCAACTGCAGCAATTACAGCAAATGCAACTGCAGCAACTGCAGCAATTTCAGCAATTGCAGCAACTGCAGCAATTACAGCAAATGCAACTGCATCAACTGCGGCAATTACAGCAATTACAGCAAATGCAACTGCAGAAACTGCAGCAATTTCAGCAATTGCAGCAACTGCAGCAATTACAGCAAATGCAACTGCAACAACTGCGGCAATTACAGCAACTGCAGCAATTACAGCAAATGCAACTGCAGCAACTGCAGCAATTACAGCAAATGCAACTGCAACAACTGCCGCAATTCAGCAATTGCAGCAATTACAGCAAATGCAACTGCAGCAACTGCGGCAATTTCAGCAAGTGCAGCAATTACAGCAAATGCAACTGCAGCAACTGCGGCAATTACAGCAACTGCAGCAATTACAGCAAATGCAACTGCATCAACTGCGGCAATTACAGCAATTGCAGCAATTACAGCAATTGCAGCAATTACAACAGCAAATGCAACTGCAGCAACTGTGGTAATTACAGCAACTGCAGCAACTGCAGCAATTACAGCAAATGCAAATGCAGCAACTGCGGCAATTACAGCAACTGCAGCAATTACAGCAAATGCAACTGCAGCAACTGCGGCAATTACAGCAACTGCAGCAATTACAGCAAATGCAACTGCATCAACTGCGGCAATTACAGCAATTGCAGCAATTACAGCAAATGCAACTGCAGCAACTGTGGTAATTACAGCAACTGCAGCAACTGCAGCAATTACAGCAAATGCAAATGCAGCAACTGCGGCAATTACAGCAACTGCAGCAATTACAGCAAATGCAACTGCAGCAACTGCGGCAATTTCAGCAATTGCAGCAATTACAGCAAATGCAACTGCAGCAACTGCGGCAATTTCAGCAATTGCAGCAATTACAGCAAATGCAACTGCAGCAACTGTGGTAATTACAGCAACTGCAGCAACTGAGGCAATTACAGCAAATGCAACTGCAGTAACTGCGGCAATTACAGCAACTGCAGCAATTGCAGCAAATGCAACTGCATCAACTGCGGCAATTACAGCAATTACAGCAAATGCAACTGCATCAACTGCGGCAATTACAGCAAATGCAACTGCAGAAACTGCAGCAATTTCAGCAATTGCAGCAACTGCAGCAATTACAGCAATGCAACTGCAACAACTGAGCAATTACAGCAAATTAAACTGCAGCAACTGCGGCAATTTCAGCAATTGCAGCAATTACTGCAAATGCAACTGCAGCAACTGCGGCAATTTCAGCAATTGCAGCAATTACAGCAAATGCAACTGCAGCAACTGTGGTAATTACAGCAACTGCAGCAATGAGGCAATTACAGCAAATGCAACTGCAGTAACTGCGGCAATTACAGCAACTGCAGCAATTACAGCAAATGCAACTGCATCAACTGCGGCAATTACAGCAATTAGAGCAAATGCAACTGCAGCAACTGCAGCAATTACAGCAAATGCAACTGCAGCAACTGCAGCAATTTCAGCAATTGCAGCAACTGCAGCAATTACAGCAAATGCAACTGCATCAACTGCGGCAATTACAGCAATTACAGCAAATGCAACTGCAGAAACTGCAGCAATTTCAGCAATTGCAGCAACTGCAGCAATTACAGCAAAATACAACTGCAACAACTGCGGCAATTACAGCAACTGCAGCAATTACAGCAAATGCAACTGCAGCAACTGCAGCAATTACAGCAAATGCAACTGCACAACTGCGGCAATTTCAGCAATTGCAGCAATTACAGCAAATGCAACTGCAGCAACTGCGGCAATTTCAGCAATTGCAGCAATTACAGCAAATGCAACTGCAGCAACTGCGGCAATTACAGCAGCTGCAGCAATTACAGCAAATGCAACTGCAGCAACTGCGGTAATTACAGCAACTGCAGCAACTGCAGCAATTACAGCAAATGCAAATGCAGCAACTGCGGCAATTACAGCAACTGCAGCAATTACAGCAAATGCAACTGCAGCAACTGCGGCAATTACAGCAACTGCAGCAATTACAGCAAATGCAACTGCATCAACTGCGGCAATTACAGCAATTGCAGCAATTACAGCAAATGCAACTGCAGCAACTGCGGCAATTACAGCAACTGCAGCAACTGCAGCAGCAATGCAGCAATGCAACTGCAGCAACTGCAGCAATTACAGCAAATGCAACTGCAGCAACTGCAGCATTTCAGCAATTGCAGCAACTGCAGCAATTACAGCAAATGTACTGCATCAACTGCGGCAATTACAGCAATTACAGCAAATGCAACTGCAGAAACTGCAGCAATTTCAGCAATTGCAGCAACTGCAGCAATTACAGCAAATACAACTGCAACAACTGCGGCAATTACAGCAACTGCAGCAATTACAGCAAATGCAACTGCAGCAACTGCAGCAATTACAGCAAATGCAACTGCAACAACTGCCGCAATTTCAGCAATTGCAGCAATTACAGCAAATGCAACTGCAGCAACAACTGCGGCAATTTCAGCAAGTGCAGCAATTACAGCAAATGCAACTGCAGCAACTGCGGCAATTACAGCAGCTGCAGCAATTACAGCAAATGCAACTGCATCAACTGCGGCAATTACAGCAATTGCAGCAATTACAGCAAATGCAACTGCAGCAACTGTGGTAATTACAGCAACTGCAGCAACTGCAGCAATTACAGCAAATGCAAATGCAGCAACTGCGGCAATTACAGCAACTGCAGCAATTACAGCAAATGCAACTGCAGCAACTGCGGCAATTACTGCAACTGCAGCAATTACAGCAAATGCAACTGCATCAACTGCGGCAATTACTGCAATTGCAGCAAATTACAGCAAATGCAACTGCAGCAACTGTGGTAATTACAGCAACTGCAGCAACTGCAGCAATTACAGCAAATGCAAATGCAGCAACTGCGGCAATTACAGCAACTGCAGCAATTACAGCAAATGCAACTGCAGCAACTGCGGCAATTTCAGCAATTGCAGCAATTACAGCAAATGCAACTGCAGCAACTGCGGCAATTTCAGCAATTGCAGCAATTACAGCAAATGCAACTGCAGCAACTGTGGTAATTACAGCAACTGCAGCACTGAGGCAATTACAGCAAATGCAACTGCAGTAACTGCGGCAATTACAGCAACTGCAGCAATTGCAGCAAATGCAACTGCATCAACTGCGGCAATTACAGCAATTACAGCAAATGCAACTGCAACAACTGCGGCAATTACAGCAACTGCAGCAATTACAGCAAATTAAACTGCAGCAACTGCGGCAATTTCAGCAATTGCAGCAATTACTGCAAATGCAACTGCAGCAACTGCGGCAATTTCAGCAATTGCAGCATTACAGCAAATTCAACTGCAGCAACTGTGGTAGTTACAGCAACTGCAGCAACTGAGGCAATTACAGCAAATGCAACTGCAGCAACTGCGGCAATTACAGCAACTGCAGCAATTACAGCAAATGCAACTGCATCAACTGCGGCAATTACAGCAATTGAGCAAATGCAACTGCAGAAACTGCAGCAATTTCAGCAATTGCAGCAACTGCAGCAATTACAGCAAATACAACTTGCAACAACTGCGGCAATTACAGCAACTGCAGCAATTACAGCAAATGCAACTGCAGCAACTGCAGCAATTACAGCAAATGCAACTGCAACAACTGCCGCAATTTCAGCAATTGCAGCAATTACAGCAAATGCAACTGCAGCAACTGCGGCAATTTCAGCAAGTGCAGCAATTACAGCAAATGCAACTGCAGCAACTGCGGCAATTACAGCAGCTGCAGCAATTACAGCAAATGCAACTGCATCAACTGCGGCAATTACAGCAATGCAACTGCAGCAACTGTGGTAATTACAGCAACTGCAGCAACTGCAGCAATTACAGCAAATGCAATGCAGCAACTGCGGCAATTACAGCAACTGCAGCAATTACAGCAAATGCAACTGCAGCAACTGCGGCAATTACTGCAACTGCAGCAATTACAGCAAATGCAACTGCAATCAACTGCGGCAATTACTGCAAATTGCAGCAATTACAGCAAATGCAACTGCAGCAACTGTGGCAATTACAGCAACTGCAGCAACTGCAGCAATTACAGCAAATGCATTGCAGCAACTGCGGCAATTACAGCAAATGTAACTGCATCAACTGCGGCAATTACCGCAATTACAGCAAATGCAACTGCAGAAACTGCAGCAATTTCAGCAATTGCAGCAACTGCAGCAATTACAGCAAATACAACTGCAACAACTGCGGCAATTACAGCAACTGCAGCAATTACAGCAAATGCAACTGCAGCAACTGCAGCAATTACAGCAAATGCAACTGCAACAACTGCCGCAATTTCAGCAATTGCAGCAATTACAGCAAATGCAACTGCAGCAACTGCGGCAATTTCAGCAAGTGCAGCAATTACAGCAAATGCAACTGCAGCAACTGCGGCAATTACAGCAATTACAGCAATGCAACTGCAGAAACTGCAGCAATTTCAGCAAATTCTGCAGCAACTGCAGCAATTACAGCAAATGCAACTGCAACAACTGCCGCAATTTCAGCAATTGCAGCAATTACAGCAAAGCAACTGCAGCAACTGCAGCAGGCAATTTCAGCAAGTGCAGCAATTACAGCAAATGCAAACTGCAACAACTGCGGCAATTACAGCAGCTGCAGCAATTACAGCAAATGCAACTGCATCAACTGCGGCAATTACAGCAATTACAGCAAATGCAACTGCAGAAACTGCAGCAATTTCAGCAATTGCAGCAACTGCAGCAATTACAGCAAATGCAACTGCAGCAACTGCGGCAATTACAGCAACTGCAGCAATTACAGCAAATGCAACTGCATCAACTGCGGCAATTACAGCAATTGCAGCAATTACAGCAAATGCAACTGCAGCAACTGTGGCAATTACAGCAACTGCAGCAACTGCAGCAATTACAGCAAATGCAACTGCAGCAACTGCGGCAATTACAGCAACTGCAGCAATTACAGCAAATGCAACTGCAGCAACTGCGGCAATTTCAGCAATTGCAGCAATTACAGCAAATGCAACTGCAGCAACTGCGGCAATTTCAGCAATTGCAGCAATTACAGCAAATGCAACTGCAGCAACTGTGGTAATTACAGCAACTGCAGCAACTGAGCAATTACAGCAAATGCAACTGCAGTAACTGCGGCAATTACAGCAACTGCAGCAATTGACAGCAAATGCAACTGCATCAACTGCGGCAATTACAGCAATTACAGCAAATGCAACTGCAACAACTGAGGCAATTACAGCAACTGCAGCAATTACAGCAAATTAAACTGCAGCAAACTGCGGCAATTACAGCAATTGCAGCAATTACTGCAAATGCAACTGCAGCAACTGCGGCAATTTCAGCAATTGCAGCAATTACAGCAAATGCAACTGCAGCAACTGTGGTAATTACAGCAACTGCAGCAACTGAGGCAATTACAGCAAATGCAACTGCAGTAACTGCGGCAATTACAGCAACTGCAGCAATTACAGCAAATGCAACTGCATCAACTGCGGCAATTACAGCAATTACAGCAAATGCAACTGCAGAAACTGCAGCAATTTCAGCAATTGCAGCAACTGCAGCAATTACAGCAAATACAACTGCAACAACTGCGGCAATTACAGCAACTGCAGCAATTACAGCAAATGCAACTGCAGCAACTGCAGCAATTACAGCAAATGCAACTGCAACAACTGCCGCAATTTCAGCAATTGCAGCAATTACAGCAAATGCAACTGCAGCAACTGCGGCAATTTCAGCAAGTGCAGCAATTACAGACAGCAAATGCAACTGCAGCAACTGCGGCAATTACAGCAGCTGCAGCAATTACAGCAAATGCAACTGCAGCAACTGCGGCAATTACAGCAAATGCAACTGCAGCAACTGTGGCAATTACAGCAACTGCAGCAACTGCAGCAATTACAGCAAATGCAAATGCAGCAACTGCGGCAATTACAGCAACTGCAGCAATTACAGCAAATGCAACTGCAGCAACTGCGGCAATTACAGCAACTGCAGCAATTACAGCAAATGCAACTGCATCAACTGCGGCAATTACAGCAATTGCAGCAATTACAGCAAATGCAACTGCAGCAACTGTGGTAATTACAGCAACTGCAGCAACTGCAGCAATTACAGCAAATGCAAATGCAGCAACTGCGGCAATTACAGCAAATGCAACTGCATCAACTGCGGCAATTACCGCAATTACAGCAAATGCAACTGCAGCAACTGCAGCAATTTCAGCAACTGCAGCAACTGCAGCAATTACAGCAAATGCAACTGCAACAACTGCGGCAATTACAGCAACTGCAGCAATTACAGCAAATGCAACTGCAGCAACTGCGGCAATTACAGCAATTACAGCAAATGCAACTGCAGAAACTGCAGCAATTTCAGCAACTGCAGCAACTGCAGCAATTACAGCAAATGCAACTGCAACAACTGCGGCAATTACAGCAACTGCAGCAATTACAGCAAATGCAACTGCAGCAACTGCGGCAATTTCAGCAATTGCAGCAATTACAGCAAATGCAACTGCAGCAACTGCGGCAATTACAGCAACTGCAGCAATTACAGCAAATGCAACTGCAGCAACTGCGGCAATTACAGCAACTGCAGCAATTACAGCAAATGCAACTGCATCAACTGCGGCAATTACAGCAATTACAGCAAATGCAACTGCAGAACTGCAGCAATTTCAGCAATTGCAGCAACTGCAGCAATTACAGCAAATGCAACTGCAGCAACTGCGGCAATTACAGCAACTGCAGCAATTACAGCAAATGCAACTGCAGCAACTGCAGCAATTACAGCAATGCAACTGCAACAACTGCAGCAATTTCAGCAATTGCAGCAATTACAGCAAATGCAACTGCAGCAACTGCGGCAATTTCAGCAACTGCAGCAATTACAGCAAATGCAACTGCAGCAACTGCGGCAATTACAGCAATGCAGCAATTACAGCAAATGCAACTGCATCAACTGCGGCAATTACAGCAAATGCAACTGCAGCAACTGTGGTAATTACAGCAACTGCAGCAACTGCAGCAATTACAGCAAATGCAAATGCAGCAACTGCGGCAATTACAGCAACTGCAGCAATTACAGCAAATGCAACTGCAGCAACTGCGGCAATTACTGCAACTGCAGCAATTACAGCAAATGCAACTGCATCAACTGCGCAATTACTGCAATTGCAGCAATTACAGCAAATGCAACTGCAGCAACTGTGGTAATTACAGCAACTGCAGCAACTGCAGCAATTACAGCAAATGCAAATGCAGCAACTGCGGCAATTACAGCAACTGCAGCAATTACAGCAAATGCAACTGCAGCAACTGCGGCAATTTCAGCAATTGCAGCAATTACAGCAAATGCAACTGCAGCAACTGCGGCAATTTCAGCAATTGCAGCAATTACAGCAAATGCAACTGCAGCAACTGCGCAATTACAGCAACTGCAGCAACTTAGCAAATTACAGCAAATGCAACTGCAGCAACTGCGGCAATTACAGCAATTGCAGCAATTGCAGCAAATGCAACTGCATCAACTGCGGCAATTACAGCAATTTACAGCAATTGCAACATTGCAACATTGCAGGCAATTACAGCAACTGCAGCAATTACAGCAAATTAAACTGCAACAGCACTGCGGCAATTTCAGCAATTGCAGCAATTACAGCAAATGCAACTGCAGCAACTGCGGCAATTTCAGCAATTGCAGCAATTACAGCAAATGCAACTGCAGCAACGTGCAGTTACAGCAATGCAGCAACTGAGGCAATTACAGCAATGCAACTGGCAGCAGTAACTGCGGCAATTACAGCAACTGCAGCAATTACAGCAAATGCAACTGCATCAACTGCGGCAATTACAGCAATTACAGCAAATGCAACTGCAGAAACTGCAGCAATTTCAGCAATTGCAGCAACTGCAGCAATTACAGCAAATACAACTGCAGCAACTGCGGCAATTACAGCAACTGCAGCAATTACAGCAAATGCCAACTGCAGCAACTGCAGCAATTACAGCAAATGCAACTGCAACAACTGCCGCAATTTCAGCAATTGCAGCAATTACAGCAAATGCAACTGCAGCAACTGCGGCAATTTCAGCAAGTGCAGCAATTACAGCAAATGCAACTGCAGCAACTGCGGCAATTACAGCAGCTGCAGCAATTACAGCAAATGCAACTGCATCAACTGCGGCAATTACAGCAATGCAACTGCAGCAACTGTGGGTAATTACAGCAACTGCAGCAACTGCAGCAATTACAGCAAATGCAAATGCAGCAACTGCGGCAATTACAGCAACTGCAGCAATTACAGCAAATGCAACTGCAGCAACTGCGGCAATTACAGCAACTGCAGCAATTACAGCAAATGCAACTGCATCAACTGCGGCAATTACAGCAATTACAGCAAATGCAACTGCAGAAACTGCAGCAATTTCAGCAATTGCAGCAACTGCAGCAATTACAGCAAATACAACTGCAACAACTGCGGCAATTACAGCAACTGCAGCAATTACAGCAAATGCAACTGCAGCAACTGCAGCAATTACAGCAAAATGCAACTGCAACAACTGCCGCAATTTCAGCAATTGCAGCAATTACAGCAAATGCAACTGCAGCAACTGCGGCAATTTCAGCAAGTGCAGCAATTACAGCAAATGCAACTGCAGCAACTGCGGCAATTACAGCAGCTGCAGCAATTACAGCAAATGCAACTGCATCAACTGCGGCAATTACAGCAAATGCAACTGCAGCAACTGTGGTAATTACAGCAACTGCAGCAACTGCAGCAATTACAGCAAATGCACAAATGCAGCAACTGCGGCAATTACAGCAACTGCAGCAATTACAGCAAATGCAACTGCAGCAACTGCGGCAATTACTGCAACTGCAGCAATTACAGCAAAATGCAACTGCATCAACTGCGGCAATTACTGCAATTGCAGCAATTACAGCAAATGCAAACTGCAGCAACTGTGGTAATTAAGCAAACTGCAGCAACTGCAGCAATTACAGCAAATGCAAATGCAGCAACTGCGGCAATTACAGCAACTTGCAGCAATTACAGCAAATGCAACTGCAGCAACTGCAGCAATTTCAGCAATTGCAGCAATTACAGCAAATGCAACTGCAGCAACTGCGGCAATT
>CALZFC010000221.1:0-53084 GCA_945643635.1 Allodiplogaster sudhausi | reverse complement strand
GCCTGTATCGATGCAAAATGCATGCATTATCGATGCATCACGTCGATACACGCTGTATCGATGCAAAATGCATGCATTATCGATGGAAATACATGCATTGTCGATGGAAATACATGCCTTATCGATGCAAAATGCATGCATTATCGATGCATCACGTCGATACACGCGTGTATCGATGCAAAATGCATGCATTATCGATGCATCACGTCGATACACGCGTGTATCGATGCAAAATGCATGCATTATCGATGCATCACGTCGATACACGCCGTATCGATGCAAAATGCATGCATTATCGATGCATCACGTCGATACACGCGTGTATCGATGCAAATGCATGCATTATCGATGGAAAATACATGCATTGTCGATGGAAAATACATGCCTTATCGATGCAAAATGCATGCATTATCGATGCATCACGTCGATACACGCGAGTGTATCGATGCAAAATGCATGCATTATCGATGCATCACGTCGATACACGCGTGTATCGATGCAAAATGCATGCATTATCGATGGAAAATACATGCATTGTCGATGGAAATACATGCCTTATCGATGCAAAATGCATGCATCATCGATGCATCACGTCGATACACGCCTGTATCGATGCAAAATGCATGCATTATCGATGCATCACGTCGATACACGCGTGTATCGATGCAAAATGCATGCATTATCGATGCATCACGTCGATACACGCGTGTATCGATGCAAAATGCATGCATTATCGATGGAAAATACATGTATTGTCGATGGAATACATGCCTTATCGATGCAAAATGCATGCATTATCGATGCATCACGTCGATACACGCCTGTATCGATGCAAAATGCATGCATTATCGATGCATCACGTCGATACACGCGTGTATCGATGCAAAATGCATGCATTATCGATGGAAAATACATGCATTGTCGATGGAAAATACATGCCTTATCGATGCAAAATGCATGCATTATCGATGCATCACGTCGATACACGCCTGTATCGATGCAAAATGCATGCATTATCGATGCATCACGTCGATACACGCGTGTATCGATGCAAAATGCATGCATTATCGATGCATCACGTCGATACACGCGTGTATCGATGCAAAATGCATGCATTATCGATGCATCACGTATCACAACGCCTGTATCGATGCAAAATGCATGCATTATCGATGCAAAATACATGATTGTCGATGGAAAATACATGCCTTATCGATGCAAAATGCATGCATTATCGATGCATCACGTCGATACACGCTGTATCGATGCAAAATGCATGCATTATCGATGCAAAATACAGCTTGTCGATGCAAAATACATGCATTATCGATGCAAAATACACGCCTTATCGATGCAAAATGCATGCATTATCGATGCATCACGTCGATACACGCCTGTATCGATGCAAAATGCATGCATTATCGATGCATCACGTCGATACACGCGTGTATCGATGCAAAATGCATGCATTATCGATGCATCACGTCGATACACGCGTGTATCGATGCAAAATGCATGCATTATCGATGGAAAATACATGCATTGTCGATGGAAAATACATGCCTTATCGATGCAAAATGCATGCATTATCGATGCATCACGTCGATACACGCGTGTATCGATGCAAAATGCATGCATTATCGATGGAAAATACATGCATTGTCGATGGAAAATCATGCCTTATCGATGCAAAATGCATGCATTATCGATGCATCACGTCGATACACGTTGTATCGATGCAAAATGCATGCATTATCGATGCATCACGTCGATACACGCGTGTATCGATGCAAAATGCATGCATTATCGATGGAAAATACATGCATTGTCGATGGAAAATACATGCCTTATCGATGCAAAATGCATGCATTATCGATGCATCACGTCGATACACGTTGTATCGATGCAAAATGCATGCATTATCGATGCATCACGTCGATACACGCGTGTATCGATGCAAATGCATGCATTATCGATGCATCACGTCGATACAGCTGTATCGATGCAAAATGCATGCATTATCGATGGAAAAGCATGCATTGTCGATGGCAAATACATGCCTTATCGATGCAAAATGCATGCATTCATCGATGCATCACGTCGATACACGCCTGTATCGATGCAAAATGCATGCATTATCGATGCATCACGTCGATACACGCGTGTATCGATGCAAAATGCATGCATTATCGATGCATCACGTCGATACACGCGTGTATCGATGCAAAATGCATGCATTATCGATGGAAAATACATGCATTGTCGATGGAAAATACATGCCTTATCGATGCAAAATGCATGCATTATCGATGCATCACGTCGATACACGCCTGTATCGATGCAAAATGCATGCATTATCGATGCATCACGTCGATACACGCTGTATCGATGCAAAATGCATGCATTATCGATGGAAAATACATGCATTGTCGATGGAAAATACATGCCTTATCGATGCAAAATGCATGCATTATCGATGCATCACGTCGATACACGCGTGTATCGATGCAAAATGCATGCATTATCGATGCATCACGTCGATACACGCGTGTATCGATGCAAAATGCATGCATTATCGATGGAAAAACATGCATTGTCGATGGAAAATCATGCCTTATCGATGCAAAATGCATGCATTATCGATGCATCACGTCGATACACGCTGTATCGATGCAAAATGCATGCATTATCGATGCATCACGTCGATACACGCGTGTATCGATGCAAAATGCATGCATTATCGATGCATCACGTCGATACACGCCTGTTCGATGCAAAATGCATGCATTATCGATGCATCACGTCGATACACGCTGTATCGATGCAAAATGCATGCATTATCGATGCATCACGTCGATACACGCCTGTATCGATGCAAAATGCATGCATTATCGATGCATCACGTCGATACACGCTGTATCGATGCAAAATGCATGCATTATCGATGGAAAATACATGCATTGTCGATGGAAATACATGCCTTATCGATGCAAAATGCATGCATTATCGATGCATCACGTCGATACACGCGTGTATCGATGCAAAATGCATGCATTATCGATGCATCACGTCGATACACGCGTGTATCGATGCAAAATGCATGCATTATCGATGCATCACGTATCGATACACGCCTGTATCGATGCAAAATGCATGCATTATCGATGGAAAATCATGTATTGTCGATGAATACATGCCTTATCGATGCAAAATGCATGCATTATCGATGCATCACGTCGATACACGCCTGTATCGATGCAAAATGCATGCATTATCGATGGAAAATACATGCATTGTCGATGGCAAATACATGCCTTATCGATGCAAAATGCATGCATTATCGATGCATCACGTCGATACACGCGTGTATCGATGCAAAATGCATGCATTATCGATGCATCACGTCGATACACGCGTGTATCGATGCAAAATGCATGCATTATCGATGCATCACGTCGATACACGCCTGTATCGATGCAAAATGCATGCATTATCGATGCATCACGTCGATACACGCGTGTATCGATGCAAAATGCATGCATTATCGATGGAAATACATGCATTGTCGATGGAAAATACATGCCTTATCGATGCAAAATGCATGCATTATCGATGCATCACGTCGATACACGCGTGTATCGATGCAAAATGCATGCATTATCGATGGAAAATACATGCATTGTCGATGGAAATACATGCTTATCGATGCAAAATGCATGCATTATCGATGCATCACGTCGATACACGCCTGTATCGATGCAAAATGCATGCATTATCGATGCATCACGTCGATACACGCGTGTATCGATGCAAAATGCATGCATTATCGATGCATCACGTCGATACACGCGTGTATCGATGCAAAATGCATGCATTATCGATGGAAAATACATGTATTGTCGATGGAAAATACATGCCTTATCGATGCAAAATGCATGCATTATCGATGCATCACGTCGATACACGCCTGTATCGATGCAAAATGCATGCATTATCGATGCATCACGTCGATACACGCGTGTGCATGCATTATCGATGCATCACGTCGATACACGCGTGTATCGATGCAAAATGCATGCATTATCGATGCATCACGTCGATACACGCGTGTATCGATGCAAAATGCATGCATTATCGATGCATCACGTCGATACGCCTGTATCGATGCAAAATGCATGCATTATCGATGCATCACGTCGATACACGCGTGTATCGATGCAAAATGCATGCATTATCGATGGAAAATACATGACCCTTATCGATGCAAAATGCATGCATTATCGATGCATCACGTCGATACACGCCTGTATCGATGCAAAATGCATGCATTATCGATGCATCACGTCGATACACGCGTGTATCGATGCAAAATGCATGCATTATCGATGCATCACGTCGATACACGCGTGTATCGATGCAAAATGCATGCATTATCGATGCATCACGTCGATACACCCTGTATCGATGCAAAATGCATGCATTATCGATGCATCACGTCGATACACGCGTGTATCGATGCAAAATGCATGCATTATCGATCGCCGATGGAAATACATACATGCAATAAAAATGCAAATAATTGTCGATGGAAAATACATGCCTTATCGATGCAAAATGCATGCATTATCGATGCATCACGTCGATACACGCGTGTATCGATGCAAAATGCATGCATTATCGATGCATCACGTCGATACACGCGTGTATCGATGCAAAATGCATGCATTATCGATGGAAAATACATGCATTGTCGATGAAATACATGCCTTATCGATGCAAAATGCATGCATTATCGATGCATCACGTCGATACACGCCTGTATCGATGCAAAATGCATGCATTATCGATGCATCACGTCGATACACGCGTGTATCGATGCAAAATGCATGCATTATCGATGCATCACGTCGATACACGCTGTATCGATGCAAAATGCATGCATTATCGATGGAAAATACATGCATTGTCGATGGAAAATACATGCCTTATCGATGCAAAATGCATGCATTATCGATGCATCACGTCGATACACGCCTGTATCGATGCAAAATGCATGCATTATCGATGCATCACGTCGATACACGCGTGTATCGATGCAAAATGCATGCATTATCGATGGAAAATACATGCATTGTCGATGGAAAATACATGCCTTATCGATGCAAAATGCATGCATTATCGATGCATCACGTCGATACACGCCTGTATCGATGCAAAATGCATGCATTATCGATGCATCACGTCGATACACGCCTGTATCGATGCAAAATGCATGCATTATCGATGCATCACGTCGATACACGCGTGTATCGATGCAAAATGCATGCATTATCGATGCAAAAAATGCATGCATCACGATCAATACGCCTGTATCGATGCAAAATGCATGCATTATCGATGCATCACGTCGATACACGCGTGTATCGATGCAAAATGCATGCATTATCGATGCAAATACATGCCTTATCGATGCAAAATGCATGCATTATCGATGCATCACGTCGATACACGCGTGTATCGATGCAAAATGCATGCATTATCGATGCATCACGTCGATACACGCGTGTATCGATGCAAAATGCATGCATTATCGATGCATCACGTCGATACACGCGTGTATCGATGCAAAATGCATGCATTATCGATGCATCACGTCGATACACGCGTGTATCGATGCAAAATGCATGCATTATCGATGGAAAATACATGCATTGTCGATGGAAAATACATGCCTTATCGATGCAAAATGCATGCATTATCGATGCATCACGTCGATACACGCCTGTATCGATGCAAAATGCATGCATTATCGATGCATCACGTCGATACACGCGTGTATCGATGCAAAATGCATGCATTATCGATGGAAAATACATGCATTGTCGATGGAAAATACATGCCTTATCGATGCAAAATGCATGCATTATCGATGCATCACGTCGATACACGCCTGTGTCGATGCAAAATGCATGCATTATCGATGCATCACGTCGATAACGCCTGTATCGATGCAAAATGCATGCATTATCGATGCATCACGTCGATACACGCGTGTATCGATGCAAAATGCATGCATTATCGATGCATCACGTATCGATAACGCCTGTATCGATGCAAAATGCATGCATTATCGATGCATCACGTCGATACACGCGTGTATCGATGCAAAATGCATGCATTATCGATGAAAATACAATGCCTGTATCGATGCAAAATGCATGCATTATCGATGCATCACGTCGATACACGCCTGTATCGATGCAAAATGCATGCATTATCGATGCATCACGTCGATACACGCCTGTATCGATGCAAAATGCATGCATTATCGATGCATCACGTCGATACACGCGTGTATCGATGCAAAATGCATGCATTATCGATGCATCACGTCGATACACGCCTGTATCGATGCAAAATGCATGCATTATCGATGCATCACGTCGATACACGCGTGTATCGATGCAAAATGCATGCATTATCGATGGAAAATACATGCATTGTCGATGGAAAATACATGCCTTATCGATGCAAAATGCATGCATTATCGATGCATCACGTCGATACACGAGTGTATCGATGCAAAATGCATGCATTATCGATGCATCACGTCGATACACGCGTGTATCGATGCAAAATGCATGCATTATCGATGGAAAATACATGCATTGTCGATGGAAATACATGCCTTATCGATGCAAAATGCATGCATTATCGATGCATCACGTCGATACACGCCTGTATCGATGCAAAATGCATGCATTATCGATGCATCACGTCGATACACGTGTATCGATGCAAAATGCATGCATTATCGATGCATCACGTCGATACACGCGTGTATCGATGCAAAATGCATGCATTATCGATGGAAAATACATCATTGTCGATGGAAAATACATGCCTTATCGATGCAAAATGCATGCATTATCGATGCATCACGTCGATACACGCGTGTATCGATGCAAAATGCATGCATTATCGATGCATCACGTCGATACACGCGTGTATCGATGCAAAATGCATGCATTATCGATGGAAAATACATGCATTGTCGATGGAAAATACATGCCTTATCGATGCAAAATGCATGCATTATCGATGCATCACGTCGATACACGCCTGTATCGATGCAAAATGCATGCATTATCGATGCATCACGTCGATAACCCTGTATCGATGCAAAATGCATGCATTATCGATGCATCACGTCGATACACGCGTGTATCGATGCAAAATGCATGCATTATCGATGCATCACGTATCGATGAACGCCTGTATCGATGCAAAATGCATGCATTATCGATGCATCACGTCGATACACGCGTGTATCGATGCAAAATGCATGCATTATCGATGGAAATACATGCCTTATCGATGCAAAATGCATGCATTATCGATGCATCACGTCGATACACGCGTGTATCGATGCAAAATGCATGCATTATCGATGCATCACGTCGATACACGAGTGTATCGATGCAAAATGCATGCATTATCGATGCATCACGTCGATACACGCGTGTATCGATGCAAAATGCATGCATTATCGATGCATCACGTCGATACACGCCTGTATCGATGCAAAATGCATGCATTATCGATGCATCACGTCGATACACGCGTGTATCGATGCAAAATGCATGCATTATCGATGGAAAATACATGCATTGTCGATGGAAAATCATGCCTTATCGATGCAAAATGCATGCATTATCGATGCATCACGTCGATACACGCGTGTATCGATGCAAAATGCATGCATTATCGATGCATCACGTCGATACACGCGTGTATCGATGCAAAATGCATGCATTATCGATGGAAAATACATGCATTGTCGATGGAAAATACATGCCTTATCGATGCAAAATGCATGCATTATCGATGCATCACGTCGATACACGCCTGTATCGATGCAAAATGCATGCATTATCGATGCATCATCACGTCGATACACGCGTGTATCGATGCAAAATGCATGCATTATCGATGCATCACGTCGATACACGCGTGTATCGATGCAAAATGCATGCATTATCGATGGAAAATACATGTATTGTCGATGGAAAATACATGCCTTATCGATGCAAAATGCATGCATTATCGATGCATCACGTCGATACACGCCTGTATCGATGCAAAATGCATGCATTATCGATGCATCACGTCGATACACGCGTGTATCGATGCAAAATGCATGCATTATCGATGGAAAATACATGCATTGTCGATGGAAAATACATGCCTTATCGATGCAAAATGCATGCATTATCGATGCATCACGTCGATACACGCGTGTATCGATGCAAAATGCATGCATTATCGATGCATCACGTCGATAACGCGTGTATCGATGCAAAATGCATGCATTATCGATGCATCACGTCGATACACGCGTGTATCGATGCAAAATGCATGCATTATCGATGCATCACGTATCATAACGCCTGTATCGATGCAAAATGCATGCATTATCGATGCATCACGTCGATACACGCGTGTATCGATGCAAAATGCATGCATTATATCGATGGAAAATACATGCCTTATCGATGCAAAATGCATGCATTATCGATGCATCACGTCGATACACGCCTGTATCGATGCAAAATGCATGCATTATCGATGCATCACGTCGATACACGCGTGTATCGATGCAAAATGCATGCATTATCGATGCATCACGTCGATACACGCGTGTATCGATGCAAAATGCATGCATTATCGATGCATCACGTCGATACACGCGTGTATCGATGCAAAATGCATGCATTATCGATGGAAAATACATGCATTGTCGATGGAAAATACATGCCTTATCGATGCAAAATGCATGCATTATCGATGCATCACGTCGATACACGCCTGTATCGATGCAAAATGCATGCATTATCGATGCATCACGTCGATACACGCGTGTATCGATGCAAAATGCATGCATTATCGATGAAAATACATGCATTGTCGATGGAAAATACATGCCTTATCGATGCAAAATGCATGCATTATCGATGCATCACGTCGATACACGCCTGTATCGATGCAAAATGCATGCATTATCGATGCATCACGTCGATGAACGCCTGTATCGATGCAAAATGCATGCATTATCGATGCATCACGTCGATACACGCGTGTATCGATGCAAAATGCATGCATTATCGATGCATCACGTCGATAACGCCTGTATCGATGCAAAATGCATGCATTATCGATGCATCACGTCGATACACGCGTGTATCGATGCAAAATGCATGCATTATCGATGCATCATAAATGCCTTATCGATGCAAAATGCATGCATTATCGATGCATCACGTCGATACACGCGTTATCGATGCAAAATGCATGCATTATCGATGCATCACGTCGATACACGCCTGTATCGATGCAAAATGCATGCATTATCGATGCATCACGTCGATACACGCGTGTATCGATGCAAAATGCATGCATTATCGATGCATCACGTCGATACACGCCTGTATCGATGCAAAATGCATGCATTATCGATGCATCACGTCGATACACGCGTGTATCGATGCAAAATGCATGCATTATCGATGGAAAATACATGCATTGTCGATGGAAAATACATGCCTTATCGATGCAAAATGCATGCATTATCGATGCATCACGTCGATACACGAGTGTATCGATGCAAAATGCATGCATTATCGATGCATCACGTCGATACACGCGTGTATCGATGCAAAATGCATGCATTATCGATGGAAAATACATGCATTGTCGATGGAATACATGCCTTATCGATGCAAAATGCATGCATTATCGATGCATCACGTCGATACACGCGTGTATCGATGCAAAATGCATGCATTATCGATGCATCACGTCGATACACGCCTGTATCGATGCAAAATGCATGCATTATCGATGCATCACGTCGATACACGCGTGTATCGATGCAAAATGCATGCATTATCGATGGAAAATACATTATTGTCGATGGAAAATACATGCCTTATCGATGCAAAATGCATGCATTATCGATGCATCACGTCGATACACGCGTGTATCGATGCAAAATGCATGCATTATCGATGCATCACGTCGATACACGCGTGTATCGATGCAAAATGCATGCATTATCGATGGAAAATACATGCATTGTCGATGGAAAATACATGCCTTATCGATGCAAAATGCATGCATTATCGATGCATCACGTCGATACACGCCTGTATCGATGCAAAATGCATGCATTATCGATGCATCACGTATCGATACACGCCTGTATCGATGCAAAATGCATGCATTATCGATGCATCACGTCGATACACGCGTGTATCGATGCAAAATGCATGCATTATCGATGCATCACGTCGATACACGCCTGTATCGATGCAAAATGCATGCATTATCGATGCATCACGTCGATACACGCGTGTATCGATGCAAAATGCATGCATTATCGATGCATCAATACATGCCTTGTATCGATGCAAAATGCATGCATTATCGATGCATCACGTCGATACACGCGTGTATCGATGCAAAATGCATGCATTATCGATGCATCACGTCGATACACGCCTGTATCGATGCAAAATGCATGCATTATCGATGCATCACGTCGATACACGCGTGTATCGATGCAAAATGCATGCATTATCGATGCATCACGTCGATACACGCCTGTATCGATGCAAAATGCATGCATTATCGATGCATCACGTCGATACACGCGTGTATCGATGCAAAATGCATGCATTATCGATGGAAAATACATGCATTGTCGATGGAAATACATGCCTTATCGATGCAAAATGCATGCATTATCGATGCATCACGTCGATACACGCTGTATCGATGCAAAATGCATGCATTATCGATGCATCACGTCGATACACGCGTGTATCGATGCAAAATGCATGCATTATCGATGGAAAATACATGCATTGTCGATGGAAATACATGCCTTATCGATGCAAAATGCATGCATTATCGATGCATCACGTCGATACACGCCTGTATCGATGCAAAATGCATGCATTATCGATGCATCACGTCGATACACGTGTATCGATGCAAAATGCATGCATTATCGATGCATCACGTCGATACACGCCTGTATCGATGCAAAATGCATGCATTATCGATGCATCACGTCGATACACGCGTGTATCGATGCAAAATGCATGCATTATCGATGCATCACGTCGATACACGCCGCGTGTATCGATGCAAAATGCATGCATTATCGATGCATCACGTCGATACACGCGTGTATCGATGCAAAATGCATGCATTATCGATGGAAAATACATGCATTGTCGATGGAAAATACATGCCTTATCGATGCAAAATGCATGCATTATCGATGCATCACGTCGATACACGCCTGTATCGATGCAAAATGCATGCATTATCGATGCAAAATACATGCATTATCGATGGAAAATACATGCATTGTCGATGGAAATACATCCTTATCGATGCAAAATGCATGCATTATCGATGCATCACGTCGATACACGCCTGTATCGATGCAAAATGCATGCATTATCGATGCATCACGTCGATACACGCGTGTATCGATGCAAAATGCATGCATTATCGATGCATCACGTCGATACAACGCCTGTATCGATGCAAAATGCATGCATTATCGATGCATCACGTCGATACACGCGTGTATCGATGCAAAATGCATGCATTATCGATGCATCACGTCGATACACGCGTGTATCGATGCAAAATGCATGCATTATCGATGCATCACGTCGATACACGCGTGTATCGATGCAAAATGCATGCATTATCGATGGAAAATACATGTATTGTCGATGGAAAATACATGCCTTATCGATGCAAAATGCATGCATTATCGATGCATCACGTCGATACACGCTGTATCGATGCAAAATGCATGCATTATCGATGCATCACGTCGATACACGCGTGTATCGATGCAAAATGCATGCATTATTATGGAAAAACATGCATTGTCGATGGATACATGCCTTATCGATGCAAAATGCATGCATTATCGATGCATCACGTCGATACACGCCTGTATCGATGCAAAATGCATGCATTATCGATGCATCACGTCGATACACGCCTGTATCGATGCAAAATGCATGCATTATCGATGCATCACGTCGATACACGCGTGTATCGATGCAAAATGCATGCATTATCGATGAAAATACATGTATTGTCGATGGAAAATACATGCCTTATCGATGCAAAATGCATGCATTATCGATGCATCACGTCGATACACGCCTGTATCGATGCAAAATGCATGCATTATCGATGCATCACGTCGATACACGCGTGTATCGATGCAAAATGCATGCATTATCGATGGAAAATACATGCATTGTCGATGGAAAATACATGCCTTATCGATGCAAAATGCATGCATTATCGATGCATCACGTCGATACACGCCTGTATCGATGCAAAATGCATGCATTATCGATGCATCACGTCGATACACGCGTGTATCGATGCAAAATGCATGCATTATCGATGCATCACGTCGATACACGCGTGTATCGATGCAAAATGCATGCATTATCGATGCATCACGTCGATAACGCGTGTATCGATGCAAAATGCATGCATTATCGATGGAAAATACATGCATTGTCGATGGAAAATACATGCCTTATCGATGCAAAATGCATGCATTATCGATGATGCTCACGTCGATACACGCTGTATCGATGCAAAATGCATGCATTATCGATGGAAAATACATGCATTGTCGATGGAAAATACATGCCTTATCGATGCAAAATGCATGCATTATCGATGCATCACGTCGATACACGAGTGTATCGATGCAAAATGCATGCATTATCGATGCATCACGTCGATACACGCGTGTATCGATGCAAAATGCATGCATTATCGATGCATCACGTCGATACACGCTGTATCGATGCAAAATGCATGCATTATCGATGCATCACGTCGATACACGCGTGTATCGATGCAAAATGCATGCATTATCGATGGAAATACATGCATTGTCGATGGAAAATACATGCCTTATCGATGCAAAATGCATGCATTATCGATGCATCACGTCGATACACGCGTGTATCGATGCAAAATGCATGCATTATCGATGCATCACGTCGATACACGCGTGTATCGATGCAAAATGCATGCATTATCGATGGAAATACATGCATTGTCGATGGAAATACATGCCTTATCGATGCAAAATGCATGCATTATCGATGCATCACGTCGATACACGCCTGTGTCGATGCAAAATGCATGCATTATCGATGCATCACGTCGATACACGCGTGTATCGATGCAAAATGCATGCATTATCGATGCATCACGTCGATACACGCGTGTATCGATGCAAAATGCATGCATTATCGATGGAAAATACATGTATTGTCGATGGAAAATACATGCCTTATCGATGCAAAATGCATGCATTATCGATGCATCACGTCGATACACGCCTGTATCGATGCAAAATGCATGCATTATCGATGCATCACGTCGATACACGCGTGTGCATGCATTATCGATGCATCACGTCGATACACGCGTGTATCGATGCAAAATGCATGCATTATCGATGCATCACGTCGATACACGCGTGTATCGATGCAAAATGCATGCATTATCGATGCATCACGTCGATAACGCCTGTATCGATGCAAAATGCATGCATTATCGATGCATCACGTCGATACACCGTGTATCGATGCAAAATGCATGCATTATCGATGGAAATACATGCCTTATCGATGCAAAATGCATGCATTATCGATGCATCACGTCGATACACGCGTGTATCGATGCAAAATGCATGCATTATCGATGCATCACGTCGATACACGTGTATCGATGCAAAATGCATGCATTATCGATGCATCACGTCGATACACGCGTGTATCGATGCAAAATGCATGCATTATCGATGCATCACGTCGATACACGCCTGTATCGATGCAAAATGCATGCATTATCGATGCATCACGTCGATACACGCGTGTATCGATGCAAAATGCATGCATTATCGATGGAAAATACATGCATTGTCGATGGAAAATACATGCCTTATCGATGCAAAATGCATGCATTATCGATGCATCACGTCGATACACGAGTGTATCGATGCAAAATGCATGCATTATCGATGCATCACGTCGATACACGCGTGTATCGATGCAAAATGCATGCATTATCGATGGAAAATACATGCATTGTCGATGGAAATACATGCCTTATCGATGCAAAATGCATGCACATCGATGCATCACGTCGATACACGCCTGTATCGATGCAAAATGCATGCATTATCGATGCATCACGTCGATACACGCGTGTATCGATGCAAAATGCATGCATTATCGATGCATCACGTCGATACACGCGTGTATCGATGCAAAATGCATGCATTATCGATGGAAAATACATGCATTGTCGATGGAAAATACATGCCTTATCGATGCAAAATGCATGCATTATCGATGCATCACGTCGATACACGCCTGTATCGATGCAAAATGCATGCATTATCGATGCATCACGTCGATACACGCGTGTATCGATGCAAAATGCATGCATTATCGATGGAAAATACATGCATTGTCGATGAAAATACATGCCTTATCGATGCAAAATGCATGCATTATCGATGCATCACGTCGATACACGCCTGTATCGATGCAAAATGCATGCATTATCGATGCATCACGTATCGATAACGCTGTATCGATGCAAAATGCATGCATTATCGATGCATCACGTCGATACACGCGTGTATCGATGCAAAATGCATGCATTATCGATGCATCACGTCGATAACGCCTGTATCGATGCAAAATGCATGCATTATCGATGCATCACGTCGATACACGCGTGTATCGATGCAAAATGCATGCATTATCGATGGAAAATACACGCCTGTATCGATGCAAAATGCATGCATTATCGATGCATCACGTCGATACACGCGTGTATCGATGCAAAATGCATGCATTATCGATGCATCACGTCGATACACGCCTGTATCGATGCAAAATGCATGCATTATCGATGCATCACGTCGATACACGCCTGTATCGATGCAAAATGCATGCATTATCGATGCATCACGTCGATACACGCGTGTATCGATGCAAAATGCATGCATTATCGATGGAAAATACATGCATTGTCGATGGAAAATACATGCCTTATCGATGCAAAATGCATGCATTATCGATGCATCACGTCGATACACGCCTGTATCGATGCAAAATGCATGCATTATCGATGCATCACGTCGATACACGCGTGTATCGATGCAAAATGCATGCATTATCGATGGAAAATACATGCATTGTCGATGGAAAATACATGCCTTATATCGATGCAAAATGCATGCATTATCGATGCATCACGTCGATACACGCCTGTATCGATGCAAAATGCATGCATTATCGATGCATCACGTCGATAACGCCTGTATCGATGCAAAATGCATGCATTATCGATGCATCACGTCGATACACGCGTGTATCGATGCAAAATGCATGCATTATCGATGCATCACGTCGATACACGCCTGTATCGATGCAAAATGCATGCATTATCGATGCATCACGTCGATACACGCGTGTATCGATGCAAAATGCATGCATTATCGATGCAACGTCGATACATGCCTTATCGATGCAAAATGCATGCATTATCGATGCATCACGTCGATACACGAGTGTATCGATGCAAAATGCATGCATTATCGATGCATCACGTCGATACACGCGTGTATCGATGCAAAATGCATGCATTATCGATGCATCACGTCGATACACGCCTGTATCGATGCAAAATGCATGCATTATCGATGCATCACGTCGATACACGCGTGTATCGATGCAAAATGCATGCATTATCGATGCATCACGTCGATACACGCGTGTATCGATGCAAAATGCATGCATTATCGATGCATCACGTATCGATGAACGCCTGTATCGATGCAAAATGCATGCATTATCGATGCAAAATACATGCATTGTCGATGGAAAATACATCCTTATCGATGCAAAATGCATGCATTATCGATGCATCACGTCGATACACGCCTGTATCGATGCAAAATGCATGCATTATCGATGCATCACGTCGATACACGCGTGTATCGATGCAAAATGCATGCATTATCGATGAAAATACATGCATTGTCGATGGAAAATACATGCCTTATCGATGCAAAATGCATGCATTATCGATGCATCACGTCGATACACGCGTGTATCGATGCAAAATGCATGCATTATCGATGCAAATCATGCATTGTCGATGCAAAATCATGCGCTTATCGATGCAAAATGCATGCATTATCGATGCATCACGTCGATACACGCCTGTGTCGATGCAAAATGCATGCATTATCGATGCATCACGTCGATACACGCCTGTATCGATGCAAAATGCATGCATTATCGATGCATCACGTCGATACACGCGTGTATCGATGCAAATGCATGCATTATCGATGGAAAATACATGCATTGTCGATGGAAAATACATGCCTTATCGATGCAAAATGCATGCATTATCGATGCATCACGTCGATACACGCCTGTATCGATGCAAAATGCATGCATTATCGATGCATCACGTCGATACACGCGTGTATCGATGCAAAATGCATGCATTATCGATGCAAAATCATGCGTCGATGGAAAATACATGCCTTATCGATGCAAAATGCATGCATTATCGATGCATCACGTCGATACACGCCTGTATCGATGCAAAATGCATGCATTATCGATGCATCACGTCGATACACGCCTGTATCGATGCAAAATGCATGCATTATCGATGCATCACGTCGATACACGCGTGTATCGATGCAAAATGCATGCATTATCGATGCATCACGTATCGATGAACGCCTGTATCGATGCAAAATGCATGCATTATCGATGCATCACGTCGATACACGCGTGTATCGATGCAAAATGCATGCATTATCGATGCATCACGTCGATACACGCGTGTATCGATGCAAAATGCATGCATTATCGATGCATCACGTCGATACACGCCTGTATCGATGCAAAATGCATGCATTATCGATGAAAATACATGCATTGTCGATGAAAATACATGCCTTATCGATGCAAAATGCATGCATTATCGATGCATCACGTCGATACACGCCTGTATCGATGCAAAATGCATGCATTATCGATGCATCACGTCGATACACGCGTGTATCGATGCAAAATGCATGCATTATCGATGAAAATACATGCATTGTCGATGAAAATAATGCCTTATCGATGCAAAATGCATGCATTATCGATGCATCACGTCGATACCGTGTATCGATGCAAAATGCATGCATTATCGATGCAAAATACATGCATTGTCGATGCAAATACATCCTTATCGATGCAAAATGCATGCATCATCGATGCATCACGTCGATACACGCCTGTATCGATGCAAAATGCATGCATTATCGATGCATCACGTCGATACACGCGTGTATCGATGCAAAATGCATGCATTATCGATGCATCACGTCGATACACGCGTGTATCGATGCAAAATGCATGCATTATCGATGGAAAATACATGCATTGTCGATGGAAAATACATGCCTTATCGATGCAAAATGCATGCATTATCGATGCATCACGTCGATACACCTGTATCGATGCAAAATGCATGCATTATCGATGCATCACGTCGATACACGCGTGTATCGATGCAAAATGCATGCATTATCGATGGAAAATACATGCATTGTCGATGGAAAATACATGCCTTATCGATGCAAAATGCATGCATTATCGATGCATCACGTCGATACACGCCTGTATCGATGCAAAATGCATGCATTATCGATGCATCACGTCGATACACGCGTGTATCGATGCAAAATGCATGCATTATCGATGCATCACGTCGATACACGCGTGTATCGATGCAAAATGCATGCATTATCGATGCATCACGTCGATAACGCCTGTATCGATGCAAAATGCATGCATTATCGATGCATCACGTCGATACACGCGTGTATCGATGCAAAATGCATGCATTATCGATGCATCACGTCGATACACGCGTGTATCGATGCAAAATGCATGCATTATCGATGCATCACGTATCGATGACGCCTGTATCGATGCAAAATGCATGCATTATCGATGAAAATCATGTATTGTCGATGGAAATACATGCCTTATCGATGCAAAATGCATGCATTATCGATGCATCACGTCGATACACGCCTGTATCGATGCAAAATGCATGCATTATCGATGCATCACGTCGATACACGCGTGTATCGATGCAAAATGCATGCATTATCGATGGAAAATACATGCTATTGTCGATGGAAATACATGCCTTATCGATGCAAAATGCATGCATTATCGATGCATCACGTCGATACACGCGTGTATCGATGCAAATGCATGCATTATCGATGCAAATACATGCTTGTCGATGGAAATACATGCCTTATCGATGCAAAATGCATGCATTATCGATGCATCACGTCGATACACGCCTGTGTCGATGCAAAATGCATGCATTATCGATGCATCACGTCGATACACGCGTGTATCGATGCAAAATGCATGCATTATCGATGCATCACGTCGATACACGCGTGTATCGATGCAAAATGCATGCATTATCGATGGAAAATACATGCATTGTCGATGGAAATACATGCCTTATCGATGCAAAATGCATGCATTATCGATGCATCACGTCGATACACGCCTGTATCGATGCAAAATGCATGCATTATCGATGCATCACGTCGATACACGCGTGTATCGATGCAAATGCATGCATTATCGATGGAAAATACATGCATTGTCGATGGAAAATACATGCCTTATCGATGCAAAATGCATGCATTATCGATGCATCACGTCGATACACGCCTGTATCGATGCAAAATGCATGCATTATCGATGCATCACGTCGATACACGCGTGTATCGATGCAAAATGCATGCATTATCGATGCATCACGTCGATACACGCCTGTATCGATGCAAAATGCATGCATTATCGATGCATCACGTCGATACACGCGTGTATCGATGCAAAATGCATGCATTATCGATGGAAAATACATGATTGTCGATGGAAAATACATGCCTTATCGATGCAAAATGCATGCATTATCGATGCATCACGTCGATACACGCTGTATCGATGCAAAATGCATGCATTATCGATGGAAAATGCATGCATTGTCGATGGACGATAAATACGCCTTATCGATGCAAAATGCATGCATTATCGATGCATCACGTCGATACACGTGTATCGATGCAAAATGCATGCATTATCGATGCATCACGTCGATACACGCGTGTATCGATGCAAAATGCATGCATTATCGATGCATCACGTCGATACACGCCTGTATCGATGCAAAATGCATGCATTATCGATGCATCACGTCGATACACGCGTGTATCGATGCAAAATGCATGCATTATCGATGGAAAATACATGCATTGTCGATGGAAAATACATGCCTTATCGATGCAAAATGCATGCATTATCGATGCATCACGTCGATACACGCCTGTATCGATGCAAAATGCATGCATTATCGATGCATCACGTCGATACACGCGTGTATCGATGCAAAATGCATGCATTATCGATGGAAAATACATGCATTGTCGATGAAATACATGCCTTATCGATGCAAAATGCATGCATTATCGATGCATCACGTCGATACACGCCTGTATCGATGCAAAATGCATGCATTATCGATGCATCACGTCGATACACGCGTGTATCGATGCAAAATGCATGCATTATCGATGCATCACGTCGATACACGCGTGTATCGATGCAAAATGCATGCATTATCGATGGAAATACATGCATTGTCGATGGAAAATACATGCCTTATCGATGCAAAATGCATGCATTATCGATGCATCACGTCGATACACGCCTGTATCGATGCAAAATGCATGCATTATCGATGCATCACGTCGATACACGCCGTGTGCATGCATTATCGATGCATCACGTCGATACACGCGTGTATCGATGCAAAATGCATGCATTATCGATGCATCACGTCGATACACGCGTGTATCGATGCAAAATGCATGCATTATCGATGCATCACGTATCGATGAACGCCTGTATCGATGCAAAATGCATGCATTATCGATGCATCACGTCGATACACGCGTGTATCGATGCAAAATGCATGCATTATCGATGCAAAAATACCGCCTTATCGATGCAAAATGCATGCATTATCGATGCATCACGTCGATACACGCCTGTATCGATGCAAAATGCATGCATTATCGATGCATCACGTCGATACACGCGTGTATCGATGCAAAATGCATGCATTATCGATGCATCACGTCGATACACGCGTGTATCGATGCAAAATGCATGCATTATCGATGCATCACGTCGATACACGCCTGTATCGATGCAAAATGCATGCATTATCGATGCATCACGTCGATACACGCGTGTATCGATGCAAAATGCATGCATTATCGATGGAAAATACATGCATTGTCGATGGAAATACATGCCTTATCGATGCAAAATGCATGCATTATCGATGCATCACGTCGATACACGCGTGTATCGATGCAAAATGCATGCATTATCGATGCATCACGTCGATACACGCGTGTATCGATGCAAAATGCATGCATTATCGATGGAAAATACATGCATTGTCGATGGAAATACATGCCTTATCGATGCAAAATGCATGCATTATCGATGCATCACGTCGATACACGCCTGTATCGATGCAAAATGCATGCATTATCGATGCATCACGTCGATACACGCGTGTATCGATGCAAAATGCATGCATTATCGATGCATCACGTCGATACACGCGTGTATCGATGCAAAATGCATGCATTATCGATGGAAAATACATGTATTGTCGATGGAAAATACATGCCTTATCGATGCAAAATGCATGCATTATCGATGCATCACGTCGATACACGCCTGTATCGATGCAAAATGCATGCATTATCGATGCATCACGTCGATACACGCGTGTATCGATGCAAAATGCATGCATTATCGATGGAAAATACATGCATTGTCGATGGAAAATACATGCCTTATCGATGCAAAATGCATGCATTATCGATGCATCACGTCGATACACGCCTGTATCGATGCAAAATGCATGCATTATCGATGCATCACGTCGATAACGCCTGTATCGATGCAAAATGCATGCATTATCGATGCATCACGTCGATACACGCGTGTATCGATGCAAAATGCATGCATTATCGATGCATCACGTCGATAACGCCTGTATCGATGCAAAATGCATGCATTATCGATGCATCACGTCGATACACGCGTGTATCGATGCAAAATGCATGCATTATCGATGCAAAATACATGCCTTATCGATGCAAAATGCATGCATTATCGATGCATCACGTCGATACACGCCTGTATCGATGCAAAATGCATGCATTATCGATGCATCACGTCGATACACGCGTGTATCGATGCAAAATGCATGCATTATCGATGCATCACGTCGATACACGCCTGTATCGATGCAAAATGCATGCATTATCGATGCATCACGTCGATACACGCGTGTATCGATGCAAAATGCATGCATTATCGATGGAAAATACATGCATTGTCGATGGAAAATACATGCCTTATCGATGCAAAATGCATGCATTATCGATGCATCACGTCGATACACGCCTGTATCGATGCAAAATGCATGCATTATCGATGCATCACGTCGATACACGCGTGTATCGATGCAAAATGCATGCATTATCGATGGAAAATACATGCATTGTCGATGGAAAATACATGCCTTATCGATGCAAAATGCATGCATTATCGATGCATCACGTCGATACACGCCTGTATCGATGCAAAATGCATGCATTATCGATGCATCACGTATCATGAACGCCTGTATCGATGCAAAATGCATGCATTATCGATGCATCACGTCGATACACGCGTGTATCGATGCAAAATGCATGCATTATCGATGCATCACGTCGATAACGCCTGTATCGATGCAAAATGCATGCATTATCGATGCATCACGTCGATACACGCGTGTATCGATGCAAAATGCATGCATTATCGATGCAAAATACATGCCTTATCGATGCAAAATGCATGCATTATCGATGCATCACGTCGATACACGCGTGTATCGATGCAAAATGCATGCATTATCGATGCATCACGTCGATACACGCGTGTATCGATGCAAAATGCATGCATTATCGATGCATCACGTCGATACACGCGTGTATCGATGCAAAATGCATGCATTATCGATGCATCACGTCGATACACGCGTGTATCGATGCAAAATGCATGCATTATCGATGGAAAATACATGCATTGTCGATGGAAAATACATGCCTTATCGATGCAAAATGCATGCATTATCGATGCATCACGTCGATACACGCCTGTATCGATGCAAAATGCATGCATTATCGATGCATCACGTCGATACACGCGTGTATCGATGCAAAATGCATGCATTATCGATGGAAAATACATGCATTGTCGATGGAAAATACATGCCTTATCGATGCAAAATGCATGCATTATCGATGCATCACGTCGATACACGCGTGTCGATGCAAAATGCATGCATTATCGATGCATCACGTCGATACACGCCTGTATCGATGCAAAATGCATGCATTATCGATGCATCACGTCGATACACGCGTGTATCGATGCAAAATGCATGCATTATCGATGCATCACGTCGATAACGCCTGTATCGATGCAAAATGCATGCATTATCGATGCATCACGTCGATACACGCGTGTATCGATGCAAAATGCATGCATTATCGATGCAAAATACATGCTTATCGATGCAAAATGCATGCATTATCGATGCATCACGTCGATACACGCGTGTATCGATGCAAAATGCATGCATTATCGATGCATCACGTCGATACACGCGTGTATCGATGCAAAATGCATGCATTATCGATGGAAAATACATGCATTGTCGATGGAAAATACATGCCTTATCGATGCAAAATGCATGCATTATCGATGCATCACGTCGATACACGCCTGTATCGATGCAAAATGCATGCATTATCGATGCATCACGTCGATACACGCTGTATCGATGCAAAATGCATGCATTATCGATGCATCACGTCGATACACGCGTGTATCGATGCAAAATGCATGCATTATCGATGCATCACGTCGATACACGCCTGTATCGATGCAAAATGCATGCATTATCGATGCATCACGTCGATACACGCCTGTATCGATGCAAAATGCATGCATTATCGATGCAAAATACATGCCTTATCGATGCAAAATGCATGCATTATCGATGCATCACGTCGATACACGCGTGTATCGATGCAAAATGCATGCATTATCGATGCATCACGTCGATACACGCTGTATCGATGCAAAATGCATGCATTATCGATGCATCACGTCGATACACGCGTGTATCGATGCAAAATGCATGCATTATCGATGCATCACGTCGATACACGCGTGTATCGATGCAAAATGCATGCATTATCGATGGAAAATACATGCATTGTCGATGGAAAATACATGCCTTATCGATGCAAAATGCATGCATTATCGATGCATCACGTCGATACACGCTGTATCGATGCAAAATGCATGCATTATCGATGCATCACGTCGATACACGCGTGTATCGATGCAAAATGCATGCATTATCGATGGAAAATACATGCATTGTCGATGGAAAATACATGCCTTATCGATGCAAAATGCATGCATTATCGATGCATCACGTCGATACACGCCTGTATCGATGCAAAATGCATGCATTATCGATGCATCACGTCGATAACGCCTGTATCGATGCAAAATGCATGCATTATCGATGCATCACGTCGATACACGCGTGTATCGATGCAAAATGCATGCATTATCGATGCATCACGTCGATAACGCCTGTATCGATGCAAAATGCATGCATTATCGATGCATCACGTCGATACACGCGTGTATCGATGCAAAATGCATGCATTATCGATGCATCAAATACACGCCTGTATCGATGCAAAATGCATGCATTATCGATGCATCACGTCGATACACGCCTGTATCGATGCAAAATGCATGCATTATCGATGCATCACGTCGATACACGCCTGTATCGATGCAAAATGCATGCATTATCGATGCATCACGTCGATACACGCGTGTATCGATGCAAAATGCATGCATTATCGATGCATCACGTCGATACACGCCTGTATCGATGCAAAATGCATGCATTATCGATGCATCACGTCGATACACGCGTGTATCGATGCAAAATGCATGCATTATCGATGGAAAATACATGCATTGTCGATGGAAAATACATGCCTTATCGATGCAAAATGCATGCATTATCGATGCATCACGTCGATACACGAGTGTATCGATGCAAAATGCATGCATTATCGATGCATCACGTCGATACACGCGTGTATCGATGCAAAATGCATGCATTATCGATGGAAAATACATGCATTGTCGATGGAAATACATGCCTTATCGATGCAAAATGCATGCATCATCGATGCATCACGTCGATACACGCCTGTATCGATGCAAAATGCATGCATTATCGATGCATCACGTCGATACACGCGTGTATCGATGCAAAATGCATGCATTATCGATGCATCACGTCGATACACGCGTGTATCGATGCAAAATGCATGCATTATCGATGGAAAATACATGCATTGTCGATGGAAAATACATGCCTTATCGATGCAAAATGCATGCATTATCGATGCATCACGTCGATACACGCCTGTATCGATGCAAAATGCATGCATTATCGATGCATCACGTCGATACACGCGTGTATCGATGCAAAATGCATGCATTATCGATGGAAAATACATGCATTGTCGATGAAAATACATGCCTTATCGATGCAAAATGCATGCATTATCGATGCATCACGTCGATACACGCCTGTATCGATGCAAAATGCATGCATTATCGATGCATCACGTATCGATGACACGCCTGTATCGATGCAAAATGCATGCATTATCGATGCATCACGTCGATACACGCGTGTATCGATGCAAAATGCATGCATTATCGATGCATCACGTCGATAACGCCTGTATCGATGCAAAATGCATGCATTATCGATGCATCACGTCGATACACGCGTGTATCGATGCAAAATGCATGCATTATCGATGGAAAATACATGCCTGTATCGATGCAAAATGCATGCATTATCGATGCATCACGTCGATACACGCGTGTATCGATGCAAAATGCATGCATTATCGATGCATCACGTCGATACACGCGTGTATCGATGCAAAATGCATGCATTATCGATGCATCACGTCGATACACGCGTGTATCGATGCAAAATGCATGCATTATCGATGCATCACGTCGATACACGCCTGTATCGATGCAAAATGCATGCATTATCGATGCATCACGTCGATACACGCGTGTATCGATGCAAAATGCATGCATTATCGATGGAAAATACATGCATTGTCGATGGAAAATACATGCCTTATCGATGCAAAATGCATGCATTATCGATGCATCACGTCGATACACGCGTGTATCGATGCAAAATGCATGCATTATCGATGCATCACGTCGATACACGCGTGTATCGATGCAAAATGCATGCATTATCGATGGAAAATACATGCATTGTCGATGGAAATACATGCCTTATCGATGCAAAATGCATGCATTATCGATGCATCACGTCGATACACGCCTGTATCGATGCAAAATGCATGCATTATCGATGCATCACGTCGATACACGCGTGTATCGATGCAAAATGCATGCATTATCGATGCATCACGTCGATACACGCGTGTATCGATGCAAAATGCATGCATTATCGATGGAAAATACATGCATTGTCGATGGAAAATACATGCCTTATCGATGCAAAATGCATGCATTATCGATGCATCACGTCGATACACGCCTGTATCGATGCAAAATGCATGCATTATCGATGCATCACGTCGATACACGCGTGTATCGATGCAAAATGCATGCATTATCGATGGAAAATACATGCATTGTCGATGGAAAATACATGCCTTATCGATGCAAAATGCATGCATTATCGATGCATCACGTCGATACACGCCTGTATCGATGCAAAATGCATGCATTATCGATGCATCACGTCGATACACGCGTGTATCGATGCAAAATGCATGCATTATCGATGCATCACGTCGATACACGCGTGTATCGATGCAAAATGCATGCATTATCGATGGAAAATACATGCATTGTCGATGGAAAATACATGCCTTATCGATGCAAAATGCATGCATTATCGATGCATCACGTCGATACACGCCTGTATCGATGCAAAATGCATGCATTATCGATGCATCACGTCGATACACGCCTGTATCGATGCAAAATGCATGCATTATCGATGGAAAATACATGCATTGTCGATGGAAAATACATGCCTTATCGATGCAAAATGCATGCATTATCGATGCATCACGTCGATACACGAGTGTATCGATGCAAAATGCATGCATTATCGATGCATCACGTCGATACACGCGTGTATCGATGCAAAATGCATGCATTATCGATGGAAAATACATGCATTGTCGATGGAAAATACATGCCTTATCGATGCAAAATGCATGCATTATCGATGCATCACGTCGATACACGCCTGTATCGATGCAAAATGCATGCATTATCGATGCATCACGTCGATACACGCGTGTATCGATGCAAAATGCATGCATTATCGATGCATAACGTCGATACACGCGTGTATCGATGCAAAATGCATGCATTATCGATGGAAAATACATGTATTGTCGATGGAAAATACATGCCTTATCGATGCAAAATGCATGCATTATCGATGCATCACGTCGATACACGCCTGTATCGATGCAAAATGCATGCATTATCGATGCATCACGTCGATACACGCGTGTATCGATGCAAAATGCATGCATTATCGATGGAAAATACATGCATTGTCGATGGAAAATACATGCCTTATCGATGCAAAATGCATGCATCATCGATGCATCACGTCGATACACGCCTGTATCGATGCAAAATGCATGCATTATCGATGCATCACGTCGATACACGCGTGTATCGATGCAAAATGCATGCATTATCGATGCATCACGTCGATACACGCGTGTATCGATGCAAAATGCATGCATTATCGATGGAAAATACATGTATTGTCGATGGAAAATACATGCCTTATCGATGCAAAATGCATGCATTATCGATGCATCACGTCGATACACGCCTGTATCGATGCAAAATGCATGCATTATCGATGCATCACGTCGATACAAGTCTGTATCGATGCAAAATGCATGCATTATCGATGGAAAATACATGCATTGTCGATGGAAAATACATGCCTTATCGATGCAAAATGCATGCATTATCGATGCATCACGTCGATACACGAGTGTATCGATGCAAAATGCATGCATTATCGATGCATCACGTCGATACACGCGTGTATCGATGCAAAATGCATGCATTATCGATGGAAAATACATGCATTGTCGATGGAAAATACATGCCTTATCGATGCAAAATGCATGCATTATCGATGCATCACGTCGATACACGCCTGTATCGATGCAAAATGCATGCATTATCGATGCATCACGTCGATACACGCGTGTATCGATGCAAAATGCATGCATTATCGATGCATCACGCCGATACACGCCTATCGATGCAAAATGCATGCATTATCGATGCATCACGTCGATACACGCGTGTATCGATGCAAAATGCATGCATTATCGATGCATCACGTCGATACACGCCTGTATCGATGCAAAATGCATGCATTATCGATGCATCACGTCGATACACGCTGTATCGATGCAAAATGCATGCATTATCGATGGAAAATACATGCATTGTCGATGGAAAATACATGCCTTATCGATGCAAAATGCATGCATTATCGATGCATCACGTCGATACACGAGTGTATCGATGCAAAATGCATGCATTATCGATGCATCACGTCGATACACGCGTGTATCGATGCAAAATGCATGCATTATCGATGCATCACGTCGATACACGCCTGTATCGATGCAAAATGCATGCATTATCGATGCATCACGTCGATACACGCGTGTATCGATGCAAAATGCATGCATTATCGATGCATCACGTCGATACACGCCTGTATCGATGCAAAATGCATGCATTATCGATGCATCACGTCGATACAAGTCTGTATCGATGCAAAATGCATGCATTATCGATGGAAAATACATGCATTGTCGATGGAAAATACATGCCTTATCGATGCAAAATGCATGCATTATCGATGCATCACGTCGATACACGAGTGTATCGATGCAAAATGCATGCATTATCGATGCATCACGTCGATACACGCGTGTATCGATGCAAAATGCATGCATTATCGATGCATCACGTATCGATGAACGCCTGTATCGATGCAAAATGCATGCATTATCGATGCATCACGTCGATACACGCGTGTATCGATGCAAAATGCATGCATTATCGATGGAAAATACATGCATTGTCGATGGAAAATACATGCCTTATCGATGCAAAATGCATGCATTATCGATGCATCACGTCGATACACGTCTGTATCGATGCAAAATGCATGCATTATCGATGGAAAATACATGCATTGTCGATGGAAAATACATGCCTTATCGATGCAAAATGCATGCATTATCGATGCATCACGTCGATACACGCGTGTATCGATGCAAAATGCATGCATTATCGATGCATCACGTCGATACACGCGTGTATCGATGCAAAATGCATGCATTATCGATGGAAAATACATGTATTGTCGATGGAAAATACATGCCTTATCGATGCAAAATGCATGCATTATCGATGCATCACGTCGATACACGGTGTATCGATGCAAAATGCATGCATTATCGATGCATCACGTCGATACACGCGTGTATCGATGCAAAATGCATGCATTATCGATGGAAAATACATGCATTGTCGATGGAAAATACATGCCTTATCGATGCAAAATGCATGCATTATCGATGCATCACGTCGATACACGCCTGTATCGATGCAAAATGCATGCATTATCGATGCATCACGTCGATACACGCGTGTATCGATGCAAAATGCATGCATTATCGATGCATCACGTCGATACACGCGTGTATCGATGCAAAATGCATGCATTATCGATGGAAAATACATGTATTGTCGATGGAAAATACATGCCTTATCGATGCAAAATGCATGCATTATCGATGCATCACGTCGATACACGCCTGTATCGATGCAAAATGCATGCATTATCGATGCATCACGTCGATACAAGCTGTATCGATGCAAAATGCATGCATTATCGATGGAAAATACATGCATTGTCGATGGAAAATACATGCCTTATCGATGCAAAATGCATGCATTATCGATGCATCACGTCGATACACGCGTGTATCGATGCAAAATGCATGCATTATCGATGCATCACGTCGATACACGCGTGTATCGATGCAAAATGCATGCATTATCGATGGAAAATACATGCATTGTCGATGGAAAATACATGCCTTATCGATGCAAAATGCATGCATTATCGATGCATCACGTCGATACACGCCTGTATCGATGCAAAATGCATGCATTATCGATGCATCACGTCGATACACGCCTGTATCGATGCAAAATGCATGCATTATCGATGCATCACGTCGATACACGCGTGTATCGATGCAAAATGCATGCATTATCGATGCATCACGTCGATACACGCTGTATCGATGCAAAATGCATGCATTATCGATGCATCACGTCGATACACGCGTGTATCGATGCAAAATGCATGCATTATCGATGCATCACGTCGATACACGCCTGTATCGATGCAAAATGCATGCATTATCGATGCATCACGTCGATACACGTCTGTATCGATGCAAAATGCATGCATTATCGATGGAAAATACATGCATTGTCGATGGAAAATACATGCCTTATCGATGCAAAATGCATGCATTATCGATGCATCACGTCGATACACGCGTGTATCGATGCAAAATGCATGCATTATCGATGCATCACGTCGATACACGCGTGTATCGATGCAAAATGCATGCATTATCGATGCATCACGTATCGATGAACGCCTGTATCGATGCAAAATGCATGCATTATCGATGCATCACGTCGATACACGCGTGTATCGATGCAAAATGCATGCATTATCGATGCATCACGTCGATACACGCGTGTATCGATGCAAAATGCATGCATTATCGATGGAAAATACATGCATTGTCGATGGAAAATACATGCCTTATCGATGCAAAATGCATGCATTATCGATGCATCACGTCGATACACGCCTGTATCGATGCAAAATGCATGCATTATCGATGCATCACGTCGATACACGCGTGTATCGATGCAAAATGCATGCATTATCGATGGAAAATACATGCATTGTCGATGGAAAATACATGCCTTATCGATGCAAAATGCATGCATTATCGATGCATCACGTCGATACACGCGTGTATCGATGCAAAATGCATGCATTATCGATGCATCACGTCGATAACGCCTGTATCGATGCAAAATGCATGCATTATCGATGCATCACGTCGATACACGCGTGTATCGATGCAAAATGCATGCATTATCGATGCATCACGTCGATACACGCGTGTATCGATGCAAAATGCATGCATTATCGATGGAAAATACATGCATTGTCGATGGAAAATACATGCCTTATCGATGCAAAATGCATGCATCATCGATGCATCACGTCGATACACGCCTGTATCGATGCAAAATGCATGCATTATCGATGCATCACGTCGATACACGCGTGTATCGATGCAAAATGCATGCATTATCGATGCATCACGTCGATACACGCCTATCGATGCAAAATGCATGCATTATCGATGCATCACGTCGATACACGCGTGTATCGATGCAAAATGCATGCATTATCGATGCATCACGTCGATACACGCCTGTATCGATGCAAAATGCATGCATTATCGATGCATCACGTCGATACAAGCTGTATCGATGCAAAATGCATGCATTATCGATGGAAAATACATGCATTGTCGATGGAAAATACATGCCTTATCGATGCAAAATGCATGCATTATCGATGCATCACGTCGATACACGCGTGTATCGATGCAAAATGCATGCATTATCGATGCATCACGTCGATACACGCGTGTATCGATGCAAAATGCATGCATTATCGATGCATCACGTCGATACACGCCTGTATCGATGCAAAATGCATGCATTATCGATGCATCACGTCGATACACGCGTGTATCGATGCAAAATGCATGCATTATCGATGGAAAATACATGCATTGTCGATGGAAAATACATGCCTTATCGATGCAAAATGCATGCATTATCGATGCATCACGTCGATACACGCTGTATCGATGCAAAATGCATGCATTATCGATGGAAAATACATGCATTGTCGATGGAAAATACATGCCTTATCGATGCAAAATGCATGCATTATCGATGCATCACGTCGATACACGCGTGTATCGATGCAAAATGCATGCATTATCGATGGAAAATACATGTATGTCGATGGAAAATACATGCCTTATCGATGCAAAATGCATGCATTATCGATGCATCACGTCGATACACGCGTGTATCGATGCAAAATGCATGCATTATCGATGGAAAATACATGCATTGTCGATGGAAAATACATGCCTTATCGATGCAAAATGCATGCATTATCGATGCATCACGTCGATACACGCCTGTATCGATGCAAAATGCATGCATTATCGATGCATCACGTCGATACACGCGTGTATCGATGCAAAATGCATGCATTATCGATGCATCACGTCGATACACGCGTGTATCGATGCAAAATGCATGCATTATCGATGGAAAATACATGCATTGTCGATGGAAAATACATGCCTTATCGATGCAAAATGCATGCATTATCGATGCATCACGTCGATACACGCCTGTATCGATGCAAAATGCATGCATTATCGATGCATCACGTCGATACACGCGTGTATCGATGCAAAATGCATGCATTATCGATGGAAAATACATGCATTGTCGATGGAAAATACATGCCTTATCGATGCAAAATGCATGCATTATCGATGCATCACGTCGATACACGCGTGTATCGATGCAAAATGCATGCATTATCGATGCATCACGTCGATACACGCGTGTATCGATGCAAAATGCATGCATTATCGATGGAAAATACATGCATTGTCGATGGAAAATACATGCCTTATCGATGCAAAATGCATGCATTATCGATGCATCACGTCGATACACGCCTGTATCGATGCAAAATGCATGCATTATCGATGCATCACGTCGATACACGCCTGTATCGATGCAAAATGCATGCATTATCGATGCATCACGTCGATACACGCGTGTATCGATGCAAAATGCATGCATTATCGATGCATCACGTCGATACACGCCTGTGTCGATGCAAAATGCATGCATTATCGATGCATCACGTCGATACACGCGTGTATCGATGCAAAATGCATGCATTATCGATGCATCACGTCGATACACGCCTGTATCGATGCAAAATGCATGCATTATCGATGCATCACGTCGATACACGCTGTATCGATGCAAAATGCATGCATTATCGATGGAAAATACATGCATTGTCGATGGAAAATACATGCCTTATCGATGCAAAATGCATGCATTATCGATGCATCACGTCGATACACGCGTGTATCGATGCAAAATGCATGCATTATCGATGCATCACGTCGATACACGCGTGTATCGATGCAAAATGCATGCATTATCGATGCATCACGTCGAAACGCCTGTATCGATGCAAAATGCATGCATTATCGATGCATCACGTCGATACACGCGTGTATCGATGCAAAATGCATGCATTATCGATGGAAAATACATGCATTGTCGATGGAAATACATGCCTTATCGATGCAAAATGCATGCATTATCGATGCATCACGTCGATACACGCTGTATCGATGCAAAATGCATGCATTATCGATGGAAAATACATGCATTGTCGATGGAAAATACATGCCTTATCGATGCAAAATGCATGCATTATCGATGCATCACGTCGATACACGCCTGTATCGATGCAAAATGCATGCATTATCGATGCATCACGTCGATACACGCTGTATCGATGCAAAATGCATGCATTATCGATGGAAAATACATGCATTGTCGATGGAAAATACATGCCTTATCGATGCAAAATGCATGCATTATCGATGCATCACGTCGATACACGCGTGTATCGATGCAAAATGCATGCATTATCGATGCATCACGTCGATACACGCGTGTATCGATGCAAAATGCATGCATTATCGATGGAAAATACATGCATTGTCGATGGAAAATACATGCCTTATCGATGCAAAATGCATGCATTATCGATGCATCACGTCGATACACGCCTGTATCGATGCAAAATGCATGCATTATCGATGCATCACGTCGATACACGCGTGTATCGATGCAAAATGCATGCATTATCGATGCATCACGTCGATACACGCCTGTATCGATGCAAAATGCATGCATTATCGATGCATCACGTCGATACACGCGTGTATCGATGCAAAATGCATGCATTATCGATGCATCACGTCGATACACGCCTGTATCGATGCAAAATGCATGCATTATCGATGCATCACGTCGATACAAGTCTGTATCGATGCAAAATGCATGCATTATCGATGGAAAATACATGCATTGTCGATGGAAAATACATGCCTTATCGATGCAAAATGCATGCATTATCGATGCATCACGTCGATACACGAGTGTATCGATGCAAAATGCATGCATTATCGATGCATCACGTCGATACACGCGTGTATCGATGCAAAATGCATGCATTATCGATGCATCACGTCGATAACGCCTGTATCGATGCAAAATGCATGCATTATCGATGCATCACGTCGATACACGCGTGTATCGATGCAAAATGCATGCATTATCGATGGAAAATACATGCATTGTCGATGGAAAATACATGCCTTATCGATGCAAAATGCATGCATTATCGATGCATCACGTCGATACACGCTGTATCGATGCAAAATGCATGCATTATCGATGGAAAATACATGCATTGTCGATGGAAAATACATGCCTTATCGATGCAAAATGCATGCATTATCGATGCATCACGTCGATACACGCGTGTATCGATGCAAAATGCATGCATTATCGATGCATCACGTCGATACACGCGTGTATCGATGCAAAATGCATGCATTATCGATGCATCACGTCGATACACGCCTGTATCGATGCAAAATGCATGCATTATCGATGCATCACGTCGATACACGCGTGTATCGATGCAAAATGCATGCATTATCGATGCATCACGTCGATACACGCCTGTATCGATGCAAAATGCATGCATTATCGATGCATCACGTCGATACACGCGTGATCGATGCAAAATGCATGCATTATCGATGCATCACGTCGATACACGCCTGTATCGATGCAAAATGCATGCATTATCGATGCATCACGTCGATACACGCTGTATCGATGCAAAATGCATGCATTATCGATGGAAAATACATGCATTGTCGATGGAAAATACATGCCTTATCGATGCAAAATGCATGCATTATCGATGCATCACGTCGATACACGCGTGTATCGATGCAAAATGCATGCATTATCGATGCATCACGTCGATACACGCCTGTATCGATGCAAAATGCATGCATTATCGATGCATCACGTCGATACACGCGTGTATCGATGCAAAATGCATGCATTATCGATGGAAAATACATGTATTGTCGATGGAAAATACATGCCTTATCGATGCAAAATGCATGCATTATCGATGCATCACGTCGATACACGCTGTATCGATGCAAAATGCATGCATTATCGATGGAAAATACATGCATTGTCGATGGAAATACATGCCTTATCGATGCAAAATGCATGCATTATCGATGCATCACGTCGATACACGAGTGTATCGATGCAAAATGCATGCATTATCGATGCATCACGTCGATACACGCGTGTATCGATGCAAAATGCATGCATTATCGATGCATCACGTCGATAACGCCTGTATCGATGCAAAATGCATGCATTATCGATGCATCACGTCGATACACGCGTGTATCGATGCAAAATGCATGCATTATCGATGGAAAATACATGCATTGTCGATGGAAAATACATGCCTTATCGATGCAAAATGCATGCATTATCGATGCATCACGTCGATACACGCGTGTATCGATGCAAAATGCATGCATTATCGATGGAAAATACATGTATTGTCGATGGAAAATACATGCCTTATCGATGCAAAATGCATGCATTATCGATGCATCACGTCGATACACGCCTGTATCGATGCAAAATGCATGCATTATCGATGCATCACGTCGATACACGCGTGTATCGATGCAAAATGCATGCATTATCGATGGAAAATACATGCATTGTCGATGGAAAATACATGCCTTATCGATGCAAAATGATGCATCACGTCGATACACGCCTGTATCGATGCAAAATGCATGCATTATCGATGCATCACGTCGATACAAGCTGTATCGATGCAAAATGCATGCATTATCGATGGAAAATACATGCATTGTCGATGGAAAATACATGCCTTATCGATGCAAAATGCATGCATTATCGATGCATCACGTCGATACACGCGTGTATCGATGCAAAATGCATGCATTATCGATGCATCACGTCGATACACGCGTGTATCGATGCAAAATGCATGCATTATCGATGGAAAATACATGCCTTATCGATGCAAAATGCATGCATTATCGATGCATCACGTCGATACACGCCTGTATCGATGCAAAATGCATGCATTATCGATGCATCACGTCGATACACGCCTGTATCGATGCAAAATGCATGCATTATCGATGCATCACGTCGATACACGCGTGTATCGATGCAAAATGCATGCATTATCGATGCATCACGTCGATACACGCCTGTGTCGATGCAAAATGCATGCATTATCGATGCATCACGTCGATACACGCGTGTATCGATGCAAAATGCATGCATTATCGATGCATCACGTCGATACACGCCTGTATCGATGCAAAATGCATGCATTATCGATGCATCACGTCGATACACGTCTGTATCGATGCAAAATGCATGCATTATCGATGCAAAATACATGCATTGTCGATGCAAAATGCATGCATTATCGATGCATCACGTCGATACACGAGTGTATCGATGCAAAATGCATGCATTATCGATGCATCACGTCGATACACGCGTGTATCGATGCAAAATGCATGCATTATCGATGCATCACGTCGATAACGCCTGTATCGATGCAAAATGCATGCATTATCGATGCATCACGTCGATACACGCGTGTATCGATGCAAAATGCATGCATTATCGATGGAAAATACATGCATTGTCGATGGAAAATACATGCCTTATCGATGCAAAATGCATGCATTATCGATGCATCACGTCGATACACGCTGTATCGATGCAAAATGCATGCATTATCGATGCATCACGTCGATACACGCGTGTATCGATGCAAAATGCATGCATTATCGATGCATCACGTCGATACACGCCTGTATCGATGCAAAATGCATGCATTATCGATGCATCACGTCGATACACGCGTGTATCGATGCAAAATGCATGCATTATCGATGCATCACGTCGATACACGCCTGTATCGATGCAAAATGCATGCATTATCGATGCATCACGTCGATACACGCGTGTATCGATGCAAAATGCATGCATTATCGATGCATCACGTCGATACACGCCTGTATCGATGCAAAATGCATGCATTATCGATGCATCACGTCGATACACGCTGTATCGATGCAAAATGCATGCATTATCGATGGAAAATACATGCATTGTCGATGGAAAATACATGCCTTATCGATGCAAAATGCATGCATTATCGATGCATCACGTCGATACACGCGTGTATCGATGCAAAATGCATGCATTATCGATGCATCACGTCGATAACGCCTGTATCGATGCAAAATGCATGCATTATCGATGCATCACGTCGATACACGCGTGTATCGATGCAAAATGCATGCATTATCGATGGAAAATACATGTATTGTCGATGGAAAATACATGCCTTATCGATGCAAAATGCATGCATTATCGATGCATCACGTCGATACACGCTGTATCGATGCAAAATGCATGCATTATCGATGGAAAATACATGCATTGTCGATGGAAAATACATGCCTTATCGATGCAAAATGCATGCATTATCGATGCATCACGTCGATACACGCGTGTATCGATGCAAAATGCATGCATTATCGATGCATCACGTCGATACACGCGTGTATCGATGCAAAATGCATGCATTATCGATGCATCACGTCGATAACGCCTGTATCGATGCAAAATGCATGCATTATCGATGCATCACGTCGATACACGCGTGTATCGATGCAAAATGCATGCATTATCGATGGAAAATACATGCATTGTCGATGGAAAATACATGCCTTATCGATGCAAAATGCATGCATTATCGATGCATCACGTCGATACACGCGTGTATCGATGCAAAATGCATGCATTATCGATGGAAAATACATGCATTGTCGATGGAAAATACATGCCTTATCGATGCAAAATGCATGCATTATCGATGCATCACGTCGATACACGCGTGTATCGATGCAAAATGCATGCATTATCGATGCATCACGTCGATACACGCGTGTATCGATGCAAAATGCATGCATTATCGATGGAAAATACATGCATTGTCGATGGAAAATACATGCCTTATCGATGCAAAATGATGCATCACGTCGATACACGCCTGTATCGATGCAAAATGCATGCATTATCGATGCATCACGTCGATACACGCTGTATCGATGCAAAATGCATGCATTATCGATGGAAAATACATGCATTGTCGATGGAAAATACATGCCTTATCGATGCAAAATGCATGCATTATCGATGCATCACGTCGATACACGCGTGTATCGATGCAAAATGCATGCATTATCGATGCATCACGTCGATACACGCGTGTATCGATGCAAAATGCATGCATTATCGATGCAAAATACATGCCTTATCGATGCAAAATGCATGCATTATCGATGCATCACGTCGATACACGCCTGTATCGATGCAAAATGCATGCATTATCGATGCATCACGTCGATACACGCCTGTATCGATGCAAAATGCATGCATTATCGATGCATCACGTCGATACACGCGTGTATCGATGCAAAATGCATGCATTATCGATGCATCACGTCGATACACGCCTATGTCATCGAAAATGCATGCATTATCGATGCATCACGTCGATACACGCGTGTATCGATGCAAAATGCATGCATTATCGATGCATCACGTCGATACACGCCTGTATCGATGCAAAATGCATGCATTATCGATGCATCACGTCGATACACGTCTGTATCGATGCAAAATGCATGCATTATCGATGCAAAATACATGCATTGTCGATGGAAAATGCATGCATTATCGATGCATCACGTCGATACACGCGTGTATCGATGCAAAATGCATGCATTATCGATGCATCACGTCGATACACGCGTGTATCGATGCAAAATGCATGCATTATCGATGCATCACGTATCGATAACGCCTGTATCGATGCAAAATGCATGCATTATCGATGCATCACGTCGATACACGCGTGTATCGATGCAAAATGCATGCATTATCGATGGAAAATACATGCATTGTCGATGGAAAATACATGCTTATCGATGCAAAATGCATGCATTATCGATGCATCACGTCGATACACGCTGTATCGATGCAAAATGCATGCATTATCGATGGAAAATACATGCATTGTCGATGGAAAATACATGCCTTATCGATGCAAAATGCATGCATTATCGATGCATCACGTCGATACACGCCTGTATCGATGCAAAATGCATGCATTATCGATGCATCACGTCGATACACGCTGTATCGATGCAAAATGCATGCATTATCGATGGAAAATACATGCATTGTCGATGGAAAATACATGCCTTATCGATGCAAAATGCATGCATTATCGATGCATCACGTCGATACACGAGTGTATCGATGCAAAATGCATGCATTATCGATGCATCACGTCGATACACGCGTGTATCGATGCAAAATGCATGCATTATCGATGGAAAATACATGCATTGTCGATGGAAAATACATGCCTTATCGATGCAAAATGCATGCATCATCGATGCATCACGTCGATACACGCCTGTATCGATGCAAAATGCATGCATTATCGATGCATCACGTCGATACACGCGTGTATCGATGCAAAATGCATGCATTATCGATGCATCACGTCGATACACGCCTGTATCGATGCAAAATGCATGCATTATCGATGCATCACGTCGATACACGCGTGTATCGATGCAAAATGCATGCATTATCGATGCATCACGTCGATACACGCCTGTATCGATGCAAAATGCATGCATTATCGATGCATCACGTCGATACACGCTGTATCGATGCAAAATGCATGCATTATCGATGGAAAATACATGCATTGTCGATGGAAAATACATGCCTTATCGATGCAAAATGCATGCATTATCGATGCATCACGTCGATACACGAGTGTATCGATGCAAAATGCATGCATTATCGATGCATCACGTCGATACACGCGTGTATCGATGCAAAATGCATGCATTATCGATGCATCACGTCGATGAACGCCTGTATCGATGCAAAATGCATGCATTATCGATGCATCACGTCGATACACGCGTGTATCGATGCAAAATGCATGCATTATCGATGGAAAATACATGCATTGTCGATGGAAAATACATGCATTATCGATGCAAAATACATGCCTTATCGATGCAAAATGCATGCATTATCGATGCATCACGTCGATACAAGTCTGTATCGATGCAAAATGCATGCATTATCGATGGAAAATACATGCATTGTCGATGGAAAATACATGCCTTATCGATGCAAAATGCATGCATTATCGATGCATCACGTCGATACACGAGTGTATCGATGCAAAATGCATGCATTATCGATGCATCACGTCGATACACGCGTGTATCGATGCAAAATGCATGCATTATCGATGCATCACGTCGATACACGCCTGTATCGATGCAAAATGCATGCATTATCGATGCATCACGTCGATACACGCCTGTATCGATGCAAAATGCATGCATTATCGATGCATCACGTCGATACACGCGTGTATCGATGCAAAATGCATGCATTATCGATGAAAATACATGCATTGTCGATGGAAAATACATGCCTTATCGATGCAAAATGCATGCATTATCGATGCATCACGTCGATACACGCGTGTATCGATGCAAAATGCATGCATTATCGATGCATCACGTCGATACACGCCTGTATCGATGCAAAATGCATGCATTATCGATGCATCACGTCGATACACGCGTGTATCGATGCAAAATGCATGCATTATCGATGGAAAATACATGTATTGTCGATGGAAAATACATGCCTTATCGATGCAAAATGCATGCATTATCGATGCATCACGTCGATACAAGCTGTATCGATGCAAAATGCATGCATTATCGATGAAAATACATGCATTGTCGATGGAAAATACATGTATCGATGCAAAATGCATGCATTATCGATGCATCACGTCGATACACGCGTGTATCGATGCAAAATGCATGCATTATCGATGCATCACGTCGATACACGCGTGTATCGATGCAAAATGCATGCATTATCGATGCATCACGTCGATACACGCCTGTATCGATGCAAAATGCATGCATTATCGATGCATCACGTCGATACACGCGTGTATCGATGCAAAATGCATGCATTATCGATGGAAAATACATGCATTATCGATGGAACATACATGCCTTATCGATGCAAAATGCATGCATTATCGATGCATCACGTCGATACACGCGTGTATCGATGCAAAATGCATGCATTATCGATGGAAAATACATGTATTGTCGATGGAAAATACATGCCTTATCGATGCAAAATGCATGCATTATCGATGCATCACGTCGATACACGAGTGTATCGATGCAAAATGCATGCATTATCGATGCATCACGTCGATACACGCGTGTATCGATGCAAAATGCATGCATTATCGATGGAAAATACATGCATTGTCGATGGAAAATACATGCCTTATCGATGCAAAATGATGCATCACGTCGATACACGCTGTATCGATGCAAAATGCATGCATTATCGATGCATCACGTCGATACACGCGTGTATCGATGCAAAATGCATGCATTATCGATGCATCACGTCGATACACGCTGTATCGATGCAAAATGCATGCATTATCGATGGAAAATACATGCATTGTCGATGGAAAATACATGCCTTATCGATGCAAAATGCATGCATTATCGATGCATCACGTCGATACACGAGTGTATCGATGCAAAATGCATGCATTATCGATGCATCACGTCGATACACGCGTGTATCGATGCAAAATGCATGCATTATCGATGGAAAATACATGCATTGTCGATGGAAAATACATGCCTTATCGATGCAAAATGCATGCATTATCGATGCATCACGTCGATACACGCCGTGTATCGATGCAAAATGCATGCATTATCGATGCATCACGTCGATACACGCGTGTATCGATGCAAAATGCATGCATTATCGATGCATCACGTCGATACACGCCTGTATCGATGCAAAATGCATGCATTATCGATGCATCACGTCGATACACGCCTGTATCGATGCAAAATGCATGCATTATCGATGCATCACGTCGATACACGCTGTATCGATGCAAAATGCATGCATTATCGATGGAAAATACATGCATTGTCGATGGAAAATACATGCCTTATCGATGCAAAATGCATGCATTATCGATGCATCACGTCGATACACGAGTGTATCGATGCAAAATGCATGCATTATCGATGCATCACGTCGATACACGCGTGTATCGATGCAAAATGCATGCATTATCGATGCATCACGTCGATACACGCCTGTATCGATGCAAAATGCATGCATTATCGATGCATCACGTCGATACACGCGTGTATCGATGCAAAATGCATGCATTATCGATGCATCACGTCGATACACGCCTGTATCGATGCAAAATGCATGCATTATCGATGCATCACGTCGATACACGCGTGTATCGATGCAAAATGCATGCATTATCGATGCATCACGTCGATACACGCCTGTATCGATGCAAAATGCATGCATTATCGATGCATCACGTCGATACACGCTGTATCGATGCAAAATGCATGCATTATCGATGGAAAATACATGCATTGTCGATGGAAAATACATGCCTTATCGATGCAAAATGCATGCATTATCGATGCATCACGTCGATACACGCGTGTATCGATGCAAAATGCATGCATTATCGATGCATCACGTCGATACACGCGTGTATCGATGCAAAATGCATGCATTATCGATGCATCACGTCGATACACGCGTGTATCGATGCAAAATGCATGCATTATCGATGGAAAATACATGTATTGTCGATGGAAAATACATGCCTTATCGATGCAAAATGCATGCATTATCGATGCATCACGTCGATACACGTCTGTATCGATGCAAAATGCATGCATTATCGATGGAAAATACATGCATTGTCGATGGAAAATACATGCCTTATCGATGCAAAATGCATGCATTATCGATGCATCACGTCGATACACGAGTGTATCGATGCAAAATGCATGCATTATCGATGCATCACGTCGATACACGCGTGTATCGATGCAAAATGCATGCATTATCGATGCATCACGTCGATAACGCCTGTATCGATGCAAAATGCATGCATTATCGATGCATCACGTCGATACACGCGTGTATCGATGCAAAATGCATGCATTATCGATGGAAAATACATGTATTGTCGATGGAAAATACATGCTTTATCGATGCAAAATGCATGCATTATCGATGCATCACGTCGATACACGCGTGTATCGATGCAAAATGCATGCATTATCGATGGAAAATACATGTATTGTCGATGGAAAATACATGCCTTATCGATGCAAAATGCATGCATTATCGATGCATCACGTCGATACACGCCTGTATCGATGCAAAATGCATGCATTATCGATGCATCACGTCGATACACGCGTGTATCGATGCAAAATGCATGCATTATCGATGGAAAATACATGCATGTCGATGGAAAATACATGCCTTATCGATGCAAAATGATGCATCACGTCGATACACGCCTGTGTCGATGCAAAATGCATGCATTATCGATGCATCACGTCGATACACGCGTGTATCGATGCAAAATGCATGCATTATCGATGCATAACGTCGATACACGCGTGTATCGATGCAAAATGCATGCATTATCGATGGAAAATACATGCATTGTCGATGGAAAATACATGCCTTATCGATGCAAAATGCATGCATTATCGATGCATCACGTCGATACACGAGTGTATCGATGCAAAATGCATGCATTATCGATGCATCACGTCGATACACGCGTGTATCGATGCAAAATGCATGCATTATCGATGGAAAATACATGCATTGTCGATGGAAAATACATGCCTTATCGATGCAAAATGCATGCATTATCGATGCATCACGTCGATACACGCGTGTATCGATGCAAAATGCATGCATTATCGATGCATCACGTCGATACACGCGTGTATCGATGCAAAATGCATGCATTATCGATGAAAATACATGCATTGTCGATGGAAAATACATGCCTTATCGATGCAAAATGCATGCATTATCGATGCATCACGTCGATACACGCCTGTATCGATGCAAAATGCATGCATTATCGATGCATCACGTCGATACACGCGTGTATCGATGCAAAATGCATGCATTATCGATGCATCACGTCGATACACGCCTGATATCGATGCAAAATGCATGCATTATCGATGCATCACGTCGATACACGCGTGTATCGATGCAAAATGCATGCATTATCGATGCATCACGTCGATACACGCCTGTATCGATGCAAAATGCATGCATTATCGATGCATCACGTCGATACAAGTCTGTATCGATGCAAAATGCATGCATTATCGATGGAAAATACATGCATTGTCGATGGAAAATACATGCCTTATCGATGCAAAATGCATGCATGCATTATCGATGCATCACGTCGATACACGAGTGTATCGATGCAAAATGCATGCATTATCGATGCATCACGTCGATACACGCGTGTATCGATGCAAAATGCATGCATTATCGATGGAAAATACATGCATTGTCGATGGAAAATACATGCCTATCGATGCAAAATGCATGCATTATCGATGCATCACGTCGATACACGCTGTATCGATGCAAAATGCATGCATTATCGATGAAAATACATGCATTGTCGATGGAAAATACATGCCTTATCGATGCAAAATGCATGCATTATCGATGCATCACGTCGATACACGCGTGTATCGATGCAAAATGCATGCATTATCGATGCATCACGTCGATACACGCGTGTATCGATGCAAAATGCATGCATTATCGATGCATCACGTCGATAACGCCTGTATCGATGCAAAATGCATGCATTATCGATGCATCACGTCGATACACGCGTGTATCGATGCAAAATGCATGCATTATCGATGGAAAATACATGCATTGTCGATGGAAAATACATGCCTTATCGATGCAAAATGCATGCATTATCGATGCATCACGTCGATACACGCGTGTATCGATGCAAAATGCATGCATTATCGATGGAAAATACATGTATTGTCGATGGAAAATACATGCCTTATCGATGCAAAATGCATGCATTATCGATGCATCACGTCGATACACGCTGTATCGATGCAAAATGCATGCATTATCGATGCATCACGTCGATACACGCGTGTATCGATGCAAAATGCATGCATTATCGATGCATCACGTCGATACACGCCTGTATCGATGCAAAATGCATGCATTATCGATGCATCACGTCGATACACGCGTGTATCGATGCAAAATGCATGCATTATCGATGCATCACGTCGATACACGCCTGTATCGATGCAAAATGCATGCATTATCGATGCATCACGTCGATACACGCTGTATCGATGCAAAATGCATGCATTATCGATGGAAAATACATGCATTGTCGATGGAAAATACATGCCTTACGATGCATCGATGCAAAATGCATGCATTATCGATGCATCACGTCGATACACGGTGTATCGATGCAAAATGCATGCATTATCGATGCATCACGTCGATACACGCGTGTATCGATGCAAAATGCATGCATTATCGATGCATCACGTCGATACACGCCTGTATCGATGCAAAATGCATGCATTATCGATGCATCACGTCGATACACGCGTGTATCGATGCAAAATGCATGCATTATCGATGGAAAATACATGCATTGTCGATGGAAAATACATGCCTTATCGATGCAAAATGCATGCATTATCGATGCATCACGTCGATACACGATGTATCGATGCAAAATGCATGCATTATCGATGCATCACGTCGATACACGCGTGTATCGATGCAAAATGCATGCATTATCGATGGAAAATACATGCATTGTCGATGGAAAATACATGCCTTATCGATGCAAAATGCATGCATTATCGATGCATCACGTCGATACACGCCTGTATCGATGCAAAATGCATGCATTATCGATGCATCACGTCGATACACGCGTGTATCGATGCAAAATGCATGCATTATCGATGGAAAATACATGCATTGTCGATGGAAAATACATGCCTTATCGATGCAAAATGCATGCATTATCGATGCATCACGTCGATACACGCGTGTATCGATGCAAAATGCATGCATTATCGATGCATCACGTCGATACACGCGTGTATCGATGCAAAATGCATGCATTATCGATGGAAAATACATGCATTGTCGATGGAAAATACATGCCTTATCGATGCAAAATGCATGCATTATCGATGCATCACGTCGATACACGCCTGTATCGATGCAAAATGCATGCATTATCGATGCATCACGTCGATACACGCGTGTATCGATGCAAAATGCATGCATTATCGATGCATCACGTCGATACACGCCTGTATCGATGCAAAATGCATGCATTATCGATGCATCACGTCGATACACGCGTGTATCGATGCAAAATGCATGCATTATCGATGCATCACGTCGATACACGCCTGTATCGATGCAAAATGCATGCATTATCGATGCATCACGTCGATACAAGTCTGTATCGATGCAAAATGCATGCATTATCGATGGAAAATACATGCATTGTCGATGGAAAATACATGCCTTATCGATGCAAAATGCATGCATTATCGATGCATCACGTCGATACACGAGTGTATCGATGCAAAATGCATGCATTATCGATGCATCACGTCGATACACGCGTGTATCGATGCAAAATGCATGCATTATCGATGCATCACGTCGATAACGCCTGTATCGATGCAAAATGCATGCATTATCGATGCATCACGTCGATACACGCGTGTATCGATGCAAAATGCATGCATTATCGATGGAAAATACATGTATTGTCGATGGAAAATACATGCCTTATCGATGCAAAATGCATGCATTATCGATGCATCACGTCGATACACGCTGTATCGATGCAAAATGCATGCATTTATCGATGGAAAATACATGCATTGTCGATGGAAAATACATGCCTTATCGATGCAAAATGCATGCATTATCGATGCATCACGTCGATACACGAGTGTATCGATGCAAAATGCATGCATTATCGATGCATCACGTCGATACACGCGTGTATCGATGCAAAATGCATGCATTATCGATGCATCACGTATCAATGAAGCCTGTATCGATGCAAAATGCATGCATTATCGATGCATCACGTCGATACACGCGTGTATCGATGCAAAATGCATGCATTATCGATGGAAAATACATGCATTGTCGATGGAAAATACATGCCTTATCGATGCAAAATGCATGCATTATCGATGCATCACGTCGATACACGAGTGTATCGATGCAAAATGCATGCATTATCGATGCATCACGTCGATACACGCGTGTATCGATGCAAAATGCATGCATTATCGATGGAAAATACATGCATTGTCGATGGAAAATACATGCCTTATCGATGCAAAATGCATGCATTATCGATGCATCACGTCGATACACGCCTGTATCGATGCAAAATGCATGCATTATCGATGCATCACGTCGATACACGCGTGTATCGATGCAAAATGCATGCATTATCGATGGAAAATACATGCATTGTCGATGGAAAATACATGCCTTATCGATGCAAAATGCATGCATATCGATGCATCACGTCGATACACGCCTGTGTCGATGCAAAATGCATGCATTATCGATGCATCACGTCGATACACGCGTGTATCGATGCAAAATGCATGCATTATCGATGCATCACGTCGATACACGCGTGTATCGATGCAAAATGCATGCATTATCGATGCAAAATACATGTATTGTCGATGGAAAATACATGCCTTATCGATGCAAAATGCATGCATTATCGATGCATCACGTCGATACACGCGTGTATCGATGCAAAATGCATGCATTATCGATGGAAAATACATGCATTGTCGATGGAAAATACATGCCTTATCGATGCAAAATGCATGCATTATCGATGCATCACGTCGATACACGAGTGTATCGATGCAAAATGCATGCATTATCGATGCATAACGTCGATACACGCGTGTATCGATGCAAAATGCATGCATTATCGATGGAAAATACATGCATTGTCGATGGAAAATACATGCCTTATCGATGCAAAATGCATGCATTATCGATGCATCACGTCGATACACGCCTGTATCGATGCAAAATGCATGCATTATCGATGCATCACGTCGATACACGCGTGTATCGATGCAAAATGCATGCATTATCGATGCATCACGTCGATACACGCCTATATCGATGCAAAATGCATGCATTATCGATGCATCACGTCGATACACGCGTGTATCGATGCAAAATGCATGCATTATCGATGCATCACGTCGATACACGCCTGTATCGATGCAAAATGCATGCATTATCGATGCATCACGTCGATACACGCTGTATCGATGCAAAATGCATGCATTATCGATGGAAAAATACATGCATTGTCGATGGAAAATACATGCCTTATCGATGCAAAATGCATGCATTATCGATGCATCACGTCGATACACGAGTGTATCGATGCAAAATGCATGCATTATCGATGCATCACGTCGATACACGCGTGTATCGATGCAAAATGCATGCATTATCGATGCATCACGTATCGATGAACGCCTGTATCGATGCAAAATGCATGCATTATCGATGCATCACGTCGATACACGCGTGTATCGATGCAAAATGCATGCATTATCGATGGAAAATACATGTATTGTCGATGGAAAATACATGCCTTATCGATGCAAAATGCATGCATTATCGATGCATCACGTCGATACACGTCTGTATCGATGCAAAATGCATGCATTATCGATGGAAAATACATGCATTGTCGATGGAAAATACATGCCTTATCGATGCAAAATGCATGCATTATCGATGCATCACGTCGATACACGCGTGTATCGATGCAAAATGCATGCATTATCGATGCATCACGTCGATACACGCGTGTATCGATGCAAAATGCATGCATTATCGATGCATCACGTCGATACACGCCTGTATCGATGCAAAATGCATGCATTATCGATGCATCACGTCGATACACGCGTGTATCGATGCAAAATGCATGCATTATCGATGGAAAATACATGCATTGTCGATGGAAAATACATGCCTTATCGATGCAAAATGCATGCATTATCGATGCATCACGTCGATACACGCTGTATCGATGCAAAATGCATGCATTATCGATGCATCACGTCGATACACGCCTGTATCGATGCAAAATGCATGCATTATCGATGCATCACGTCGATACACGCGTGTATCGATGCAAAATGCATGCATTATCGATGGAAAATACATGTATTGTCGATGGAAAATACATGCCTTATCGATGCAAAATGCATGCATTATCGATGCATCACGTCGATACACGCCTGTATCGATGCAAAATGCATGCATTATCGATGCATCACGTCGATACACGCGTGTATCGATGCAAAATGCATGCATTATCGATGGAAAATACATGCATTGTCGATGGAAAATACATGCCTTATCGATGCAAAATGCATGCATCATCGATGCATCACGTCGATACACGCCTGTGTCGATGCAAAATGCATGCATTATCGATGCATCACGTCGATACACGCGTGTATCGATGCAAAATGCATGCATTATCGATGCATAACGTCGATACACGCGTGTATCGATGCAAAATGCATGCATTATCGATGGAAAATACATGTATTGTCGATGGAAAATACATGCTTATCGATGCAAAATGCATGCATTATCGATGCATCACGTCGATACACGCGTGTATCGATGCAAAATGCATGCATTATCGATGGAAAATACATGCATTGTCGATGGAAAATACATGCCTTATCGATGCAAAATGCATGCATTATCGATGCATCACGTCGATACACGAGTGTATCGATGCAAAATGCATGCATTATCGATGCATCACGTCGATACACGCGTGTATCGATGCAAAATGCATGCATTATCGATGGAAAATACATGCATTGTCGATGGAAAATACATGCCTTATCGATGCAAAATGCATGCATTATCGATGCATCACGTCGATACACGCTGTATCGATGCAAAATGCATGCATTATCGATGCATCACGTCGATACACGCCTGTATCGATGCAAAATGCATGCATTATCGATGCATCACGTCGATACACGCCTATGTCGTGCAAAATGCATGCATTATCGATGCATCACGTCGATACACGCGTGTATCGATGCAAAATGCATGCATTATCGATGCATCACGTCGATACACGCCTGTATCGATGCAAAATGCATGCATTATCGATGCATCACGTCGATACAAGTCTGTATCGATGCAAAATGCATGCATTATCGATGGAAAATACATGCATTGTCGATGGAAAATACATGCTTATCGATGCAAAATGCATGCATTATCGATACATCACGTCGATACACGAGTGTATCGATGCAAAATGCATGCATTATCGATGCATCACGTCGATACACGCGTGTATCGATGCAAAATGCATGCATTATCGATGCATCACGTATCGATGAACGCCTGTATCGATGCAAAATGCATGCATTATCGATGCATCACGTCGATACACGCGTGTATCGATGCAAAATGCATGCATTATCGATGGAAAATACATGTATTGTCGATGGAAAATACATGCCTTATCGATGCAAAATGCATGCATTATCGATGCATCACGTCGATACACGTCTGTATCGATGCAAAATGCATGCATTATCGATGGAAAATACATGCATTGTCGATGGAAAAATACATGCCTTATCGATGCAAAATGCATGCATTATCGATGCATCACGTCGATACACGCGTGTATCGATGCAAAATGCATGCATTATCGATGCATCACGTCGATACACGCGTGTATCGATGCAAAATGCATGCATTATCGATGCATCACGTATCGATAACGCCTGTATCGATGCAAAATGCATGCATTATCGATGCATCACGTCGATACACGCGTGTATCGATGCAAAATGCATGCATTATCGATGGAAAATACATGCATTGTCGATGGAAAATACATGCCTTATCGATGCAAAATGCATGCATTATCGATGCATCACGTCGATACACGAGTGTATCGATGCAAAATGCATGCATTATCGATGCATCACGTATCAATGAACGCCTGTATCGATGCAAAATGCATGCATTATCGATGCATAACGTCGATACACGCGTGTATCGATGCAAAATGCATGCATTATCGATGGAAAATACATGTATTGTCGATGGAAAATACATGCCTTATCGATGCAAAATGCATGCATTATCGATGCATCACGTCGATACACGCGTGTATCGATGCAAAATGCATGCATTATCGATGGAAAATACATGCATTGTCGATGGAAAATACTGCCTTATCGATGCAAAATGCATGCATTATCGATGCATCACGTCGATACACGAGTGTATCGATGCAAAATGCATGCATTATCGATGCATCACGTCGATACACGCGTGTATCGATGCAAAATGCATGCATTATCGATGGAAAATACATGCATTGTCGATGGAAAATACATGCCTTATCGATGCAAAATGCATGCATCATCGATGCATCACATCGATACACGCCTGTATCGATGCAAAATGCATGCATTATCGATGCATCACGTCGATACACGCGTGTATCGATGCAAAATGCATGCATTATCGATGCATCACGCCGATACACGCCTATGTCGATGCAAAATGCATGCATTATCGATGCATCACGTCGATACACGCGTGTATCGATGCAAAATGCATGCATTATCGATGCATCACGTCGATACACGCCTGTATCGATGCAAAATGCATGCATTATCGATGCATCACGTCGATACAAGTCTGTATCGATGCAAAATGCATGCATTATCGATGGAAAATACATGCATGTCGATGGAAAATACATGCCTTATCGATGCAAAATGCATGCATTATCGATACATCACGTCGATACACGAGTGTATCGATGCAAAATGCATGCATTATCGATGCATCACGTCGATACACGCGTGTATCGATGCAAAATGCATGCATTATCGATGCATCACGTATCAATGAACGCCTGTATCGATGCAAAATGCATGCATTATCGATGCATCACGTCGATACACGCGTGTATCGATGCAAAATGCATGCATTATCGATGGAAAATACATGTATTGTCGATGGAAAATACATGCCTTATCGATGCAAAATGCATGCATTATCGATGCATCACGTCGATACAAGTCTGTATCGATGCAAAATGCATGCATTATCGATGGAAAATACATGCATTGTCGATGGAAAATACATGCCTTATCGATGCAAAATGCATGCATTATCGATGCATCACGTCGATACACGAGTGTATCGATGCAAAATGCATGCATTATCGATGCATCACGTCGATACACGCGTGTATCGATGCAAAATGCATGCATTATCGATGCATCACGTATCAATGAACGCCTGTATCGATGCAAAATGCATGCAATATCGATGCATCACGTCGATACACGCGTGTATCGATGCAAAATGCATGCATTATCGATGGAAAATACATGCATTGTCGATGAAAATACATGCCTTTATCGATGCAAAATGCATGCATTATCGATGCATCACGTCGATACACGCGTGTATCGATGCAAAATGCATGCATTATCGATGCATCAGTATCGATAAACGCCTGTATCGATGCAAAATGCATGCATTATCGATGCATCACGTCGATACACGCGTGTATCGATGCAAAATGCATGCATATCGATGGAAATACATGCATTGTCGATGGAAAATACATGCCTTATCGATGCAAAATGCATGCATTACACGGGAAAAATATTGCACCAGCATTTTGAGTCCGAACGGCATATATGATGTACTCGTAAAATTCCCTTGGGTGTCAAAAAAAACCACATTTAGCTTGGCTATCCGGGTCATTAAAAGTTGGTGAAACCGCTGGATAAATCTAGAGTAGTATAATATCGGTTGTTGGATACTTGTTCCAAGATGGTTTCTATCCGGGGGAGGAGGAAAATAGTCTTGCGCCGTGATTTCGTTTAAGCTCCGAAAATCAACACATACTCTTAAAGAGCCGTCGCGCCTTCTTAACAATAACTAGATTATGTACCCAGGGCGTGT
>CALZFC010000220.1:0-73024 GCA_945643635.1 Allodiplogaster sudhausi | reverse complement strand
AAGCCTAAGCCTAAGCCTAAGCCTAAGCCTAAGCCTAAGCCTAAGCCTACGCCTAAGCCTAAGCCTAAGCCTAAGCCTAAGCCCCTAGCCTAAAGCCTAAGCCTAAGCCTAAGCCTAAAGCTCCTAAGCCTAAGCCTAAGCCTAAGCCTAAGCCTAAGCACCCCTAAGCCTAAGCCTAAGCTAAGCCTAAGCCTAAGCCTAAGCCCTAAGCCTAAGCCTAAGCATAAGCCTAAGCCTAAGCCTAAGCCTAAGCCTAAGCCTAAGCCTAAGCCTAAGCCTAAGCCTAAGCCTAAGCCTAAGGCCTAAGCCTAAGCCTAAGCCTAAGCCTAAGCCTAAGCCTAAGCCTAAGCCTAAGCCTAAGCCTAAGCCTAAGCCTAAGCCTAAGCCTAAGCCTTAAGCCTAAGCCTAAGCCTAAGCCTAAGCCTAAGCCTAAGCCTAAGCCTAAGCCTAAGCCTAAGCCTAAGCTAAGCCTAAGCCTAAGCCTAAGCCAAGCCTAAGCCTAAGCCTAAGCCTAAGCCTCCAAGCCTAAAGCCTAAGCCTTAAGCCTAAGCCTAAGCCAAGCCTAAGCCTAAGCCTAAGCCTAAGCCTAAGCCTAAGCCTAAGCTAAAGCCTAAGCCTAAGCCTAAGCCTAAGCCTAAGCCTAAGCCTAAGCCTAAGCCTAAGCCTAAGCCTGCCTAAGCCTAAGCCTAAGCCTAAGCCTAAAGCCTAAGCCTAAGCCTAAGCCTAAGCCTAAGCCTAAGCCTAAGCCTAAGCCTAAGCCTAAGCCTAAGCCTAAGCCCTAAGCCTAAGCCTAAGCCTAAGCCTAAGCCTAAAGCCTAAGTAAGCCTAAGCCTAAGCCTAAGCCTAAGCCTAAGCCCCTAAGCCTAAGCCTAAGCTAAGCCTAAGCCTAAGCTAAGCCTAAGCCTAAGCCTAAGCCTAAGCCTAAGCCTAAAACTAAGCCTAAGCCTAAGCCTAAGCCTAAGCCTAAGCCTAAGCCTAAGCCTAAGCCTAAGCCTAAGCTAAGCCTAAGCCTAAGCCTAAGCCTAAGCCTAGCCTAAGCCTAAGCCTAAGCCTAAGCCTAAGCCTAAGCCTAAGCCTAAGCCTAAGCCTAAGCCTAAGCCTAAGCCTAAGCCTAAGCCTAAGCCTAAGCCTAAGCACTAAGCCTAAGCCTAAGCCTAAGCCTAAGCCTAAGCCTAAGCCTAAGCCTAAGCCTAAGCCTAAGCCTAAGCCTAAGCCTAAGCCTAAGCCTAAGCCTAAGCTAAGCCTAAGCCTAAGCCTAAGCCTAAGCCTAAGCCTAAGCCTAAGCTAAGCCTAAGCCTAAGCCTAAGCCTAAGCCTAAGCCTAAGCCTAAGCCCATAAGCCTAAGCCTAAGCCTAAGCCTAAGCCTAAGCCTAAGCCTAAGCCTAAGCCTAAGCCTAAGCCTAAGCCTAAGCCTAAGCCTAAGCCTAAGCCTAAGCCTAAGCCTAAGCCTAAGCCTAAGCCTAAGCCTAAGCCTAAGCCTAAGCCTAAGCCTAAGCCTAAGCCTAAGCCTAAGCCTAAGCCTAAGCCTAAGCCTAAGCCTAAGCCTAAGCTAAGCCTAAGCCTAAGCCTAAGCCTAAGCCTAAGCCTAAGCCTAAGCCTAAGCCTAAGCCTAAGCCTAAGCCTAAGCCTAAGCCTAAGCCTAAGCCTAAGCCTAGCCTAAAAGCCTAAGCCAACTAAGCCTAAGCCTAAGCCTAAGCCTAAGCCTAGCCTAAGCCTAAGCCTAAGCCTAAGCCTAAGCCTAAGCCCTCCTAAGCCTAAGCCTAAGCTTGCAAGCCTAAGCCTAAGCCTAAGCCTAAGCCTAAGCCTAAGCCTAAGCCTAAGCCTAAGCCCTAAGCCTATAAGCCTAAGCCTAAGCCTAAGCCTAAGCCTAAGCCTAAGCCTAAGCCTAAGCCTAAGCCTAAGCCTAAGCCTAAGCCTAAGCCTAAGCCTAAGCCTAAGCCTAAGCCTAAGCCTAAGCCTAAGCCTAAGCCTAAGCCTAAGCCTAAGCCTAAGCCTAAGCCTAAGCCTAAGCCTAAGCCTAAGCCTAAGCCTAAGCCTAAGCTAAGCCTAAGCCTAAGCCTAAGCCTAAGCCTAAGCCTAAGCCTAAGCCTAAGCCTAAGCCTAAGCCTAAGCCTAAGCCTAAGCCTAAGCCTAAGCCTAAGCTAAGCCTAAGCCTAAGCCTAAGCCTAAGCCTAAGCCTAAGCCTAAGCCTAAGCCTAAGCCTAAGCCTAAGCCTAAGCCTAAGCCTAAGCCTAAGCCTAAGCCTAAGCCTAAGCCTAAGCCTAAGCCTAAGCCTAAGCCTAAGCCTAAGCCTAAGCTAAGCCTAAGCCTAAGCCTAAGCCTAAGCCTAAGCCTAAGCCTAAGCCCTAAGCCCCTAAAGCCTAAGCCTAAGCCTAAGCCTAAGCCTAAGCTATAAGCCTAAGCCTAAGCCTAAGCCTAAGCCTAAAGCCTAAGCTAAGCCTAAGCCTAAGCCTAAGCCTAAGCCTAAGCCTAGCCTAAGCCTAAGCCTAAGCCTAAGCCCTAAAGCCTAAGCCTAAGCCTAAGCCTAAGCCTAAGCCTAAGCCTAAGCCTAAGCCTAAGCCTAAGCCTAAGCCTAAGCCTAAGCCTAAGCCTAAGCCTAAGCCTAAGCCTAAGCCTAAGCCTAAGCCTAAGCCTAAGCCTAAGCCTAAGCCTAAGCCCTAAGCCTAAGCCTAAGCCTAAGCCTAAGCCTAAGCCTAAGCCTAAGCCTAAGCCTAAGCCTAAGCCTAAGCCTAAGCCTAAGCCTAAGCCTAAGCCTAAGCCTAAGCCTAAGCCTAAGCCTAAGCCTAAGCCTAAGCCTAAGCCTAAGCCTAAGCCTAAGCCTAAGCCTAAGCCCTAAGCCTAAGCCTAAGCCTAAGCCAGCCTAAGCCTAAGCCTAAGCCTAAGCTAAGCCTAAGCTAAGCCTAAGCCTAAGCCTAAGCCTAAGCCTAAGCCTAAAGCCTAAGCCTAAGCCTAAGCCTAAGCCTAAGCCTAAGCCTAAGCCTAAGCCTAAGCCTAAGCCTAAGCCTAAGCCTAAGCCTAAGCCTAAGCCTAAGCCTAAGCCTAAGCCTAAGCCTAAGCCTAAGCCTAAGCCTAAGCCTAAGCCTAAGCCTAAGCCTAAGCCTAAGCCTAAGCCTAAGCCTAAGCCTAAGCCTAAGGAGCCTAAGCCTAAGCCTAAGCCTAAGCCTAAGCCTAAGCCTAAGCCTAAGCCTAAGCCTAAGCCTAAGCCTAAGCCTAAGCCTAAGCCTAAGCCTAAGCCTAAGCCTAAGCCTAAGCCTAAGCCTAAGCCTAAGCCCTAAGCCTAAGCCTAAGCCTAGCCTAAGCCTAAGCCTAAGCCTAAGCCTAAGCCTAAGCCTAAAGCCTAAGCCTAAGCCTAAGCCTAAGCCTAAGCCTAAGCCTTAAGCCTAAGCCTAGCCTAAGCCTAAGCCTAAGCCTAAGCCTAAGCCTAAGCCTAAGCCTAAGCCTAAGCCTAAGCCTAAGCCTAAGCCTAAGCTAAGCCCTAAGCCTAAGCCTCCTAAGCCTAAGCCTAAGCCTAAGCCTAGCCTAAGCCTAAGCCTAAGCCTAAGCCTAAGCCTAAGCCTAAGCCTAAGCCTAAGCCTAAGCCTAAGCCTAAGCCTAAGCCTAAGCCTAAGCCTAAGCCTAAGCCTAAGCCTAAGCCTAAGCCTAAGCCTAAGCCTAAGCCTAAGCCTAAGCCTAAGCCTAAGCCTAAGCCTAAGCTAAGCCTATAAGCCTAAGCCTAAGCCTAAGCCTAAGCAGCCTAAGCCTAAGCCCTAAGCCTAAGCCTAAGCCTAAGCCTAAGCCTAAGCCTAAGCCCTAAGCCTAAGCCTAAGCCTAAGCCTAAGCCTAAGCCTAAGCCTAAGCCTAAGCCTAAGCCTAAGCCTAAGCCCTAAGCCTAAGCCTAAGCCTAAGCCTAAGCCTAAGCCTAAGCCTAAGCCTAAGCCTAAGCCTAAGCCTAAGCCTAAGCCTAAGCCTAAGCCTAAGCCTAGCTAACTAAGCCTAAGCCTAAGCCTAAGCCTAAAGCCTAAGCCTAAGCCTAAGCCTAAGCCTAAGCCTAAGCCCTAAGCCTAAGCCTAAGCCTAAGCCTAAGCCTAAGCCTAAGCCTAATAAGCCTAAGCCTAAGCCTAAGCCTAAGCCTAAGCCTAAGCCTAAGCCTAATAAGCCTAAGCCTAAGCCTAAGCCTAAGCCTAAGCCTAAGCCTAAGCCTAAGCCTAAGCCTAAGCCTAAGCCTAAGCCTAAGCCTAAGCCTAAGCCTAAGCCTAAGCCTAAGCCTAAGCCTAAGCCTAAGCCTAAGCCTAAGCCTAAGCCTAAGCCTAAGCCTAAGCCTAAGCCTAAGCCTAAGCCTAAGCCTAAGCCTAAGCCTAAGCCTAAGCCTAAGCCTAAGCCTAAGCCTAAGCCTAAGCCTAAGCCTAAGCCTAAGCTAAGCCTAAGCCTAAGCCTAAAGCCTAAGCCCTAAGCCTAAGCCTAAGCCTAAGCCTAAGCCTAAGCCTAAGCCTAAGCCTAAGCCTAAGCCTAAGCCTAAGCCTAAGCCTAAGCCTAAGCCTAAGCCTAAGCCTAAGCCTAAGCCTAAGCCTAAGCCTAAGCCTAAGCCTAAGCCTAAGCCTAAGCCTAAGCCTAAGCCTAAGCCTAAGCCTAAGCTAAGCCTAAGCCTAAGCCTAAGCCTAAGCCTAAGCCTAAGCCTAAGCTAAGCCTAAGCCTAAGCCTAAGCCTAAGCCTAAGCCTAAGCCTAAGCCTAAAGCCTAAGCCTAAGCCTAAGCCTAAGCCTAAGCCTAAGCCTAAGCCTAAGCCTAAGCCTAAGCCTAAGCCTAAGCCTAAGCCTAAGCCTAAGCCTAAGCCTAAGCCTAAGCCTAAGCCTAAGCCTAAGCCTAAGCCTAAGCCTAAGCCTAAGCCAGCCTAAGCCTAAGCCTAAGCCTAAGCCTAAGCCTAAGCCTAAGCCTAAGCCTAAGCCTAAGCCTAAGCCTAAGCCTAAGCCTAGCCTAAGCCTAAGCCTAAGCCTAAGCCTAAGCCTAAGCCCTAAGCCCTAAGCCTAAGCCTAAGCCTAAGCCTAAGCCTAAGCCTAAGCCTAAGCCTAAGCCTAAGCCTAAGCCTAAGCCTAAGCCTAAGCCTAAGCCTAAGCCTAAGCCTAAGCCTAAGCCTAAGCCTAAGCCTAAGCCTAAGCCTAAGCCTAAGCCTAAGCCTAAGCCTAAGCCTAAGCTAAGCCTAAGCCTAAGCCTAAGCCTAAGCCTAAGCCTAAGCCTAAGCTAAGCCTAAGCCTAAGCCTAAGCCTAAGCCTAAGCCTAAGCCTAAGCCTAAGCCTAAGCCTAAGCCTAAGCCTAAGCCTAAGCCTAAGCCTAAGCCTAAGCCTAAGCCTAAGCCTAAGCCCTAAGCCTAAGCCTAAGCCTAAGCCTAAGCCTAAGCCTAAGCCTAAGCCTAAGCCTAAGCCTAAGCCTAAGCCTAAGCCTAAGCCTAAGCCTAAGCCTAAGCCTAAGCCTAAGCCTAAGCCTAAGCCTAAGCCTAAGCCTAAGCCTAAGCCTAAGCCTAAGCCTAAGCCTAAGCCTAAGCCTAAGCCTAAGCTAAGCCTAAGCCTAAGCCTAAGCCTAAGCCTAAGCCTAAGCCTAAGCCTAAGCCTAAGCCTAAGCCTAAGCCTAAGCCTAAGCCTAAGCCTAAGCCTAAGCCTAAGCCTAAGCCTAAGCCTAAGCCTAAGCCTAAGCCTAAGCCTAAGCTAAGCCTAAAGCCTAAGCCTAAGCCTAAGCCTAAGCCTAAGCCTAAGCCTAAGCCTAAGCCTAAGCCTAAGCCTAAGCCTAAGCCTAAGCCTAAGCCTAAGCCTAAGCCTAAGCCTAAGCCTAAGCCTAAGCCTAAGCCTAAGCCTAACTAAGCCTAAGCCTAAGCCTAAGCCTAAGCTAAGCCTAAGCCTAAGCCTAAGCCTAAGCCCTAAGCCTAAGCCTAAGCCTAAGCCTAAGCCTAAGCCTAAGCCTAAGCCTAAGCCTAAGCCTTAAGCCTAAGCCTAAGCCTAAGCCTAAGCCTAAGCCTAAGCCTAAGCCTAAGCCTAAGCCTAAGCCTAAGCCTAAGCCTAAGCCTAAGCCTAAGCCTAAGCCTAAGCCTAAGCCTAAGCCTAAGCCTAAGCCTAAGCCTAAGCTAAGCCTAAGCCTAAGCCTAAGCCTAAGCCTAAGCCTAAGCCTAAGCCTAAGCTAAGCCCTAAGCCTAAGCCTAAGCCTAAGCCTAAGCCTAAGCCTAAGCCTAAGCCGCCTAAGCCTAGCCTAAGCCTAAGCCTAAGCCTAAGCCTAAGCCTAAGCCTAAGCCTAAGCCTAAGCCTAAGCCTAAGCCTAAGCCTAAGCCTAAGCCTAAGCCAGCCTAAGCCTAAGCCTAAGCCTAAGCCTAAGCCTAAGCCTAAGCCTAAGCCTAAGCCTAAGCCTAAGCCTAAGCCTAAGCCTAAGCCTAAGCCTAAGCCTAAGCCTAAGCCTAAGCTAAGCCTAAGCCTAAGCCTAAGCCTACAAGCCTAAGCCTAACTAAGCCTAAGCCTAAGCCTAAGCCTAAGCCTAAGCCTAAGCCTAAGCCTAAGCCTAAGCCTAAGCCTAAGCCTAAGCCTAAGCCTAAGCCTAAGCCTAAGCCTAAGCCTAAGCCCTAAGCCTAAGCCTAAGCCTAAGCCTAAGCCTAACTAAGCCTAAGCTAAGCCTAAGCCTAAGCCTAAGCCTAAGCCTAAGCCTAAGCCTAAGCCTAAGCCTAAGCCTAAGCCTAAGCCTAAGCCTAAGCCTAAGCCTAAGCCTAAGCCTAAGCCTAAGCCTAAGCCTAAGCCTAAGCCTAAGCCTAAGCCTAAGCCTAAGCCTAAGCCTAAAGCCTAAGCCTAAGCCTAAGCCTAAGCCTAAGCTAAGCCTAAGCCTAAGCCTAAGCCTAAGCCTAAGCCTAAGCCTAAGCCTAAGCCTAAGCCTAGCCTAAGCCTAAGCCTAAGCCTAAGCCTAAGCCTAAGCCTAAGCCTAAGCCTAAGCCCTAAGCCTAAGCCTCTAAGCCTAAGCCTAGCCTAAGCCTAAGCCTAAGCCTAAGCCTAAGCCTAAGCCTAAGCCTAAGCCTAAGCTAAGCCTAAGCCTAAGCCTAAGCCTAAGCCTAAGCCTAAGCCTAAGCCTAAGCCTAAGCCTAAGCCTAAGCCTAAGCCTAAGCCTAAGCCTAAGCCTAAGCCTAAGCCTAAGCCTAAGCCTAAGCCTAAGCCTAAGCCTAAGCCTAGCCTAAGCCTAAGCCTAAGCCTAAGCCTAAGCCTAAGCCTAAGCCTAAGCCTAAGCCTAAGCCTAAGCCTAAGCCTAAGCTAAGCCTAAGCCTAAGCCTAAGCCTAAGCCTAAGCCTAAGCCTAAGCCTAAGCCTAAGCCTAAGCCTAAGCCTAAGCCTAAGCCTAAGCCTAAGCCTAAGCCTAAGCCTAAGCCTAAGCCTAACTAAGCCTAAGCCTAAGCCTAAGCCTAAGCCTAAGCCTAAGCCTAAGCCTAAGCCTAAGCTAAGCCTAAGCCTAAGCCTAAGCCTAAGCCTAAGCCTAAGCTAAGCCTAAGCCTAAGCCTAAGCCTAAGCCTAAGCCTAAGCCTAAGCCTAAGCCTAAGCCTAGCTAAGCCTAAGCCTAAGCCTAAGCCTAAGCCTAAGCCTAAGCCTAAGCCTAAGCCTAAGCCTAAGCCTAAGCCTAAGCCTAAGCCTAAGCCTAAGCCTAAGCCTAAGCCTAAGCCTAAGCCTAAGCCTAACCTAAGCCTAAGCCTAAGCCTAAGCCTAAGCCTAAGGCCTAAGGCCTATAAGCCTAAGCCTAAGCCTAAGCCTAAGCCTAAGCTAAGCCTAAGCCTAAGCCTAAGCCTAAGCCTAAGCCTAAGCCTATAAAGCCTAAGCCTAAGCCTAAGCCTAAGCCTAAGCCTAAGCCTAAGCCTAAGCCTAAGCCTAAGCCTAAGCCTAAGCCCTAAGCCTAAGCCTAAGCCTAAGCCTAAGCCTAAGCCTAAGCCTAAGCCCTAAGCCTAAGCCTAAGCCTAAAGCCTAAGCCTAAGCCTAAGCCTAAGCCTAAGCCCTAAGCCTAAGCCTAAGCCTAAGCCTAAGCCTAAGCCTAAGCCTAAGCCTAAGCCTAAGCCTAAGCCTAAGCCTAAGCCTAAGCCTAAGCCTAAGCCTAAGCCTAAGCCTAAGCCTAAGCCTAAGCCTAAGCCTAAGCCTAAGCCTAAGCCTAAGCCTAAGCCTAAGCCTAAGCCTAAGCCTAAGCCCTAAGCCTAAGCCTAAGCCTAAGCCTAAGCCTAAGCTAAGCCTAAGCCTAAGCCTAAGCCTAAGCCTAAGCCTAAGCCTAAGCCTAAGCCTAAGCCTAAGCCTAAGCTAACTAAGCCTAAGCCTAAGCCTAAGCCTAAGCCTAAGCCTAAGCCTAAGCCTAAGCCTAAGCCTAAGCCTAAGCCTAAGCCAGCCTAAGCCTAAGCCTAAGCCTAAGCCTAAGCCTAAGCCTAAGCCTAAGCCTAAGCCTAAGCCTAAGCCTAAGCCTAAGCCTAAGCCTAAGCCTAAGCCTAAGCTAAGCCTAAGCCTAAGCCTAAGCCTAAGCCTAAGCCTAAGCCTAAGCCTAAGCCAAGCCTAAGCCTAAGCCTAAGCCTAAGCCTAAGCCTAAAGCCTAAGCCTAAGCCAAGCCTAAGCCTAAGCCTAAGCCTAAGCCTAATAAGCCTAAGCCTAAGCCCCTAAGCCTAAGCCTAAGCCTAAGCCTAAGCCTAAGCCTAAGCCTAAGCCTAAGCTAAGCCTAAGCCTAAGCCTAAGCCTAAGCCTAAGCCTAAGCCTAAGCCTAAGCCTAAGCCTAAGCCTAAGCCTAAGCCTAAGCCTAAGCCTAAGCCTAAGCCTAAGCCTAAGCCTAAGCCTAAGCCTAAGCCTAAGCCTAAGCCTAAGCCTAAGCCTAAGCCTAAGCCCTAAGCCTAAGCCTAAGCCTAAGCCTAAGCCTAAGCCTAAGCCTAAGCCTAAGCCTAAGCCTAAGCCTAAGCCTAAGCCTAAGCCTAAGCCTAAGCCTAAGCCTAAGCCTAAGCCTAAGCCTAAGCCTAAGCCTAAGCCTAAGCCTAAGCCTAAGCCTAAGCCTAAGCCTAAGCCTAAGCCTAAGCCTAAGCCTAAGCCTAAGCCTAAGCCTAGCCTAAGCCTAAGCCTAAGCCTAAGCCTAAGCCTAAGCCTAAGCCTAAGCCTAAGCCTAAGCCTAAGCCTAAGCCTAAGCCTAAGCCTAAGCCTAAGCCTAAGCCTAAGCCTAAGCCTAAGCCTAAGCCTAAGCCTAAGCCTAAGCCTAAGCCTAAGCCTAAGCCTAAGCCTAAGCCTAAGCCTAAGCCTAAGCTAAGCCTAAGCCTAAGCCTAAGCCTAAGCCTAAGCCTAAGCCTAAGCCTAAGCCTAAGCCTAAGCCTAAGCCTAAGCCTAAGCCTAAGCCTAAGCCTAAGCCTAAGCCTAAGCCTAAGCCTAAGCCTAAGCTAAGCCTAAGCCTAAGCCTAAGCCTAAGCCTAAGCCTAAGCCTAAGCCTAAGCCTAAGCCTAAGCCTAAGCCTAAGCCTAAGCCTAAGCCTAAGCCTAAGCCTAAGCCTAAGCCTAAGCCTAAGCCTAAGCCTAAGCCTAAGCCTAAGCCAGCCTAAGCCTAAGCCTAAGCCTAAGCCTAAGCCTAAGCCTAAGCCCTAAGCCTAAGCCCTAAGCCTAAGCCTAAGCCTAAGCTAAAGCCTAAGCCTAAGCCTAAGCCTAAGCCTAAGCCTAAGCCTAAGCCTAAGCCTAAGCCTAAGCCTAAGCCTAAGCCTAAGCCTAAGCCTAAGCCTAAGCCTAAGCCTAAGCCTAAGCCTAAGCCTAAGCCTAAGCCTAAGCCTAAGCCTAAGCCTAAGCCTAAGCCTAAGCCTAAGCCTAAGCCTAAGCCTAAGCCTAAGCCTAAGCCTAAGCCTAAGCCTAAGCCTAAGAAGCCTAAGCCTAAGCCTAAGCCTAAGCCTAAGCCTAAGCCTAAGCCTAAGCCTAAGCCTAAGCCTAAGCCTAAGCCTAAGCCTAAGCCTAAGCCTAAGCCTAAGCCTAAGCCTAAGCCTAAGCCTAAGCCTAAGCCTAAGCCTAAGCCTAAGCCTAAGCCTAAGCCTAAGCCTAGCCTAAGCCTAAGCCTAAGCCTAAGCCTAAGCCTAAGCCTAAGCCTAAGCCTAAGCCCTAAGCCTAAGCCTAAGCCTAAGCCTAAGCCTAAGCCTAAGCCTAAGCCTAAGCCTAAGCCTAAGCCTAAGCCTAAGCCTAAGCCTAAGCCTAAGCCTAAGCCTAAGCCTAAGCCTAAGCCTAAGCCTAAGCCTAAGCCTAAGCTAAGCCTAAGCCTAAGCCTAAGCCTAAGCCTAAGCCTAAGCCTAAGCCTAAGCCTAAGCCTAAGCCTAAGCCTAAGCTAAGCCTAAGCCTAAGCCTAAGCCTAAGCCTAAGCCTAAGCCTAAGCCTAAGCCTAAGCCTAAGCCTAAGCCCTAAGCCTAAGCCTAAGCCTAAGCCTAAGCCTAAGCCTAAGCCTAAGCCTAAGCCTAAGCCTAAGCCTAAGCCTAAGCCTAAGCCTAAGCCTAAGCCTAAGCCTAAGCCTAAGCCTAAGCCTAAGCCTAAGCCTAAGCCTAAGCCTAAGCCTAAGCCTAAGCCTAAGCCTAAGCCTAAGCCTAAGCCTAAGCCTAAGCCTAAGCCTAAGCCTAAGCCTAAGCCTAAGCCTAAGCCTAAAAAGCCTAAGCCTAAGCCTAAGCCTAAGCCTAAGCCTAACCTAAGCCTAAGCCTAAGCCTAAGCCTAAGCCTAAGCCTAAGCCTAAGCCTAAGCCTAAGCCTAAGCCTAAGCCTAAGCCTAAGCCTAAGCCTAAGCCTAAGCCTAAGCCTAAGCCTAAGCCTAAGCCTAAGCCTAAGCCTAAGCCTAAGCCTAAGCCTAAGCTAAGCCTAAGCCTAAGCCTAAGCCTAAGCCTAAGCCTAAGCCTAAGCCTAAGCCTAAGCCTAAGCCTAAGCTAAGCCTAAGCCTAAGCCTAAGCCTAAGCCTAAGCCTAAGCCTAAGCCTAAGCCTAAGCCTTAAGCCTAAGCCTAAGCCTAAGCCTAAAAGCCTAAGCCTAAGCCTAAGCCTAAGCCTAAGCCTAAGCTAAGCCTAAGCCTAAGCCTAAGCCTAAGCCTAAGCCTAAGCCTAAGCCTAAGCCTAAGCCTAAGCCTAAGCCTAAGCCTAAGCCTAAGCCTAAGCCTAAGCCTAAGCCTAAGCCTAAGCCTAAGCCTAAGCCTAAGCCTAAGCCTAAGCCTAAGCCTAAGCCTAAGCCTAAGCCTAAGCCTAAGCCTAAGCCTAAGCCTAAGCCTAAGCCTAAGCCTAAGCCTAAGCCTAAGCAGCCTAAGCCTAAGCCCTAAGGCCTAAGCCTAAGCCTAAAGCCTAAGCCTAAGCCTAAGCCTAAGCCTAAGCCTAAGCCTAAGCCTCCTAAGCCTAAGCTAAGCCTAAGCCTAAGCCTAAGCCTAAGCCTAAGCCTAAGCCTAAGCCTAAGCCTAGCCTAAGCCTAAGCCTAAGCCTAAGCCTAAGCCTAAGCCCTAAGCCTAAGCCTAAGCCTAAGCCTAAGCCTAAGCCTAAGCCTAAGCCTAAGCCTAAGCCTAAGCCTAAGCCTAAGCCTAAGCCTAAGCCTAAGCCTAAGCCTAAGCCTAAGCCTAAGCCTAAGCCTAAGCCTAAGCCTAAGCCTAAGCCTAAGCCTAAGCCTAAGCCTAAGCCTAAGCCTAAGCCTAAGCCTAAGCCTAAGCCTAAGCCTAAGCCTAAGCCTAAGCCTAAGCCTAAGCCTAAGCCTAAGCCTAAGCCTAAGCCTAAGCCTAAGCCTAAGCCTAAGCCTAAGCCTAAGCCTAAGCCTAAGCCTAAGCCTAAGCCTAAGCCTAAGCCTAAGCCTAAGCCTAAGCCTAAGCCTAAGCCTAAGCCTAAGCCTAAGCCTAAGCCTAAGCCTAAGCCTAAGCCTAAGCCTAAGCCTAAGCCTAAGCCTAAGCCTAAGCCTAAGCCTAAGCCTAAGCCTAAGCCTAAGCCTAAGCCTAAGCCTAAGCCTAAGCCTAAGCTAACCTAAGCCTAAGCCTAAGCCTAAGCCTAAGCCTAAGCCTAAGCCTAAGCCTAAGCCTAAGCCTAAGCCTAAGCCTAAGCCTAAAGCCTAAGCCTAAGCCTAAGCCTAAGCCTAAGCCTAAGCCTAAGCCTAAGCTAAGCCTAAGCCTAAGCCTAAGCCTAAGCCTAAGCCTAAGCCTAAGCCTAAGCCTAAGCCTAAGCCTAAGCCTAAGCCTAAGCCTAAGCCTAAGCCTAAGCCTAAGCCTAAGCCTAAGCCCTAAGCCTAAGCCTAAGCCTAAGCCTAAGCCTAAGCCTAAGCCTAAGCCTAAGCCTAAGCCTAAGCCTAAGCCTAAGCCTAAGCCTAAGCCTAAGCCTAAGCCTAAGCCTAAGCCTAAGCCTAAGCCTAAGCCTAAGCCTAAGCCTAAGCCTAAGCCTAAGCCTAAGCCTAAGCCTAAGCCTAAGCCTAAGCCTAAGCCTAAGCCTAAGCCTAAGCCTAAGCCTAAGCCTAAGCCTAAGCCTAAGCCTAAGCCTAAGCCTAAGCCTAAGCCTAAGCCTAAGCCTAAGCCTAAGCCTAAGCCTAAGCCCTAAGCTCCTAAGCCTAAGCTAAGCCTAAGCCTAAGCCTAAGCCTAAGCCTAAGCCTAAGCCTAAGCCTAAGCCTAAGCCTAAGCTAAGCCTAAGCCTAAGCCTAAGCCTAAGCCTAAGCCTAAGCCTAAAGCCTAAGCCTAAGCCTAAGCCTAAGCCTAAGCCTAAGCCTAAGCCTAAGCCTAAGCCTAAGCCTAAGCCTAAGCTAAGCCTAAGCCTAAGCCTAAGCCTAAGCCTAAGCCTAAGCCTAAGCCTAAGCCAGCTAAGCCTAAGCCTAAAGCCTCCCTAAGCCTAAGCCTAAGCCTAAGCCTAAGCCTAAGCCTAAGCCTAAGCCTAAGCCTAAGCCTAAGCCTAAGCCTAAGCCTAAGCCTAAGCCTAAGCCTAAGCCTAAGCCTAAGCCTAAGCTAAGCCTAAGCCTAAGCCTAAGCCTAAGCCCTAAGCCTAAGCCTAAGCCTAAGCCTAAGCCTAAGCCTAAGCCTAAGCCTAAGCCTAAAGCCTAAGCCTAAGCCTAAGCCTAAGCCTAAGCCTAAGCCTAAGCCTAAGCCTAAGCCTAAGCCTAAGCCTAAAGCCTAAGCCTAAGCCTAAGCCTAAGCCTAAGCCTAAGCCTAAGCCTAAGCCTAAGCCTAAGCCTAAGCCTAAGCCTAAGCCTAAGCCTAAGCCTAAGCCTAAGCCTAAGCCTAAGCCTAAGCCTAAGCCTAAGCCTAAGCTAAGCCTAAGCCTAAGCCTAAGCCTAAGCCTAAGCCTAAGCCTAAGCCTAAGCCTAAGCCTAAGCCTAAGCCTAAGCCTAAGCCTAAGCCTAAGCCTAAGCCTAAGCCTAAGCCTAAGCCTAAGCCTAAGCCTAAGCCTAAGCCTAAGCCTAAGCCTAAGCCTAAGCCTCTAAGCCTAAGCCTAAGCCTAAGCCTAAGCCTAAGCCTAAGCCTAAGCCTAAGCCTAAGCCTAAGCCTAAGCCTAAGCCTAAGCCTAAAGCCTAAGCCTAAGCCTAAAGCCTAAGCCTAAGCCTAAGCCTAAGCCTAAGCCTAAGCCTAAGCCTAAGCCTAAGCCTAAGCCTAAGCCTAAGCCTAAGCCTAAGCCTAAGCCTAAGCCTAAGCCTAAGCCTAAGCCTAAGCCTAAGCCTAAGCCTAAGCCTAAGCCTAAGCCTAAGCCTAAGCCTAAGCCTAAGCCTAAGCCTAAGCCTAAGCCTAAGCCCTAAGCCTAAGCCTAAGCCTAAGCCTAAGCCTAAGCCTAAGCCTAAAGCTAAGCCTAAGCTAAGCCTAATAAGCCTAAGCCTAAGCCTAAGCCTAAGCCTAAGCCTAAGCCTAAGCCTAAGCCTAAGCCTAAGCCTAAGCCTAAGCCTAAGCCTAAGCCTAAGCCTAAGCCTAAAGCCTAAGCCTAAGCCTAAGCCTAAGCCTAAGCCTAAGCCTAAGCTAAGCTAAGCCTAAGCCTAAGCCTAAGCCTAAGCCTAAGCCTAAGCCTAAGCCTAAGCCTAAGCCTAAGCTAAGCCTAAGCCTAAGCCTAAGCCTAAGCCTAAGCCTAAGCCTAAGCCTAAGCTAAGCCTAAGCCTAAGCCTAAGCCTAAGCCTAAGCCTAAGCCTAAGCCTAAGCCTAAGCCTAAGCTAAAGCCTAAGCCTAAGCCTAAGCCTAAGCCTAAGCCTAAGCCTAAGCCTAAGCCTAAGCCTAAGCTAAGCCCTAAGCCTAAGCCTAAGCCTAAGCCTAAGCCTAAGCCTAAGCCTAAGCCTAAGCCTAAGCCTAAGCCTAAGCCTAAGCCTAAGCCTAAGCCTAAGCCTAAGCCTAAGCCTAAGCCTAAGCCTAAGCCTAAGCCTAAGCCTAAGCCTAAGCCTAAGCCTAAGCCTAAGCCTAAGCCTAAGCCTAAGCCTAAGCCTAAGCCTAAGCCTAAGCCTAAGCCTAAGCCTAAGCCTAAGCCTAAGCCTAAGCCTAAGCCTAAGCCTAAGCCTAACTAAGCCTAAGCCTAAGCCTAAGCCTAAGCCTAAGCCTAAGCCTAAGCCTAAGCCTAAGCCTAAGCCTAAGCCTAAGCTAAGCCTAAGCCTAAGCCTAAGCCTAAGCCTAGCCTAAGCCTAAGCCTAAGCCTAAGCCTAAGCCTAAGCCTAAGCCTAAGCCTAAGCCTAAGCCTAAGCCTAAGCCTAAGCCTAAGCCTAAGCCTAAGCCTAAGCCTAAGCCTAAGCCTAAGCCTAAGCCTAAGCCTAAGCCTAATAAGCCTAAGCCTAAGCCTAAGCCTAAGCCTAAGCCTAAGCCTAAGCCCTAAGCCTAAGCCTAAGCCTAAGCCTAAGCCTAAGCCTAAGCCTAAGCCTAAGCCTAAGCCTAAGCCTAAGCCTAAGCTAAGCCTAAGCCTAAGCCTAAGCCTAAGCCTAAGCCTAAGCCTAAGCCTAAGCTAAGCCTAAGCTAAAGCCTAAGCCTAAGCCTAAGCCTAAGCCTAAGCCTAAGCCTAAGCCTAAGCCTAAGCCTAAGCCTAAGCCTAAGCCTAAGCCTAAGCCTAAGCCTAAGCCTAAAGCCTAAGCCTAAGCCTAAGCCTAAGCCTAAGCCTAAGCCTAAGCCTAAGCCTAAGCCTAAGCCTAAGCCTAAGCCTAAGCCTAGCCTAAGCCTAAGCCTAAGCCTAAGCCTAAGCCTAAGCCTAAGCCTAAGCCTAAGCCTAGCCTAAGCCTAAGCCTAAGCCTAAGCTAAGCCTAAGCCTAAGCCTAACCTAAGCCTAAGCCTAAGTAAGCCTAAGCCTAAGCCTAAGCCTAAGCCTTAAGCCTAAGCCTAAGCAATAAGCCTAAGCCTAAGCCTAAGCTCTAAGCCTAAGCCTAAGCCTAAGCCTAAGCCTAAGCTAAGCCTAAGCCTAAGCCTAAGCCTAAGCCTAGCCTAAGCCTAAGCTAAGCCTAACTAAGCCTAAGCCCAAGCCTAAGCCTAAGCTAAGCTAAGCCTAGCCTAAGCCTAAGCCTAAGCCTCCTAAGCCTAAGCCTAAGCCTAAGCCTAAGCCTAAGCCTAAGCCTAAGCCTAAGCCTAAGCCTAAGCCTAAGCCTAAGCCTAAGCCTAAGCCTAAGCCTAAGCCTAAGCCTAAGCCTAGCCTAAGCCTAAGCCTAAGCCTAAGCCCTAAGCCTAAGCCTAAGCCTAAGCCTAAGCCTAAGCCTAAGCCTAAGCCTAAGCCTAAGCCTAAGCCTAAGCCTAAGCCTAAGCCTAGCCTAAGCCTAAGCCTAACCTCCTAAGCCTAAGCCTTAAGCCTAAGCCTAAGCCTAAGCCTGTATAAGCCTAAGCCTAAGCCTAAGCCAGCCTAAGCCTAAGCCTAAGCCTAAGCCTAAGCCTAAGCCTAAGACCTAAGCCTAAGCCTAAGCCTAAGCCTAAGCCTAAGCCTAAGCCTAGCTAAGCCTAAAGCCTAAGCCTAAGCCTAAGCCTAAGCCTACTAGCCTAAGCCTAAGCCTAAGCCTAAGCCTAAGCCTAAGCCTAAGCCTAAGCTAAGCCTAAGCCTAAGCTAAGCCTAAGCCTAAGCCTAAGCCTAAGCCTAAGCCTAAGCCTAAGCCTAAGCCTAAGCCTAAGCCTAAGCCTAAGCCTAAGCCTAAGCCTAAGCCTAAGCCTAAGCCTAAGCCTAAGCCTAAGCCTAAGCCTAAGCCTAAGCCTAAGCCTAAGCCTAAGCCTAAGCCTAAGCCTAAGCCTAAGCCTAAGCCTAAGCCTAAGCCTAAGCCTAAGCCTAAGCCTAAGCCTAAGCCTAAGCCTAAGCCTAAGCCTAAGCCTAAGCCTAAGCCTAAGCCTAAGCCTAAGCCTAAGCCTAAGCCTAAGCCTAAGCCTAAGCCTAAGCCTAAGCCTAAGCTAAGCCTAAGCCTAAGCCTAAGCCTAAGCCTAAGCCTAAGCCTAAGCCTAAGCCTAAGCCTAAGCCTAAGCTAAGCCTAAGCCTAAGCCTAAGCCTAAGCCTAAGCCTAAGCCTAAGCCTAAGCCTAAGCCTAAGCCTAAGCTAAGCCTAAGCCTAAGCCTAAGCCTAAGCCTAAGCCTAAGCCTAAGCCTAAGCCTAAGCCTAAGCCTAAGCCTAAGCCTAAGCCTAAGCCTAAGCCTAAGCCTAAGCCTAAGCCTAAGCTAAGCCTAAGCCTAAGCCTAAGCCTAAGCCTAAGCCTAAGCCTAAGCCTAAGCCTAAGCCTAAGCCTAAGCCTAAGCCTAAGCCTAAGCCTAAGCCTAAGCCTAAGCCTAAGCCTAAGCCTAAGCCTAAGCCTAAGCCTAAGCCTAAGCCTAAGCCTAAGCCTAAGCCTAAGCCTAAGCCTAAGCCTAAGCCTAAAGCCTAAGCCTAAGCCTAAGCCTAAGCCTAAGCCTAAGCCTAAGCCTAAGCCTAAGCCTAAGCCTAAGCCTAAGCCTAAGCCTAAGCCTAAGCCTAAGCCTAAGCCTAAGCCTAAGCCTAAGCCTAAGCCTAAGCTAAGCCTAAGCCTAAGCCTAAGCCTAAGCCTAAGCCTAAGCCTAAGCCTAAGCCTAAGCCTAAGCCTAAGCCTAAGCCTAAGCCTAAGCCCTAAGCCTAAGCCTAAGCCTAAGAAGCCTAAGCCTAAGCCTAAGCCTAAGCCTAAGCCTAAGCCTAAGCCTAAGCCTAAGCCTAAGCCTAAGCCTAAGCCTAAGCCTAAGCCTAAGCCTAAGCCTAAGCCTAAGCCTAAGCCTAAGCCTAAGCCTAAGCCTAAGCCTAAGCCTAAGCCTAAGCCTAAGCCTAAGCCTAAGCCTAAGCCTAAGCCTAAGCCCTAAGCCTAAGCCTAAAGCCTAAGCCTAAGCCTAAGCCTAAGCCTAAGCCTAAGCCTAAGCCTAAGCCTAAGCCTAAGCTAAGCCAAGCCTAAGCCTAAGCCTAAGCCTAAGCCTAAGCCTAAGCCTAAGCCTAAGCCTAAGCCTAAGCCTAAGCCTAAGCCTAAGCCTAAGCCTAAGCCTAAGCCTAAGCCTAAGCCTAAGCCTAAGCCTAAGCCTAAGCCTAAGCCTAAGCCTAAGCCTAAGCCTAAGCCTAAGCCTAAGCCTAAGCCTAAGCCTAAGCCTAAGCCTAAGCCTAAGCCTAAGCCTAAGCCTAAGCCTAAGCCTAAGCCTAAGCCTAAGCCTAAGCCTAAGCCTAAGCCTAAGCCTAAGCCTAAGCCTAAGCCTAAGCCTAAGCCTAAGCCTAAGCCTAAGCCTAAGCCTAGCCTAAGCCTAAGCCTAAGCCTAAGCCTAAGCCTAGCCTAAGCCTAAGCCTAAGCCTAAGCCTAAGCCTAAGCCTAAGCCTAAGCCTAAGCCTAAGCCTAAGCCTAAGCCTAAGCCTAAGCCTAAGCCTAAGCCTAAGCCTAAGCCTAAGCCTAAGCCTAAGCCTAAGCCTAAGCCTAAGCCTAAGCCTAAGCCTAAGCCTAAGCCTAAGCCTAAGCCTAAGCCTAAGCCTAAGCCTAAGCCCTAAGCCTAAGCCTAAGCCTAAGCCTAAGCCTAAGCCTAAGCCTAAGCCTAAGCCTAAGCCTAAGCCTAAGCCTAAGCCTAAGCCTAAGCCTAAGCCTAAGCCTAAGCCTAAGCCTAAGCCTAAGCTAAGCCTAAGCCTAAGCCTAAGCCTAAGCCTAAGCCTAAGCCTAAGCCTAAGCCTAAGCCTAAGCCTAAGCCTAAGCCTAAGCCTAAGCCTAAGCCTAAGCCTAAGCCTAAGCCTAAGCCTAAGCCTAAGCCTAAGCCTAAGCCTAAAGCCTAAGCCTAAGCCTAAGCCTAAGCCTAAGCCTAAGCCTAAGCCTAAGCCTAAGCCTAAGCCTAAGCCTAAGCCTAAGCCTAAGCCTAAGCCTAAGCCTAAGCCTAAGCCTAAGCCTAAGCCTAAGCCTAAGCCTAAGCCTAAGCCTAAGCCTAAGCCTAAGCCTAAGCCTAAGCCTAAGCCTAAGCCTAAGCCTAAGCCTAAGCCTAAGCCTAAGCCTAAGCCTAAGCCTAAGCTAAGCCTAAGCCTAAGCCTAAGCCTAAGCCTAAGCCTAAGCCTAAGCCTAAGCCTAAGCCTAAGCCTAAGCCTAAGCCTAAGCCTAAGCCTAAGCCTAAGCCTAAGCCTAAGCCTAAGCCCTAAGCCTAAGCCTAAGCCTAAGCCTAAGCCTAAGCCTAAGCCTAAGCCTAAGCCTAAGCCTAAGCCTAAGCCTAAGCCTAAGCCTAAGCCTAAGCCTAAGCCTAAGCCTAAGCCTAAGCCTAAGCCTAAGCCTAAGCCTAAGCCTAAGCCTAAGCCTAAGCCTAAGCCTAAGCCTAAGCCTAAGCCTAAGCCTAAGCCCTAAGCCTAAGCCTAAGCCTAAGCCTAAGCCTAAGCCTAAGCCTAAGCCTAAGCCTAAGCCTAAGCCTAAGCCTAAGCCTAAGCCTAAGCCAAGCCTAAGCCTAAGCCTAAGCCTAAGCCTAAGCCTAAGCCTAGCCTAAGCCTAAGCCTAAGCCTAAGCCTAAGCCTAAGCCTAAGCCTAAGCCTAAGCCTAAGCTAAGCCTAAGCCTAAGCCTAAGCCTAAGCCTAAGCCTAAGCCTAAGCCTAAGCCTAAGCCTAAGCCTAAGCCTAAGCCTAAGCCTAAGCCTAAGCCTAAGCCTAAGCCTAAGCCTAAGCCTAAGCCTAAGCCTAAGCCTAAGCCTAAGCCTAAGCCTAAGCTAAGCCTAAGCCTAAGCCTAAGCCTAAGCCTAAGCCTAAGCCTAAGCCTAAGCCTAAGCCTAAGCCTAAGCCTAAGCCTAAGCCTAAGCCTAAGCCTAAGCCTAAGCCTAAGCCTAAGCCTAAGCCTAAGCCTAAGCCTAAGCCTAAGCCTAAGCCTAAGCCTAAGCCTAAGCCTAAGCCTAAGCCTAAGCCTAAGCCTAAGCCTAAGCCTAAGCCTAAGCCTAAGCCTAAGCCTAAGCCTAAGCCTAAGCCTAAGCCTAAGCCTAAGCCTAAGCCTAAAGCCTAAGCCTAAGCCTAAGCCTAAGCCTAAGCCTAAGCCTAAGCCTAAGCCTAAGCCTAAGCCTAAGCCTAAGCCTAAGCCTAAGCCTAAGCCTAAGCCTAAGCCTAAGCCTAAGCCTAAGCCTAAGCCTAAGCCTAAGCCTAAGCCTAAGCCTAAGCCTAAGCCTAAGCCTAAGCCTAAGCCTAAGCCTAAGCCTAAGCCTAAGCCTAAGCCTAGCCTAAGCCTAAGCCTAAGCCTAAGCTAAGCCTAAGCCTAAGCCTAAGCCTAAGCCTAAGCCTAAGCCTAAGCCTAAGCCTAAGCCTAAGCCTAAGCCTAAGCCTAAGCCTAAGCCTAAGCCTAAGCCTAAGCCTAAGCCTAAGCCTAAGCCTAGCCTAAGCCTAAGCCTAAGCCTAAGCCTAAGCCTAAGCTAAGCCTAAGCCTAAGCCTAAGCCTAAGCCTAAGCCTAAGCCTAAGCCTAAGCCTAAGCCTAAGCCTAAGCCTAAGCCTAAGCCTAAGCCTAAGCCTAAGCCTAAGCCTAAGCCTAAGCCTAAGCCTAAGCCTAAGCCTAAGCCTAAGCCTAAGCCTAAGCCTAAGCCTAAGCCTAAGCCTAAGCCTAAGCCTAAGCCTAAGCCTAAGCCTAAGCCTAAGCCTAAGCCTAAGCCTAAGCCTAAGCCTAAGCCTAAGCCTAAGCCTAAGCCTAAGCCTAAGCCTAAGCCTAAGCCTAAGCCTAAGCCTAAGCCTAAGCCTAAGCCTAAGCCTAAGCCTAAGCCTAAGCCTAAGCCTAAGCCTAAGCCTGCCTAAGCCTAAGCCTAAGCCTAAGCCTAAGCCTAAGCCTAAGCCTAAGCCTAAGCCTAAGCCTAAGCCTAAGCCTAAGCCTAAGCCTAAGCCTAAGCCTAAGCTAAGCCTAAGCCTAAGCCTAAGCCTAAGCTAAGCCTAAGCCTAAGCCTAAGCCTAAGCCTAAGCCTAAGCCTAAGCCTAAGCCTAAGCCTAAGCCTAAGCCTAAGCCTAAGCCTAAGCCTAAGCCTAAGCCTAAGCCTAAGCCTAAGCCCTAAGCCTAAGCCTAAGCCTAAGCCTAAGCCTAAGCCTAAGCCTAAGCCTAAGCCTAAGCCTAAGCCTAAGCCTAAGCCTAAGCCTAAGCCTAAGCCTAAGCCTAAGCCTAAGCCTAAGCCTAAGCCTAAGCCTAAGCCTAAGCCTAAGCCTAAGCCTAAGCCTAAGCCTAAGCCTAAGCCTAAGGCCTAAGCCTAAGCCTAAGCCTAAGCCTAAGCCTAAGCCTAAGCCTAAGCCTAAGCTAAGCCTAAGCCTAAGCCTAAGCCTAAGCCTAAGCCTAAGCCTAAGCCTAAGCCTAAGCCTAAGCCTAAGCCTAAGCCTAAGCCTAAGCCTAAGCCTAAGCCTAAGCTAAGCCTAAGCCTAAGCCTAAGCCTAAGCCTAAGCCTAAGCCTAAGCCTAAGCCTAAGCCTAAGCCTAAGCCTAAGCCTAAGCCTAAGCCTAAGCCTAAGCTAAGCCTAAGCCTAAGCCTAAGCCTAAGCCTAAGCCTAAGCCTAAGCCTAAGCCTAAGCCTAAGCCTAAGCCTAAGCCTAAGCCTAAGCCTAAACTAAGCCTAAGCCTAAGCCTAAGCCTAAGCCTAAGCCTAAGCCTAGCCTAAGCCTAAGCCTAAGCCTAAGCCTAAGCCTAAGCCTAAGCCTAAGCCTAAGCCTAAGCCTAAGCCTAAGCCTAAGCCTAAGCCTAAGCTAAGCCTAAGCCTAAGCCTAAGCCTAAGCCTAAGCCTAAGCCTAAGCCTAAGCCTAAGCCTAAGCCTAAGCCTAAGCCTAAGCCTAAGCCTAAGCCTAAGCCTAAGCCTAAGCCTAAGCCTAAGCCTAAGCCTAAGCCTAAGCCTAAGCCTAAGCCTAAGCCTAAGCCTAAGCCTAAGCCTAAGCCTAAGCCTAAGCCTAAGCCTAAGCCTAAGCCTAAGCCTAAGCCTAAGCCTAAGCCTAAGCCTAAGCCTAAGCCTAAGCCTAAGCCTAAGCCTAAGCCTAAGCCCTAAGCCTAAGCCTAAGCCTAAGCCTAAGCCTAAGCCTAAGCCTAAGCCTAAGCCTAAGCCTAAGCCTAAGCCTAAGCCTAAGCCTAAGCCTAAGCCTAAGCCTAAGCCTAAGCCTAAGCCTAAGCCTAAGCCTAAGCCTAAGCCTAAGCCTAAGCCTAAGCCTAAGCCTAAGCCTAAGCCTAAGCCTAAGCCTAAGCCTAAGCCTAAGCCTAAGCCTAAGCCTAAGCCTAAGCCTAAGCTAAGCCTAAGCCTAAGCCTAAGCCTAAGCCTAAGCCTCCTAAGCCTAAGCCTAAGCCTAAGCCTAAGCCTAAGCCTAAGCCTAAGCCTAAGCCTAAGCCTAAGCCTAAGCCTAAGCCTAAGCCTAAGCCTAAGCCTAAGCCTAAGCCTAAGCCTAAGCCTAAGCCTAAGCCTAAGCCTAAGCCTAAGCCTAAGCTAAGCCTAAGCCTAAGCCTAAGCCTAAGCCTAAGCCTAAGCCTAAGCCTAAGCCTAAGCCTAAGCCTAAGCCTAAGCCTAAGCCTAAGCCTAAGCCTAAGCCTAAGCCTAAGCCTAAGCCTAAGCCTAAGCCTAAGCCTAAGCCTAAGCTAAGCCTAAGCCTAAGCCTAAGCCTAAGCCTAAGCCTAAGCCTAAGCCTAAGCCTAAGCCTAGCCTAAGCCTAAGCCTAAGCCTAAGCCTAAGCCTAAGCCTAAGCCTAAGCCTAAGCCTAAGCCTAAGCCTAAGCCTAAGCCTAAGCCTAAGCCTAAGCCTAAGCCTAAGCCTAAGCCTAAGCTAAGCCTAAGCCTAAGCCTAAGCCTAAGCCTAAGCCTAAGCCTAAGCCTAAGCCTAAGCCTAAGCCTAAGCCTAAGCCTAAGCCTAAGCCTAAGCCTAAGCCTAAGCCTAAGCCTAAGCCTAAGCCTAAGCCTAAGCCTAAGCCTAAGCCTAAGCCTAAGCCTAAGCCTAAGCCTAAGCCTAAGCCTAAGCCTAAGCCTAAGCCTAAGCCTAAGCCTAAGCCTAAGCCTAAGCCTAAGCCTAAGCCTAAGCCTAAGCCTAAGCCTAAGCCTAAGCCTAGCCTAAGCCTAAGCCTAAGCCTAAGCCTAAGCCTAAGCCTAAGCCTAAGCCTAAGCCTAAGCCTAAGCTAAGCCTAAGCCTAAGCCTAAGCCTAAGCCTAAGCCTAAGCCTAAGCCTAAGCCTAAGCCTAAGCCTAAGCCTAAGCCTAAGCCTAAGCCTAAGCCTAAGCCTAAGCCTAAGCCTAAGCCTAAGCCTAAGCCTAAGCCTAAGCCTAAGCCTAAGCCTAAGCCTAAGCCTAAGCCTAAGCCTAAGCCTAGCCTAAGCCTAAGCCTAAGCCTAAGCCTAAGCCTAAGCCTAAGCCTAAGCCTAAGCCTAAGCCTAAGCCTAAGCCTAAGCCTAAGCCTAAGCCCTAAGCCTAAGCCTAAGCCTAAGCCTAAGCCTAAGCCTAAGCCTAAGCCTAAGCCTAAGCCTAAGCCTAAGCCTAAGCCTAAGCCTAAGCCTAAGCCTAAGCCTAAGCCTAAGCCTAAGCCTAAGCCTAAGCCTAAGCCTAAGCCTAAGCCTAAGCCTAAGCCTAAGCCAAGCCTAAGCCTAAGCCTAAGGCCTAAAATAAGCCTAGGCTAAGCCTGCCTAGCCTAAGCCCAAGCCTAAGCCTAAGCCTAAGCCTAAGCCTAAGCCTAAGCCTAAGCCTAAGCCTAAGCCTAAGCCTAAGCCTAAGCCTAAGCCTAAGCCTAAGCCTAAGCCTAAGCCTAACTAAGCCTAAGCCTAAGCCTAAGCCTAAGCCTAAGCCTAAGCCTAAGCCTAAGCCTAAGCCTAAGCCTAAGCCTAAGCCTAAGCCTAAGCCTAAGCCTAAGCCTAAGCCTAAGCTAAGCCTAAGCCTAAGCCTAAGCCTAAGCCTAAGCCTAAGCCCTAAGCCTAAGCCTAAGCCTAAGCCTAAGCCTAAGCCTAAGCCTAAGCCTAAGCCTAAGCCTAAGCCTAAGCCTAAGCCTAAGCCTAAGCCTAAGCCTAGCCTAAGCCTAAGCCTAAGCCTAAGCCTAAGCCTAAGCCTAAGCCTAAGCCTAAGCCTAAGCCTAAGCCTAAGCCTAAGCCTAAGCCTAAGCTAGCCTAAGCCTAAGCCTAAGCCTAAGCCTAAGCCTAAGCCTAAGCCTAAGCCTAAGCCTAAGCCTAAGCCCTAAGCCTAAGCCTAAGCCTAAGCCTAAGCTAAGCCTAAGCCTAGCCTAAGCCTAAGCCTAAGCCTAAGCCTAAGCCTAAGCCTAAGCCTAAGCCTAAGCCTAAAGCCTAAGCCTAAGCCTAAGCCTAAGCCTAAGCCTAAGCCTAAGCCTAAGCCTAAGCCTAAGCCTAAGCCTAAGCCTAAGCCTAAGCTAAGCCTAAGCCTAAGCCTAAGCCTAAGCCTAAGCCTAAGCCTAAGCCTAAGCCTAAGCCTAAGCCTAAGCCTAAGCCTAAGCCTAAGCCTAAGCCAAGCCTAAGCCTAAGCTAAGCCTAAGCCTAAGCCTAAGCCTAAGCCTAAGCCTAAGCCTAAGCTAAGCCTAAGCCTAAGCCTAAGCCTAAGCCTAAGCCTAAGCCTAAGCCTAAGCCTAAGCCTAAGCCTAAGCCTAAGCCTAAGCCTAAGCCTAAGCCTAAGCCAGCTAAGCCTAAGCCTAAGCCTAAGCCTAAGCTAAGCCTAAGCCTAAGCCTAAGCCCCTAAGCCTAAGCTAAGCCTAAGCCTAAGCCTAAGCCTAAAGCCTAAGCCTAAGCCTAAGCCTAAAAGCCTAAGCCTAAGCCTAAGCCTAAGCCTAAGCCTAAGCCTAAGCCTAAGCCTAAGCCTAAGCCTAAGCTAAGCCTAAGCCTAAGCCTAAGCCTAAGCCTAAGCCTAAGCCTAAGCCTAAGCCTAAGCCTAAGCCTAAGCCTAACCAGCCAAGCCTAAGCCTAAGCCTAAGCCTAAGCCTAAGCCTAAGCCTAAGCCTAAGCCTAAGCCTAAGCCTAAGCCTAAGCCTAAAGCCTAAGCCTAAGCCTAAGCCTAAGCCTAAGCCTAAGCCTAAGCCTAGCCTAAGCCTAAGCCTAAGCCTAAGCCTAAGCCTAAGCCTAAGCCTAAGCCTAAGCCTAAGCCTAAGCCTAAGCCTAAGCCTAAGCCTAAGCCTAAGCCTAAGCCTAAGCCTAAGCCTAAGCCTAAGCCTAAGCCTAAGCCTAAGCCTAAGCCTAGCCTAAGCCTAAGCCTAAGCCTAAGCCTAAGCCTAAGCCTAACCGCCCCCGCCGCTAAACCCAGCCGATAAATAACAGTCGACCTTTTAGATTCCTCTAGGACTAGCGTGACTTCGTCACGCTACGGGCTTTGGCCCGGTCAATGGCCACCGGGGCTATCGCCCCGGAGGCCATTTCCCAATAAAAAGATAGTAAGTTGGCTCTAAGGGTCGTTAGTTGCTCTAAGGGTTGTTTGTTGGCTCTAAAAGGTCAAAAGTATGTTCTAGCGTTCGTAACACCTCATGCGAATTAATAGACTGCTCAACACAGCTTTATAGAGATCTCCTAATTTTTATGGTCATTTTGAGCTATTGAAAAAGATTCTACGTTATCTCTAAGCAAAGTTATAAAATGAAAAATATTTGGGCTGGGTAGAACATGTCATTGTGATCTACATCTTTTCCGGTCATTTTGAGCTATTGATGATGTTTCTAGGTAAATTTTAAGTTAAGATATAAGCATATGCCCTCGGGCTATTTCAAGCTTCTCCTCAAACATCATCACTATCCTCACTATCATACTTCCTTGCAGTGACACGAACCTCGTCTGCCGTCGCCCGATGTTGCCTAAGTTGCCAGATCGGACGACATCGCTCGCCCGCCATCTGCTATGCGCACATACTACTGATTGTCATTTTCTCCCTTATCATATAACGATTTCATTGTATGGAAGATATTTTGTGTTTGTTTAGTGTGTATTTATTAAATTTTCATGTATTGCTTCGAAAAAAATTCTATTCTTTAGAGAATAAATAAAGAATTAATATTTTACCTACGTCACTTTATGTACATACATACATACACAGAGATACCAGGCGGGGAACTCGTCAGGCGAGAACCTGGTTAAAAAGATACCCGTTTCGCCCCATAATCTCGCGACGTGTTTTTTTGTTTTTTTTTTTCAACATTTTTATTCCCGTCAAATCATTCATCTTATATAGTCATATTCCTCGTATTTGCCATAATCGAGAAGAATTCCATACTTACTCAATAATAAAAAAATTGTGCCGCTGATCATAAGTTAGTTCTCTTCCTCTTCTTCATTTTCCTCCTCATCGCCAATCGTAACGTTTAGTTCTTCGGAAGTTCTTCTGCATAATCATTAAAGTCATGTTCACGTTCGTCACTGTCATAATCTGTTCTAAAATGCATGTTTACGTCCTCATGCTCTTCATCGTCTTTTTGCTCATTTCTTCTTCTGCTCTTGGCCTCTTTTCCACTGGTTCATCTGTGTTTTGGGCATTCAGTTCCTGTCTCCAATTATCTTGAAATGCTATGAGCTCATCATCCAGCCGGTTTCTTTCATTAATTTCATTCGCATCAATTTCCGCAATCTGTTCCATAATATCGTCTGCATCGCTTAGTGCTTGTTCTTCATCATCAATGGTCTGCCCGGCAAGGGGGTCACTGATTGCTGGCAAAGGAGCGAGAACGGGTGGCTGATTCGACATCTCACGATTAACCATTTTCAATAAATCTTTATACACAATATTTCTGACAACCGCATGATTTCCCTTCTCTTTATCCTCACGCACAAATTCTTTCGGTACCAAAATCTTGAGATGAGACTCCTTTTTAACACGAGAAATTGCAACATAAAAGTGTCCATGAGAAAACGTTGGTGTTCTGAGGTCGAGACCGACTCTTTCCAGTGTTTGCCCTTGGCTCTTATTAATCGTGCATGCAAAGCTCACTCTTATTGGGAACTGTCGCCTCGAAAAGTGCGTTCCATCAGATCGATTTAAATAATTAATAATAATTCTGGCAGAAACACTTCTTGAACTGGTTCCACAGATACATTCAGACATCTCAGAAGCACAACTTTTTCTTTTATTCCTTCTGACAGAGTTCAGGAATACAAGTTTGGTCCCATTGCAGAGCTTGTTTTCAACGTCAATATTTCTCAACAACATTACAGGAGTCTGTGGCTTTAGAATCAACTTGTGCGGTGGCAGTCCATTTGGCGTCTTTGCTTCAAGTGTTTCAATCATATCAGGTGGCAGTCCCATATTCTCGTCTTCCGGCGGAAGCTCTGTTATTCCAACAAATTCTTCTGCTTCGCCAGGAAGCATTTCCAAAATCTTGTCATTCAGTTTAATAACTGCATCATTCCGAACAGCCAGAATTGCCCTTTTGCTCATGTCAATTCCTCGTGATCTTATCTCCAGTGGATATACAGCTTCAATCAGCTCATCTTCATCGGCACACAACAATTTTTCAGGCACTCTGATATGTATGGGGTCAAAGTTGGCCGTTCCCTCGCCAACTGCAGTCTGATAATTCATGAAATCTTTCTGGTCCTTATCCACTCTCATGTTCACTGTCAACTTGCATTGCTCGAATTCACGATAAACCCATGCATTATTCAGTGTGTGATGCAAAATTTCTCTGTCTTGTGCTCCGACAACGACTGGTAAAATCTGTTTCCAATCACCTCCAAGTAGCACGACACGGCCTCCAAATGGCTTATCTTTCTTGTCGATTGGTGTCACAGCCTTCATTGTCTCATCAACAAATCTCAGGACTGTGCAAGATTGCATAGGAGCATCGTCCCAAATAATAACTTCGACTTTTCTCAATGTTTCGCCCTTGTCAGAAGTGACGTCGATATTTATTCTATCCAGTTCATCAAGTTCAAGAGGGATGCCGAAGCCACTGTGTGCCGTTGTTCCATTCTTCAACAATGTTGCTGCGATTCCAGTCGATGCAACTGGTAGAATCGACTTATCATTTGCAATGCAACAATTTATTATGTACTCATAAAGGTAAGTTTTTCCACATCCACCACTTCCACTCACAAAGAAACAACGTTTGGATGCATTTTCATCCTTTATAGCAGCAATTAATTTCTCAGCAATTTCTTTTTGTTCTTTATTGAGCTTTGGTTCCCTGTCCTTAACGACTTTGCTGCTTCTTTTTTATTCTCAGACGTAACCTTTCGATCAAGATCCAAATTTTTCTTCAATGCGGGCAGACCAAATTGTTTGAGAGTTAGATTCGAGTGTCGAATAATCGATTGAATGTGTCTGAGTGCCTTTTGTGTACGTTCATCTTTGGTAAATGTATCATACTTGTCACGATCATGCATGTATTCCAAATATTTTTCAAACAATTCTTCCGGATTAGGCGGATTGCAGTGCATTAGAATAACACAAAAGAGCTGTCGTACTGCCTTTGGACTCGCCAATACGTAACAGGCTTCACTCATACAGCGGTCCCATTCAGTATCATCATGCAAAAATCCTCTTTTTCTTGCCGACTCATCAAAAGTTGCATATGTTTCCTGTCCGTCTTCTGACCTAAGCAAATCTGCATAGCACGTGTAACCTTTCATATTTCTTACAAGTACATACAATGCATATTGTTCTTTGTTTCTCGGGTTAACTGGTGTCACGTATGAGATATTCTTTTCAATCTGGCCCTTCTTAACGTATGGCTTGTACTTTTTCTCTTTTACGTCAAATCTATAATTCTCGTCAACCTCTTGGAATGTGAAATTTCTAGCATTTTCATCAGTCTGGTTCAAATTCATAAATGCCATAAATCTAGAGATAGCTCTGCCCGCTTTGCTCTGCCTATTTTCTTCATCATCATCCTGCTTAATATGGAACCAGTTATCGTTTTCAAGATGTGTAAACAGCGCAGTAACATTATGAGATTGTCCAGACAAGGAAATCCAAGTCTTCTATAAGATGCTTCGATACTTGAGATAGCTCTGCAATTCAAAAAGCTCTTTGTTTCATCCAAATCTACAACTTGTCGCACGGTGCCATCAGGTTTTGTTACACGTTCATTTCGGAGTACAATTCCTTCTTTATTCAACTCCTTCTCATCCATGTCATCGAGCTCCATGAGCAAACGGTCTACTCCCTTGAATATGTACTTGAAAATGTATCTAAAACTTGATACACTTGAACACACTTCCACATTGATGTGGGATTGAAACTTCATCAACAGATAAGGATTATATGGTACAATGTCTCTGTTTGTCGCAACTCTATTTGCTCTTCCATATGATCTGTATACAAAAGTCTGGCCAAGATTTCTTCGTCTATACAGTGGATATGCATCCTCTTTCATCTCAGTTTCATCGCGGTTATCTTTCGGAAATCTTTTGGTGCACCGATACGCTGTCGGTCTGCTCTTCCTGCATGCAATTTCTACATTTCCAAGGCAAGGCCCATGTACCATATGCTTCATAAGCAATTCTCTTTCCAACTTTCTTTCTGCATATTCTGGATGACTTTCATCGGGTAGAATGGGTATTTCTGCACTAATAGTCTGATCAATTATTTCTGGCGTATCAACATGATCTTTGTCAAACATAATCAACATGTGAATGTGAGGCATTCCTCTTTGCTGAAACTCAGTATTATAGATGTATCCAGTCACTTCTCCAAGTACTCCGCGCTCAACGATATCCTTAATAAGTTCTTTTGCTTTGAGCCAGAATATTCTGCAAACTTCATCTGGCATATCCTGCCAGCTCATATTGGGAGAAATTCGCTCTCTAAACTCTCTTATCTCTTTCCAATCAGGATTTCCAGTGAATGTGATAAAACGTGCAGGTTTTCCAAATCGTTTAGAAATTGCGATGCAATCATAATATTTCTTTTTAAACCATTTCGGACTTCCAGGATATACCTGAGGCATAGTAACAAAGTTTCCAAGTTCGAATCCTTGCTCTTGAAGTTTTCTTTCTGCATACCTTGCATTCGCGCTTACTTTAGTCATTTTGTTAACCGTTTCAGTGCACTCTCTTCGGATAGCTTCCAAACGGTCTGCTTCAATTCTCGCATATGCAGCTAGACCATATTGCTGAGTGATTCCACCCCAGAATTTGGCCCAGTGCATTTTCTGTTGCTCTAAATCTCCTCTCACTGCCATTGCACAATTGGTCCATTCTGCTCTTGATGCACGTTGGCGAGGGTTGACATCCGGCTTTGCTTTCTGCTTTCTCATCTTGATGTTTTTTGGCAGATTGTATTTGTAAGATCGATTACCATAAGGCAAGAGTACAACGAATGTCATTGCATCCTGCAATTCGCTGAAATGCGGTAGTGTCTTCTCAGTCATATCAGATCTGGGGAAAATTCGTACTCCTCTATTTAATTCCTCGTGGCTCGGCCATTGGCCATCTGGATACACATACACCGCAGCAGTAAATTTGTCTGAACTTGGCTTGTTCAATCTTCCGGGATGAATGGATTCCAAGGATACCATTTTTCCTCCTGCCTGTTTCACAGGTTCATACTTTTTTATCGCTTCATCTCTTTCTAGAATGTTTAGCATTATTCGATTTGGTTTTCTGCCACTTTCTTTGGCTTCTTTATTTTCCATCTGAATGATTTCATCAAGCTGTTTGTACAGCTTTATTAAACAATTGTTTTCTTGCACAACCTTTCGAATTCTCATGAAAATTATGAGATCGTATTTTAGATTGTGCTTCTTCATAAATTCTGTGTAAGATTTTTTAGCAAGTTCTTCGTCGTTGCTGAGTATTATATTTACAAAGACAGGCAAATTGTTGGAGTTAAACTTTGGACAAACAATCGTTGATTCCATTGCTCCTTTAAGTACAAGAGGCACAGGACCACCTTTCGGAAACTCATGCTTTTGTTTATAATTCACGATTGGACAGACAAAACTAAGATGAACATTCATCGGTCTCAGTGTGTCCCATGCAGCTTTTCCTTCTTTTGAAGTACATATTCTTTTATCTTCCTCATTTCTTCATCCTCAACAGTCAGCGGGAATTCATCTTGAATGCTGATTTGTCCGCCCTTGCAACATATCGAATCATGCTCGCCTGCCCATCGCCATGCTTTGCAATGCTCACATTCATATTGCGGTGGTAGTTCAAAATATGCTGGTAGTGGTCTACCGATCTGTGCAGCTAAAACTTTTTTCGGAACTTTACGTTTTTGTTTCATCAGATAAGACGCATACTGGTTGCTTTTTGGCTCGGGTGTACTCATAAGATCGTTTGCTGAGATATCTGTCAAATCTGGCATATCATCTTCAATGTCATCATTATCATTATCTTGTATTTGCAGATATTTTCGCATAATTCGTTTAACAACTTTCGGATTGATGCTCTCAGGTCTATCCTTGTTATGAATTACAAGTGAATGCATCAATGCACATATGTAAATGCCGATATGTGATGGAGAAGGAAGAGTCGGATATTGTCTTATCAACTGGCATTTTGCTCGGTTTCGATCATAGTAAGATGCAACCTTCTTAATTTTCTCAGACATTTCAGAGCAAACTGCTGTTGCGTAGGGATCATAAAGCTTGGCTTTTTGTTGTCTGATTACAATAAGTGCATACTCATTTACTCTCTTCTTTATAGGAATCATCAGCGCCTGTTTCTTATTAATATTAAATCCTTCCAATTTTCCCTCACTTTCATATGCTTCAATCGGCAAGACAAACATTTCTTGCTTCGAAGAAAAGCTGCGAATTATTTATTATTCCATCATTCACTATCTCATCATTATTAGAGAGCAGAGATAATTCGTTTGCACTCAGATCATTAATCGTAAATGGAATTATATTAACTACTTCTTTAGCCGCATTCTCGCTATTCCCAAAAATATCAATAATATTCGATGTCATACTCGAGGAAATTATTTCCCAACAATCATTTCACGCAAAGCTGGCTCATTAAAATCTTTAAAATTCTTTTTCTTCTTCTTTGAAGTATCGCACATGTAATGCTCGACATTGAAATAGATAGCCGGTCCAGATTCAGCAGGTAGTACATATTTGCATAGTTGATTGGTCCTTTTCATTTCTAGATCATTTGGTTTTTGTGAAAATATGACTTCTGTTAATTTTATTAATTGATTCATTATTTCATCTCTTCGCTCTTGATCGTATAATCGTACAGCAATATCCTTTTCCGCTCAATAATCCCAAGAATCCATTCGTTATCACATTTCAGTGGGACAAATATTACTGACTGCTTAATAGACTGCATTCCTTTAGGCAAATTTTCTGTTTGCAGATACATTTGAATATCATTTGGATTGCATACAAAAATATCTTTATTTGATTCAGTTAACAAAATCCTTAGCATTGCATAAACAATTACGTTCTCAAAATTCTTTCCATCATAGGCGGTGAACAGTGATATTGCAGATATTTCAATCTCTCTCTTTTTCTTCTTAAAAGTGCAAGGTAGCCATCCAAATTTTCTCAACATTTCAAGTGCTTCCTTGGAATAATCACAGCTAATTGATCGAACAGACGTCGTAGATGACGCTACACTGCTTTCAGAAGTAAATGAACAGCATGAACTTGATCTCCGAGACCTTTCATCTGTAAATTCCTCAGTTCCTCCTCCAATCTTTAGTAAAGCGCAACTTTGCAAATATTTCTTCAATTGAAGTCTAAATGATGTCACATTAAAATTTTTAACAACTGTTGGTCGTTTGTTAATAATTTGTAATCCATGAAAAATAGTAATTGGTCCACAGCTTATACTATCACTTTGAATTGTCACTTTACTTTCGTTCTCTGCATCAATTTCAACTTCAAGTCCCGTGAGATGGGAGATACATTCCTTAATTGAGTTCAGTTCACTTCTTTGCACTCTGTTCAGCGAGTCATACACTGTGGCTCTCTTATTCTGAGGTTCAATGACACAGAGAATGTAGTGATTATTATTAACCAGAGGAAACATTATTTTAGAATATCGGTTAAAGTTTTGTTCCTTCAATTTTTGTACCTTTTGTGGATCTTCGCAGTAACCAAAGTATGCAAGGGGATCAATTAGATACACATTCTTCTTGTAGCAGATGACTTGTAAAGCACAGTACACGACATCTGAAGGCACGCATTCTGCGCTGTCCAATTTATTCAAACTTTCGTATGAGATGTTCCCAATAGGCGCACTTGATCTGGCTGAGCTGAATATTGCTTTGTACGTTTCGTCATTCGCTTCACTTTTGAATAGCGATCTGGGTTTCCTCAAAGATGTACACACCGGTGTGTTATCTGCAGCAATGTGCATTTGGCTCATATTAGACAAAATTGTCGATGGTGAATCTGATACTTGTCCTTCCACCTTTCTCTTTCTTCCAGACGTCAGACTTAAAGGACTCTGTATTAATTGCATCTGACTCATTCTATTTAGCAAAATAGATGGGCTTTCAAACTCTCCAGTCTTTCTTTTCTTTTCAGAACTTTGTACTTCATTATCTCTGATTTTACGTTTTGGGGTCTGGTTAACTATTTTATTTTCAGATGCTGGTTCTTTAAAGGAGTTGTTGTCAGTGTCTGACACTGGAGTTCTGCTTCGGCTTCTTGTAATTCGGATAGAGTCATTAGGCTCCGTAGTTTTCAATTCAACACCACTTGTGTTTATATTCGCCGAAACAGGAGTGTCACTTTTCCTTTTTGTATTTCTTTCTTCATCAGTTGTAAACAGTGATATCAGCTTATTCTTGAAAATCATGGGATTATGACCAAATAGATCAAAGTCGCATTCTGAGATTGCGCAGTCCGCAAATGCACATACATAAATGTGAGCATTGAATTTTGAAGATTTACTGTGCTGTTTGCATTCTTCAAGATCAGCTTTAAATCCATATGAGGAAGGCTTAATAAGAGAAATGATTTCATAAATGCTATTGGTTGTGTTTTTGTAGTATTCTATGCTATCCTGTTCATCAGAATCACAGATTCTTAATTTGCCGGAAGACCAGTTGTAATCACAGTAATACACATGCTTTGGGCGATTCTGATCAGAAACAACAAATTGAGCCAAGTTGCAGTCAAAAAGTGATCCTTCATACGATTGCATAAATGCTCTGTCGATAGAAATATCTTTATTTTTGAAAATATCAAATTTACACACTACTGCTTTTGCTGTAGGGTTATTCATTGCCAACCTAAGCATACACGATTCAATGACATCGACATCCAATGGTTTTTGTTTTGCATTCAATTGTTTCTTAATTTTGGCAACATCAAATATAATTTGATGAGTGTCTTCAGATTTATCCTTGGCTGAAGCAGCGCTTTTAACTGTACATTTAGGCACGAGATCATGGTTTCCAATCAAAATTTTATCATTCATTTTGGCAACATAAACATAATTTGCTGAGTATCTTCAGATGTATCCTTGGCTGCTGCAGCGCTTTTAACTGTACATTTAGGCACGAGATAACGGTTTCCAATCAAAATTTCGTATATTTCTTTCCGATATTCAGATACATCGAGATTGGCTTCCATAACTGGCTCATTATTCAAAGAATTTACAGCAAACCTAATTGCATGCACTCCTGAGTCGACGATTGCTTTTTGCTTCGTGCATAGAACCGTCGCTATTTTTATTTCATTCGTTGGCCTCACAAGGTGACTAATTAAATTTCGCACATTCATTTGAATCCACTCATATTTATCTCCATCACTCCACAATGAATCGTAAATGGTCAAAATGTTTTCATTTTTTCATAAATCACACACAGATAATGTCCTTTTCTATCGTCATCAACAAGTGGCATTAGAATTCTTTTCATTGACTTGCACTTTTGAACTGAATATCCCTTGAACAATGTATGCATTTCCTTTGTATCAAACTTGTGACCATAATCCAGATACCTAAGTACTTGAGAAGATGATACATTCAGAAGCATAGTCTCTGATATGTTATTTTTTTCAGAAATTTTCTCAAACATTTTTTGTACTGTCATTTCTTTCAACTTCCTTGTTGAATCCAGGAGCTCATCATATGGTTCTTCAATGGCTTCTTCGCCATCATCAGAGTCATCAAGCTCAAGAAGATTGTATGGTCTGACGGTCTCAATCTCTGGTGCTACTTCGATCGTACTGGCATTTTTCTTCAAGGTGCTCTTCCTTTTTGCTGGTCCCAGAGGCTTTTTGAATAGGAAATCATCATTTTTAGAATTTGATCTCTGACTTCTTCTTGGCTTCACTTCAGTCCACTCATTTTCAATTTTCTTTTCAATTCGCACCGGCTTTTCCTTCTCGTCTGCTGGAATAATTACAGGAACTTGGTTCCGCCCTTCCAAAACATTAAGCATGACATATCTGTACAGTCTGCAATCAAATCCTTCCTTTGGTTGTGATATTCTTTTCATTGCGCACTCATAGTACTTGCAAGTGAATACACCGCAATTCAATGTGTCTGGCTGCTGTTGAACTTTTTCCCACGTAAAGCTTGGCTTTGGAACATCTCCAAACACGTGCTTGATCAGTTGACAAATTCCCTTTGCGCTTATGTGCTGCGAGTATGTACCCTTATGATATGTTGCGCCTTCCATGGAATCTGATACTCTTACAACATTCTCTTCTCTAATATACTCGGCAAACCAAAGTGAACTCCGTAGTGAACAGCAAAGAGAATCCGCTTTGCCGTGAGTTTCATCGCGTCGGTCATTCTTGCAAATGCAAAGTCAACGTGAATCTGATCTACCAAGTAACATTCGCCTGATGCTGTTGCATCTTTTTTCTGCGCAAAGACCTGATAAATGGAACTCAATGCGAAAATTGTATCGTTTCCAGAGTATGATTCAGCCAATTTTTTGATATATTTGTCCACAGTCTCAGTTGTAAGCATGTCAAATTGTGATCTGAGATCACTGAACTCCACATATCCTGGTTGAACACTTACCGATAGGTCTCCTTTCTTTCCAGTCAGAATCGAGTACATGCTATTCTTTATGTCATTAGAGTTCATGCCGAAGCGACTGTAATCCGAGTTTGTGATTGAACTTTCCAAGGCACTCACCAGATAAACGGCTGCGTCTTCATTAGCACTCTTCATTTTCGCAAATTCCGCATTTTCAAACCTCGGAACTGCCTTCGACTTTGTGACAAATTGAACAATTCTGCTGAGATCATCTCTAACTGATTTCAAGGCAATGATTAGTGTCTCTTTCTTCGAATCGTAAACATGCAACACATTTTCATTTCTGTTGTACTTTGCACAAAACATGTGACCATTCACAGCAACTGGAATAATTAGTCGCTCGAAACTGAAACGGTTTTCTTCATTCATTCCAATAAAATGCTTCTCACTTATCTGGATCCCAGCGTTTGCATTTTGGAAAACTTCTAGGCGCGCAGTGATCACTTTTCCAATATTCCTTTCATTCCCTTCGATCCAATTGTTCAATTTCTGCTTTGAATACTCATCAATAAACTTGCTCGGAATTCTGTGACCTTTTTCTGTTAGGGCTTTGTATTCATCTTTCTTTTCATCAATGCCTCCTCCTCTGAGATTCTTGTACATAAAGTGGTCATTTGTGTGTTCAGTTTCAGTCATATTCATCTTCATTTCATGATTCTGTAGTTCTTCATAATTTTCATTCTTATTTATTCTGATTTGCGGTCTTTCATTTTCAGATTTCTGATTCATCTTTGCGTGCTTTTCACTTCTCTTGATGGATTTGCTATGCACTTGGCAATTCAATGTATCCTTGCATTCAACATGTTCACAATTTTTCATTTCGGATACATTTATTTCATTGAAACCAGTTTGAGGCACTGGGGATGCCTGCGGACAGTAGCATTGACACATCAGAGACCCTGTCCACAACAGCTCTGAGTAGGGGGAGTAGCGGGATGGGCTCAGGGGTACTCCCCGGTTCAGTCTGAGCCCAGCGCGGCCTCTCCGCGACGACGGTCCGGCCGAAGATCGACCAGGCCGCCATCACATCGAAGTCGGAAGTGCATCTGAGAAGAAAGGGTCAGGTCACTGCCACCAGAGTACTGCTTACCTCCTGCAAAAGTGAATTACATAGTTCTCTGTTCTGTTATCCGCTACACATATCTTATGCGCCACGCCACATCAACAATGCAAATATGTACATACATTCATGAGCAGGCACTTCTCCACCTTATTTGCACACAAGCACTAAAGAAAACTTTGCTGATAGCACATCAGACAGAGCATATACACTATCAGCTAAGCATTTCAAGACTGTCGTCTGTATGCTTAAACAATTGGCAGAATGCCAGATCATAAGTGTATGTACAAATGTATGTCATAGCAATAAAATGGGCGCAACAAAACATTAATAACAAACAACGAATAGTAGCAATTATTCTTATCATTCGCTCATCACATGTCTGTCTCGATGCCTGGAATTCTTACGTTCGCATATCGATCACACTGATCAAATTCATTCTTCACATTTCTCAAACAAACTGAATGATTAATTCAAATTGAATGCAACATCAATCTCTTCTCTAATCAATTCCACTTCATTCATTCATAGCTGATGGCTCACAATAACAAGTTATTAGCTTGCATATGATAATGACTGTTTATTGATATTTTTCTCCAGGCGGGACTCATCAGATCAGAACCTGGTATATTGCAAACGATTAACCCGTTTCGTCCCTTTAATCTGATGACGGGTAATGCAATTGCATCTTTGACGGCAGTTGAAGTTCAATCATTCAGTATACATCATACTCTGATAATTTTCAACGGAATGGTGAACAGTAAAAAAATTTCTTATCCACAAATCATATCCGATCATTCGTTTTATTCTCTATTAATATTGTCAGAATACTTCAATCACTCTTTATATGGAAGAACACCCATTGATCTCCAAAATATTCACGTAATACAGAGCAAAAATCGTCTATCATTCATAATTAATAAAGGTCGATTGATCTTTATTTATTTATAATATTTAAAATAAATGAGATATGTTCATTAGTCGTTCAGATGAACTTCACATTCTGGCTCATTCAAAAGAATGACATGAAGGAACATAAAGCAAACCTTGTTAATAAAATTAACAGCAAATTAATAGTGCTTTGATAGCATTCTTCACCAACATATTAGTTCAGGCGGGACTCATCAGATGAGAACCTGATACATTCAGAAACGTTGACCCGTTTCGTCCCTTTAATCTCATGACGGGTTATGCAATTGAAGCTTTGAACACACTTGCAGTTCAATCATTCAGCATATGTACATAATAATCAGATAATTCTCAACGGAACGATGAATAGCAAAAAAAAAACTTATTCACAATGCATATCCGATAATTCCTTTCTTTCTTGAGTAATATTTTCAGAAACTTCATTCATTAGTTATTCGGAAAAAAACACCCGTTCTTCTCCAAAATATTCATGTGATTCAGTGCAAAAACCGGCGATCATTCTTAATTAATAAAAACCTATGGATCATTATCGATGCATATTATTTAAAATATATGACTCAGTCGTTCATGTTACTTTCATATTCTGGTTCATTGAAATTAATCGATCACGTTGAATATTGCGCTTTACGACTTCGCGCATTCATGATATGCATATCAGCAGCTGTTTGAAAGAATGACAGGAAGGTACGGAAAGAGAACTTTGTTAAGAAAATTTACAACAAATTAATAGTGCTTTGATAGCATTCTACACCAACATATTAGTTCAGGCGGGACTCATCAGATGAGAACCTGATACATTCAGAAACGTTGACCCGTTTCGTCCCTTTAATCTCATGACGGGTTCTTTAATAAACCTGAGGTAGTACTCGTATGAATAACAGATCACTTGTGGCGGCTTATATCCATAAACGGATCTTTGCCTTTGGCCTTTATCCTTCATAATGGATCTTTGCCTTTAATCAGGTGTTGAAGGGACAAAAGGTTGCATCATTAGATTCACGATACTGATCAATGCGGTGGCCTATATCCGTAAACGGATCTTTGCCTTTGGCCTCTGTCCTTCATAGCGAATCTTTGCCGTTGCCTTTATCAGTATCGGTAAAATCAACAAGATAACCAATTCATTAAGAGAAAAGAGAGAAAGAGAGATAGAGATGACTGCAAACAGGTAGCCCCAGAACGTTCACCATGCTGATCTATGCGGTGGCCTATATCCGTAAACGGATCTTTGCCTTTGGCCTCTATCCGTCATAGCGGATCTTTGCCGTTGCCTTTATCAGCATGGAGTGAACCTACCGAGACCACCCATTCACAATGACTTGTGGCGGCTTATATCCATCAACGGATCTCTGCCTTTGGCCTTTATCCTTCATAATGGATCTTTGCCTTTCATCAGGTGCTGAAGGAACAAAAATGTTGCATCATTAGATTCACCATACTGATCTATGCGGTGGCCTATATCCGTAAACGGATCTTTGCCTTTGGCCTCTATCCTTCATAGCGGATCTTTGCCGTTGCCTTTATCAGTATCGGTAAAATCAACAAGATAACCAATTCATTAAGAGAAAAGAGAGAAAGAGAGATAGAGATGACTGCAAACAGGTAGCCCCAGAACGTTCACCATGCTGATCTATGCGGTGGCCTATATCCGTAAACGGATCTTTGCCTTTGGCCTCTATCCGTCATAGCGGATCTTTGCCGTTGCCTTTATCAGCATGGAGTGAACCTACCGAGACCACCCATTCACAATGACTTGTGGCGGCTTATATCCATCAACGGATCTCTGCCTTTGGCCTTTATCCTTCATAATGGATCTTTGCCTTTTATCAGGTGCTGAAGGAACAAAAATGTTGCATCATTAGATTCACCATACTGATCTATGCGGTGGCCTATATCGTAAACGGATCTTTGCCTTTGGCCTCTATCCTTCAAAGCGGATCTTTGCCGTTGCCTTTATCAGTATTGGTAAACCCAACGAAACAACCAATTCACTAAGAGAAACCAGAGAAAGAGAGATAAAAATAACTGCAAACAGGTAGCACCAGAAGGTTCACCATACTGATCTATGCGGTGGCCTCTATCCGTAAGCGGATCTTTGCCTTTGGCCTCTATCCTTCATAGCGGATCTTTGCCGTTGCCTTTATCAGCATGGAGTGAACCTACCGAGACCACCCATTCACAATGACTTGTGGCGGCTTATATCCATCAACGGATCTCTGCCTTTGGCCTTTATCCTTCATAATGGATCTTTGCCTTTTATCAGGTGCTGAAGGAACAAAAATGTTGCATCATTAGATTCACCATACTGATCTATGCGGTGGCCTATATCCGTAAACGGATCTTTGCCTTTGGCCTCTATCCTTCAAAGCGGATCTTTGCCGTTGCCTTTATCAGTATTGGTAAACCCAACGAAACAACCAATTCACTAAGAGAAACCAGAGAAAGAGAGATAAAAATAACTGCAAACAGGTAGCACCAGAAGGTTCACCATACTGATCTATGCGGTGGCCTCTATCCGTAAGCGGATCTTTGCCTTTGGCCTCTATCCTTCATAGCGGATCTTTGCCGTTGCCTTTATCAGCATGGATTGAACCAACCGAGACACCCATTCACAATGACTTGTGGTGGCTTATATCCATCAACGGATCTCTGCCTTTGGCCTTTATCCTTCATAATGGATCTTTGCCTTTTATCAGGTGCTGAAGGAACAAAAATGTTGCATCATTAGATTCACCATACTGATCTATGCGGTGGCCTATATCGTAAACGGATCTTTGCCTTTGGCCTCTATCCTTCAAAGCGGATCTTTGCCGTTGCCTTTATCAGTATTGGTAAACCCAACGAAACAACCAATTCACTAAGAGAAACCAGAGAAAGAGAGATAGAAATAACTGCAAACAGGTAGCCCCAGAAGGTTCACCATACTGATCTATGCGGTAGCCTCTATCCGTAAACGGATCTTTGCCTTTGGCCTCTATCCGTCATAGCGGATCTTTGCCGTTGCCTTTATCAGCATGGAGTGAACCTACCGAGACCACCCATTCACAATGACTTGTGGCGGCTTATATCCATCAACGGATCTCTGCCTTTGGCCTTTATCCTTCATAATGGATCTTTGCCTTTTATCAGGTGCTGAAGGAACAAAAATGTTGCATCATTAGATTCACCATACTGATCTATGCGGTGGCCTATATCCGTAAACGGATCTTTGCCTTTGGCCTCTATCCTTCAAAGCGGATCTTTGCCGTTGCCTTTATCAGTATTGGTAAACCCAACGAAACAACCAATTCACTAAGAGAAAACAGAGAAAGAGAGATAAAAATAACTGCAAACAGGTAGCACCAGAAGGTTCACCATACTGATCTATGCGGTGGCCTCTATCCGTAAGCGGATCTTTGCCTTTGGCCTCTATCCTTCATAGCGGATCTTTGCCGTTGCCTTTATCAGCATGGATTGAACCAACCGAGACACCCATTCACAATGACTTGTGGTGGCTTATATCCATCAACGGATCTCTGCCTTTGGCCTTTATCCTTCATAATGGATCTTTGCCTTTTATCAGGTGCTGAAGGAACAAAAATGTGCATCATTAGATTCACCATACTGATCTATGCGGTGGCCTATATCGTAAACGGATCTTTGCCTTTGGCCTCTATCCTTCAAAGCGGATCTTTGCCGTTGCCTTTATCAGTATTGGTAAACCAACGAAACAACCAATTCACTAAGAGAAACCAGAGAAAGAGAGATAGAAATAACTGCAAACAGGTAGCCCCAGAAGGTTCACCATACTGATCTATGCGGTGGCCTCTATCCGTAAGCGGATCTTTGCCTTTGGCCTCTATCCTTCATAGCGGATCTTTGCCGTTGCCTTTATCAGCATGGATTGAACCAACCGAGACACCCATTCACAATGACTTGTGGTGGCTTATATCCATCAACGGATCTCTGCCTTTGGCCTTTATCCTTCATAATGGATCTTTGCCTTTTATCAGGTGCTGAAGGAACAAAAATGTTGCATCATTAGATTCACCATACTGATCTATGCGGTGGCCTATATCGTAAACGGATCTTTGCCTTTGGCCTCTATCCTTCAAAGCGGATCTTTGCCGTTGCCTTTATCAGTATTGGTAAACCCAACGAAACAACCAATTCACTAAGAGAAACCAGAGAAAGAGAGATAGAAATAACTGCAAACAGGTAGCCCCAGAAGGTTCACCATACTGATCTATGCGGTGGCCTCTTTCCGTAAACGGATCTTTGCCTTTGGCCTCTATCCTTCATAGCGGATCTTTGCCGTTGCCTTTATCAGCATGGATTGAACCAACCGAGACACCCATTCACAATGACGTGTGGTGGCTTATATCCATCAACGGATCTCTGCCTTTGGCCTTTATCCTTCATAATGGATCTTTGCCTTTTATCAGGTGCTGAAGGAATAAAAAGGTTGCATCATTAGATTCACCATACTGATCTATGCGGTGGCCTATATCCGTAAACGGATCTTTGCCTTTGACCTCTATCCGTCATAGCGGATCTTTGCCGTTGCCTTTATCAGTATCGGTAAACCCAACGAGACAACGAATTCACTCACAATCAGAGAAACAGAGAGAGTGCACATTAACATAACATAAACATCCACTACAGTGTAATGAGGTTAGTTGAAAATACGACTCACGTCACCGATCTATGCCATTACTTTATTCTCAGTCCATTGGACACTTACTCCTCTTCTGAGGTATTAAAATTCAGGCCTTTATCAGTGCGTGAGCCGTGTGCGTGCAGTGCAGTGTAGTGTTAACTCATGCAAGTGATTAGTGATAAAAATTAATAAAAAGGTCTAGATTATATGAAATAATGCAGTGGTTAAAAAAATTAAGTAGCTTATTTGTCCCAAGCTTAGTCATATAAATGACATCCATTTTTTTTAGGATGGAAACTGAATGAATTTATCCGAAATATACTTTTTTAGATGCTACCAAAACTGGATTGGATCCCAAAAAGAAAGTATTACTTTTAACCACTGCATAAATGTAATATTTAACTATTTATAACCTAGAAAAAAAACAAATCTGGTTCGCTTCATATTCCCCACTTTATAACTCTCTCTTCAAAACACTATGTTCCCCACTTTATATCTCTTTCTACAAGAGATTCTACTCCTCACTTTATATCCTTTTATATAAAAAAAACAATATTCGCAAATATATCTCGCTCAACTCCTCACATTCAACTCTGAAATGGACCGCTAGATTAAAAGGGGTAAGGAATACTCACTGTCCACTTGTTGATGGGACGGCGCTTGAAAGCGATGAAGTTGATCCTCGAGTACGATGAGCGACGCGAAGTCGCTCCGTCGATGATGAGAAGGGAAGGGTGGGATAAGTCTACGCCTATCATCTCGCTCTCTTTCTCTTTTTCCCTAATCTACTGGGTGAATTACCTGGTGCACGCCATGCAATCGTCATCGCGTCCTTCATGGAACGGAAGTCTCGAATCGCTTGGTCCTCGCCCATACGCTCTGAGGATAAACAATTTTAGGAATAATCACCATAGTATGTTCGAACATTTGTATTTACGGAATACTTCCTATAGGTACATACAGATTTTTAATATAAAAGTAACTGAACCCGGAATCTCAAAATTCCATGGGTCATTAGCAAACCTTTTTTATGTTTACGCGATAAACAGAAAAGAAGTCCCTAATCTTTTTTAAAAGATGGACCCTTCAAATCTTGCACCTCGAATCGATCTTTTGGGGCATACTTGAAAGACTTCTGAAGTAAACTGGAAAGTTAATTTTTTAGTCAAACAACAACATAAAGAATGCACATTACCGCAAAATAGTAGCACGGTTAATATTTTCCAATAATATTAAGTCTGATAAAAAATAATCAAAGAGTTCACTCATATGCCTACTTTACCTAAATTCAAATGAGATTAGAAACAACTTGGTGCCTTACAAAACCAAAAAAATCAAGTACCCTCACTATCTCCCTCTCTCTCTCTCTCTGTTTCCTTTTTTTGCATTCGAAAACAGTAAATTAATATATAAAATAATTACAATAACATCAAACCTACAGTATCCAATCGCTTCAGTCATTCTCTCTGCATCTCTTTCTCTATCCTTCCCTCACTAACTCTCTCGCTCCTTTCCTTTCTCTGCTTTTCCCCTGCCTATCTATCTCTCTGCTTCTCTCTCTCTCTCTCTCGCTCTGTCTCTGCATACCCTTTCTTTCTGCTTGCCTGTTTCTCTCTCTTTCTGCTTCCCTCTTTCTCTCTCAATCTCAGCGAACCCCTTTCTCTTTGTTTTGCACTCTTTGCTTGCCTCTCCCTCTGTCTCTTTTCTTCCTTTTGTCTCAGGGAAGAAAAGGGTCCATGTAATGCATAGACCCACTTTGGTTTTTGACCGGTTTTGACCGGCCAAATTTACCCCACTCTTATAACCTGAAGAGATAAGGTACTTAACACGAGACCATTTAAAAGGAGATTCTGAATAAATAACGTCATTTATACAGAAATTTTTTCCCCTGACCCCCTTTTTATCCTGAACCTATTATCTGAGAGGCGGTTTGTTTGGATATGCTTATTTTTAGAAAGAAAAAAAAAATTTTTTTACTACCCCACCCTGATTTTCGCGCCCATTTTGGGTTTACCCCACCCTACTTTTCCGAGCCATGCATTTACCCTTTTCTTCCCTGTTTTGTCTCTATAATGCCATGTACATATATATTGACAGTAATTTTACCAGAATACCACCGTTTAGTATTTCATTTTCCAAATGCACATTATAGCACTTCGCAAGGATTTCAAGCACTTAGTAAATTAAGCTCCTAATATTATTATTATTATTATATCACAACAACAGTTCCGATCTGTAAACCTCAATACAATACCCCATCCGTATTCGAAAGCATATTAAAATAGTTAACCCTAAAAAATAATTATATCTACATACGATCTAGTCTTTAAATCCAAATTACAGTACCCCATAACAGTTTACAAAGGAGACACACCTCAAATATTATTACACTAACATCCCACCTACGGTACCCTGGATTCCAAATGGACATTACAGTAACCCAGTCGCATTTGAAAACAGAAAAACTTAACATCGAAAAGATAATTATACTTAAATCCCAAGCAAATACACATTACGATACAACCCCCTCCCCCCGTATTCGCAAAATAGTTCATAGCCCTAAAATGAAAAAAAATACTTTCACAAAAATAAACTACCAAGGTTAGACCAACATTTATTACACAAATAGTTTAAATGTGGTTACACCCAGACATTTTACCCACAATATGATTAATTAATGAAATAAGTGTCATTTAAAATATAAAGACGGAAAATTTCATAATAAAAAAAGGAATACCGTTGGAGGCGACGCCGCTCCTCACGTCCATTGGTGTCGGCGGGCGAGTTCTCTGGCGGCGTCCATGCGATCGCCACTACAAAGTAACCTTTAAGATGATTCGAACATGTTTCAATTCATTATAATAATAAAACCTTCTTAATTATTTGCATAAATCTAAACCATAATATTTGCGTTTAAATTCAAAAGAAGTTAAAATTAAACTTCAATAAGAATATAGTAATGCCATTAAAAAAGAGTAAAAAAATAACTCGAGAATTTCATGTCATTAATAAAAGCAAAAAAAAAATTACCAGAGAATTTCACTCAACTTTCCACCATTCAACATCCTAACCCGTTAGATTCGTATTCTTGCTTACATTCTTAATCGACCCAAATAAAAACACGCTGAAAGTTTTGCTAATACCAATCATCGAAAACATAAATCATAAAACAATATTCTAAAGTGTATTTTCAATGCTACTATACCCGATCTTAAAAGGAAAAAAATTCGCACTCATATATTATTATACCTTGGAAGCGTAAAAAAATAAAGAAATCCAAAGCAGAAAAAAAAATTTACAGTTCCCTATCTTTAGGAACGACTTAATAAAGATGTAAAAGAAAAAAACTTATATAAAAATGATATGCAAAAAAATTACGATAATTATTTCGCAAACAACTATAAATGCTCCAGCATTAATTAGTAAACGATTGAATGAAAAAAATTATGCGAAAAACAACCCAAAAAAAGATAAAGCATGCTCAAAGGAATCTATAAAAAAAGAACCTTCATGAAACCTGAAACAATTAAGAGATTTGAGTCCTATGTAAAACCGACTTAAATAAGGGAAAAAATACCCCACGCCATTTTAATATAAAACCAAACACTCATAATCACCCGGTGTTAGAAAATTCACCTGATTAAAAAACCATGGCATACTCAACAATCATAACCTATTCAACAATAATTCGGGCTATACAAGTATAAATAGTACCGAAGATAAACATTTAACAAAGCAAATAATATAAAACAAATAGTTAAAAAAAGGTAATGTCTAACCATGGGAGGCGCCGTCGATCCCTCGCGTCCCTTCGCGCCGGCAGACGCCTTCTCAGGCGGCTTCCTCGTAGTCGCCACTATAACGAAACTTTAAACTTATTCCACTATATCTGAATTCTTAATAAAAAAGTACGCAAAAAGCAATTGCAATACAAAATAACTATAGTCAGGTCGAAAGGAAACTAACATTAAAGAACCATGCAAACAGTCATAATCACTCTTTATATTAGATATATAAGATCTGGAGTGATAAAACAAAACATGCGTACCGAGGGCGACGATGCCGTTGCCGTGGGCGCTCGAAGTAGCGCCGTCGACGACATGACGATAACTGCAAAAATGCAGACAAAATCTTCATGCCCTTGTAAGACAACGGTATTTTAAGAAGTGCACCACGCATCATAGTGCATATGTCCTCAGAAATACTTTTTGACATTTTCAGCTGTTTTTACCATTATATGATTGTTATTCTATATTTATTTCGCAAACATGATCAAACAAAAAAAAAGAGATGCTAAAACGGATCACATTAAGTCCACTTTAGGAAAATATGTGAACTTTTTAGAGTGAAATGCACCAGGCAGGATATGGTACTTATGCACAAGGTGCGATTGCACACCTAGTAAAAAGACTGCTGACATGTTTTATTCCTTTTTTCACAAATGACGTTTCATATGTATTCCATGATAATAAGTAAGTAAAAATTGGAAGAAAATTTGACCTCAATGCCAACTTTTACGCTGTTTCTGGTTCATACAAGGCCACCCTCGAACATATGAATTAATATTCGGTCTTCTAGTGTTTAGGGCTTAATACTGAAGCGCGCAAAAGGGTTTGCGCGCGCGCGACTCCGAACCTGCGACCCATGACTTTCGACGTACATTGAAAATTAGCCAAAAGGCCACAAAATAATTCATATCTCGAATATGCCTGGATGAAATGCGACCATCGACATACCATGCGAAAGCTAATTTTTGGCTCTACAAGAAAAAAAATATGCGCCAAAAAGTGCCAGTGATAGCTAAAGCCGAAATAGTGGCCTGAACATACTGACCCCAAAAGTAGATCAAAAACGACAAAATATGAACACGTTTTGTATGAGAATGTTGTTCGCCTTCTCGAGAGCTACAGAATGATATATAATATGTGGCATAACCTTTAACTATCGCGAAGAAATGGAGGCCCAAAGTGCGTTCCAAAAATTTGACACTTCACGGCCCTGGCAGGGCACTTTAATGAAGAGCCTGCCTAACCTATGTATACTCATATTGAAGCTCTCGTGAAATTCTGTATGATTCTGAAACTCTAAGCTCTCTACCTTTCCTATTCATAAAGATATGAATTGTAGAAGGATCGCTCTTAACAAAAAAATTTGACCCTTCAATCGATAATATCTACAACTTCTAGTGTCCAAAAGTCGATAATTCGACCATTTTCTGAAAGCCCGTCAAAAACTCTAAAATCGGAGTCAGTTAGATCAAAAAGCGAATTTGTAGATTTCGAGAAAATGAGATAAACGACCCTAAAAAAGTACCCCAAAAACGTATGGTTTGCGCGCCGGCCTCGTTCTGATCTACCAAAGCTCGAAATGATCTCAGCTCCAGGAATCATATTCATTTTTGAACGATCTATCTACCAGTATTTTTTTCATTCCGATATCTCTACCCGAAAAAAAGATACAACTCCTCAAAGTCGGCAAAGTGCCCAAATCGATGTCACCTCGGACCAAAGTTTGGCCGCCCGCGCCAACCCTAATTTTTTGAAACCTATATATGCTTGTAGCCCAGACACTATTCCATAATCCGCAAAAAACCGCTCCCCGATATCTCAACCCCCGCACCCGCTACACCGCTCCGCGCTATACCGGTAAATAAATTACAGTCGACTTTTATATAATATTAGACTAGCGTGACTTTGTCACGCTACGGGCCTTTGGCCCGGTCAATGGCCACCGGGGCTATCGCCCCGGAGGCCATTTCCCGATATAAAAGGTTATCTAAGGGTTCTAAGTTGACTCTAAGGGTTAAAATTTGGCTCTAAAGGGTCAAAAGTCTGTTCTAGCGGCGCTACTGGACTCTCTGGGCCTTGAATTTAAGCTCATTAGAAAGCTTGGAGTCTTTACTATATGATAACACTCTTTTAACATACTCAGGAGTCATACAAAGCGCGCAAAAGAGTTTGCGTGGATTCGAACCTGCAACCCATGAGTTTGGAAGTGCAGAGAAAATAGCCCAAAAAGCCACAAAATAATTCATATCTCGATTATGCCTGGATCAAATCCCATGACCTACCTATCATGCGATAGCTAATTTTTGGCTCTACAATAAAAAAAATATGCGCCAAAAAGTGTCAGTGATAGCTAAGGCCGAAATAGTGGCCTGGACATTCTGACCCCAAACATAGATCAAAAATGACAAAATATCAAAACGTTTTGTATGAGAAAGTTGTTCTCCTTCTCGAAAGCTACAGAATGGTATATAACACGTGGCATAAGCTTTAACTACCGAGGAAAAACGGATGCCCAAATTGCCCTCCAAAAATTTGCCACTTCACGGCCCCCTCAGGGCACTTTATTGATGACCCATCCAAACCCAAGTATGCTCATATTGAAGCTCTCGTGAAACTCTGCATGATTCTGAAACTCTCATCCCTCTACCTTCCCTATTCATAAAGATATGTATTTTAGAAGGTTCGCTCCTAACAAAAAAATTTGACCTTTCAATCGATAATGCAAAGTGCCCAAATCCAACTCGCCTCTGACCAAAGTTTGGCCGCCCTTTAGTATATGTTAGCACTCTTATAATTTCATCAGGAGTCATACAAAAAACGCGCAAAAGAGTTTGCGCGCGCGCGACTCCGAACCTGCGACCCATGAGTTTCGACGTGCGCTGAAAATGCACCAAAAAGCAACAAAATAATTCATATCTCGAATATGCCTGAACATTCTGACCCAAGGAAGTAGATCAAAACGTCAAAATATCAAAATGTTTTGTATGAGAAAGTTGTTTGCCATCTCGAGAGCTACAAAATGTTATATAACATGTGGCAACATCTTTAACTACAGCGAAGAAACGGAGGCCCAAAATGCGCACCAAAAATTTGACACTTCACGGCCCCCTCAGGGCACTTTAATGATCACCCAGGAAAACCCAAGTATACTCATATTGGAGCTCTCTTGAAACTCTGCATGATTCTGAAACTCCCATCTCTGTACCTTCCCTATTCATAAAGATATGAATTTTAGAAGGTTCGCTCCTAACAAAAAAATTTGACCTTTCAATCGATAATATCTCATAGACCAAGTGCACAAAAGTCGATGAATTTAGTATTATAAGAAAGCCCGTCAAAACTCTACAATCGGAGTCAGTTAGATCAAAAAGCGAATTTGTAGATTTCGAGAAAATGAGAAGAATGGGCCTAAAAAAGTACCCCAAAAACGTATGGTTTGCGCGCCAGCCTCGTACTGATCTACCAAAACTCGGAATGATCTCAATTCCAGGAATCATATTCATTTTTCGACGATCTATCTACCAGTATTTTTTTCATCCCCATATCTCTACCAGAAAAAAAGATACAACCGCTCAAAGTCGGCAAAGTGCCCAAATCAGAGTCGCCTCCGACCAAAGTTTGGGCGCCGGCGCCAACCCTAATTTTTTGAAACCCACATATTCTTGTAGTCCGGAAACTTTTACATGTTCCCCAAAAAACCGCACCCTGATATCTCAAACCCCGCGCCCGCTACACCGCCCCGCGCTATACCAGTGAATAAATTACAGTCGACTTTAGATAACTCTAGACTAGCGTGACTTCGTCACGCTACGGGCCTTTGGCCTGGGGTTAGTTGACTCTATGGGTTGTTGGTTGTTGTTGATATTTGGCTCTAAGGGTAGGATAGTTGGCTCTTAGGGTCGTTAGTTGGCTCTAAAGGGGGAAAAGTCTGCTCTAGCGGTGATTACGGGACGATCTGGGCTTTTAAATTCAGCCTATAAGAAAGCTTGGAGTCTTCTATCCATTCTAACATACTTATTATTTAATGAGAAGTCATATTAAAACGCGCAAAAGAGTTTGCACGCGGGTTCGAACCTGGGTCGGTAGAATAAGCTGGACGCACAGAAAATGTACCAAAAAGCCACAAAAATAATTTTTTTCTCGAATATGCCTGAACCGATTTTGAAGATTGACACACCATTCGATAGATAATTTTAGGCTCTACAATAAAAAAAATATGCGCCAAAAAGTGTCAGTGATAGCTAAGGCCGAAATAGTGGCCTGAACCTTCAGACCTAAAAAGTAGATCAAAAAAGTCAAAATATGAAAACGTTTTGTATGAGAAAGTGTTCACGTTCACGAGAGGTACCGATAGATATATAACATGTCGCAAAAGCTTTCACCACCGAGGAAAAACGGAGGTTCAAATTGGCTTCCAAAAATTTTCCACTTCAGAGCACCCTCAGGGCACTTTATTGATCACCAATTCAAACGCAAGTATAATCGTATTGAAGCCCACTCCAAGCGCTTCAATATACTGAAAGTCCCATCGCTCTACGATCCCTACAATTAAATAGCTGAATTTTTGAAAATTGCTCCTAACAAAAAAATTTGGAACTTCAATCGATAATATCTACAATGCGCAGTGCCCAAAAGTTGATAAGAATAGTATTAAAAGATGCGCCGTCAAAAACTCTACAATCTGAGTCAGACAATCAAAAAGCGGAATTTGTAGATTCTGAGAAAAGGAGATGAATGAGCCTAAAAAAGTACCCCAAAACAGGGGTCAAAACGCGCCGGCCTCCCACTGATCTACAAATGGCTCAATCCACCTCAACTCCAGGAATCGTATTCATTTTTGGACTGGCTATCTCCTAGTATTTTTTTAATCCCCATATCTTTATCAGAAAAAAAGATACAGCCCCTCAAAATCGCCAAATCGCCCAAATCGAAGTCTCCTCGGACCAAAGTTTGGGCGCCCGCGCCGGCGCCAATATCGAACCCATTTTTTGAAACCCACATATTCTTGTAGTCCGGAAACTTTTACATGTTCCCCAAAAAACCGCTTCCCCATATCTCACCCCCACCGCCCACAGCACCTCTCCGCGCTATACCGGTCAATAAATAACAGTCGACTTGTATATAATAATAGACTAGCGTGACTTTGTCACGCTACGGGCCTTTGGCCCGGTCAATGGCCACCGGGGCTATCGCCCCGGAGGCCATTTCCCGATAAAAAAATTTATCCAAGGGTGCGTTAGTTGGCTCTAAGGGTTAAAATTTGGCTCTAAAGGGTCAAAAGTCTGTTCTAGCGGCGCTACTGGACTATCTGGGCCTCTGAATTTAAGCTCATTAGAAAGCTTGGAGTCTTTACTATATGATATCACTCTTTTAACATACTCAGGAGTCATATAAAAGCGTGCAAAAGAGTTTGCGCACGCGCGGATTCGAACCTGCGACCCATGAGTTTCGACGTGCACTGAAAATGTACCAAAAAGCCACAAAATAATTCATATCTCGAATATGCCTGGATCAAATCCCATGATCTACCTATCATTCGATAGCTAATTTTTGGCTCTACGACGACAAAAATATGCGCCCAAAAGTATCAGTGATAGCTAAGGCCGAAATAGTGGCCTGAACATTCTGAACCCAAAAGAAGATCAAAAACGTCAATATATGAAAAAGTTTTGTATGAGAAAGTTGCTCGCCTTCTCGAGAGCTATAGAATGGTATATAACTTGTGGCAACATCTTTAACTACAGCGAAGAAACGGAGGCCCAAAGTGCGCTCCAAAAATTTGACAATTCACGGCCCTGGTAGGGCACTTTAATGATAACCCAGCCTAACCTATGTATACTCATATTGAAGCTCTCGTGAAAATCTGCATGATTTTGAAACTCTTATCCCGCTACGATCCCTATTCATAAACATATGAATATTAGAAGGTTCGCTCCTAACAAATAAATTTGACCCTTCAATCGATAATATCTACAACTTCTAGTGTCCAAAAGTCGATAGTTCGACCATTTTCTGAAATCCCGTCAAAAACTCTACAATCGCAGTCAGTTTAATCAAAAGCGGACTTTGTAGATTCCGAGAAAAGGGGCAAATACCCTCTCAAAAAGTACCCCAAAAAGGTATGGTTTGCGCGGCGGCCTCTCACTGATCTACCAAAACTCGAAATGATCTCAACTCCAGGAATCATATTCATTTTTGAACGGGCTATCCGCCACTATTTTTTACATTTCTGTAAGACCACCAGAAAAAAAGTTGCAGCCCGTCAAAGTCGCGAACCGCCCCAAATCAAAGTCACCTCGGACCAAAGTTTGGCCGCCCGCGCCGGCGCCGGCGCCAACCCTGAATTTTTGAAACCCACATATTCTGGTAGCCCAAGGGATAATCTACAACATGCAAAAAACCGCTTCCCCGTATCTCACTCCCACCGCCCGTAATACCTCTCGGCGCTATACCGGTCAATAAATTACAGTCGACTTTTAGATAATAAGAGACTAGCGTGGCGCAGCCACGCTACGGGCCTTTGGCCCGGTCAATGGCCACCGGGGCTATCGCCCCGGAGGCCATTTCCCGATAAAAAGATAGTAAGTTGGGTCGTTAGTTGGCTCTAAGGGTTGTTAGTTGGCTTAAAAAGGACAAAAGTCTGTTCTAGCGGCGTTAATGGACATCCTAGGTCTTTGAATTTCCGCTCATTAGAAAGCTTGGAGTCCTTAGTCTATGTTAGCACTCTTATAATTTCATCAGGAGCCATACAAAAGCGCGCAAAAGAGTTTGTGCGCGCGCGGATTCGAACTTGCGTCCCATGACTTTCGACGTGCACTGAAAATGTACCAAAAAGCCACAAAATAATTCATATCTCGAATATGCCTTTATCAAATCTCATGATCTACCTATCATTCGATAGCTAATTTTAGGCTCTACAATAAAAAAAATATGTGCCAAAAAGTGCCAGTAATAGCTAAGTTCGAAATAGCGGCCTGAACATACTGACCCAAAAGTAGATCAAAAACGTCAAAATATCAAAATGTTTTGTATGAGAAAGTTGTTCGCCATCTCGAGAGCTACAGAATGGTATATCATATGTGGCACAAACTTTAACTACCGAGAAGAAACGGAGGCCCAAAGTGCGTTCCAAAAATTTCACACTTTACGGCCCTGGCAGGGCACTTTAATGAAAAGCCAGCCAGACGTACGTATACTCATATTGAAGCTCTTTCAAAACGCTTCAATATTCTCAAAGTCTCATCCCTCTACCTTCCCTATTCATAAAGATATATATTTTAGAAGGTTCGCTCCTAACAAAACAATTTAACATTTCAATCGATAATATCTACAACTTCTAGTGTCCAAAAGTTGATAATTCTACTATTAAAAGATGCGCCGTCAAAAACTCTACAATCGCAGTCAGTTTAATCAAAAGCGGACTTTGTAGATTTCGAGAAAAGGGGCAAATACCCTCTCAAAAAGTACCCCAAAAAGGTATGGTTTGCGCGGCGGCCTCCCACTGATCTACCAAAACTCGAAATGATCTCATCTCAAGGAATCATATTCATTTTTGAATGGGCTACCCGACACTATTTTGTCATCGCCGTAGCTTTCCAACAAAAAAAGTTGCAACCCCTCAAAGTCGCCAAAGTGTCCAAATCAGAGTCGCCTCCGACCAAAGTTTGGGCGCCGGCGCCGACGCCAAGCACTCTTATAATTTCATCAGGAGCCATACAAAAGCGCGCAAAAGGGTTTGCGCGCGCGCTACTCCGAACCTGCGACCCATGAGTTTCGATGTGCAGAGAAAATAGCCCAAAAAGCCACAAAATAATTCATGTCTCGAATATGCCTGGATCGAATCCCATGATCTACCTATCATTCGATAGCTAATTTTAGGCTCTACAATAAAAAAAATATGCGCCAAAAAGTGTCAGTGATAGCTAAGGCCGAAATAGTGGCCTGAACATTCTGACCCAAAAGTAGATCAAAAATGACAAAATATGAAAACCTTTTGTATGAGAAAGTTGTTCGCCTTCTCAAGAGCAACAGAATGGTATATAATAGGTGGCAAAACCTTTAACTACCGAGAAGAAACGGAGGTCCAAAATGCGTTCCAAAAATTTCCCACTTTACGGCCCTGGCAGGGCACTTTAATGAAAAGCCAGACAAACGCGAGTATACTCATATTGAAGCTCTCGTGAAACTCTGCATGATTCTGAAACTCTCATCCCTCTACCTTCCCTATTCATAAAGATATGTATTTTAGAATGTTCGCTCCTAACAAAAAATGTTCACGCTTCAATCGATAATATCTACAACTTCTAGTGTCCAAAAGTTGATAATTCTACTATTAAAAGATGCGCCGTCAAAAACTCTACAATCGCAGTCAGTTTAATCAAAAGCGGACTTTGTAGATTTCGAGAAAAGTTCAAACTACATGCCGAAAAACAGCCAAAAATGGGGTCAAAACGCGCCACGCTGCCACTGATCTAACAAACATCGGAATGATCTCAACTCCAGGAATCATATTCATTTTTGAACTGGCTATCTTCCAGTATTTTTTTCATCGCCATATCTCTACCCGAAAAAAAGATACAGCCCCTCAAAGTCGCCAAAGAGCCAAAATGGAAGTCGCCTCGGACCAAAGTTTGGCCGCCCGCGCCGGCGCCGGCGCCAACCCTAATTTTTTGAAACCCACATAATCTTGTAGCCCAAGGGATATTTTAGAAAACCCCGAAAACCGCTTCCACGTATCTCACCCCCACCGCCCGCTACACCTCTCCGCGCTATCCCCGTAAATAAAGTACAGTCGACTTTTATATAATAGTAGACTAGCGTGGCGCAGCCACGCTACGGGCCTTTGGCCCGGTCAATGGCCACCGGGGCTATCGCCCCGGAGGCCATTTCCCGATAAAAAGATAGTAAGTTGGGTCGTTAGTTGGCTCTAAGGGTTAAAATTTGGCTCTAAAGGTCAAAAGTCTGTTCTAGCGGCACTACTGGACTATCTGGGCCTATGAATTTAAGCTCATTAGAAAGCTTGGAGTCTTTACTATATGATGTCACTCTTTTAACATACTCAGGAGTCATATAAAAGCGCGCAAAAGAGTTTGCGCGCTTTTATGGATTCGAACCTGCGACTCATGACTTTCGACGTGCACTGAAAATGTACCAAAAAGCCACAAAATAATTCATATCTCGAATATGCCTGGATCAAATCTCATGATCTACCTATCATTCGATAGCTAATTTTTGGCTCTACAATAAAACAAATATGCGCCAAAAAGTGTCAGTGATAGCTAAGGCCGAAATAGTGGCCTGAACATTCTGACCCCAAAAGTAGATCAAAAACATCGAAATATCAAAATATTTTGTATGAGAAAGTTGTTCGCCATCTCGAGACCTACCGAACGGTATATAATATGTGGCAAAACCTTTAACCACCGAGGAAAAACGGAGGCCCAAACTGCGTTCCAAAAATTTTCCACTTCACGGCCCTGGCAGGGCACTTTAATGAACAGCCAGACAAACCTAAGTATACTCATCTTGAAGCTCTCGTGAAACTCTGCATGATTCAGAAACTCTCATACCTCTACCTTCCCTATTCATTAAGATATTAATTTTAAAAGGTTCGCTCCTAACAAAAAATGATCACCCTTCAATCGATAATATCTCATACGTCCAGTGCGCAAAAGTTGATGAATTTGGTACGAAAAGATGCGCCGTCAAAAAACTGAACAATCGCGGTCAGAGAATCAAAAAAGCGGCTTTGTAGGTTTCGAGAAAAGGGGCAACTACATGCCAAAAAAGGGCCAAAAAAGCAGGTCAAAACGCGCCGAGCTCCCAGTGATCTACAAATGAACCAATCAATCCCATCTCCAGGAATCATATTCATTTTTGAACAGGCTACCTATACATATTTTTTTCATAGCAATATCTATCCTAAAACAAAAGTTAGACATCCTCAAATCGGAGAATAGCCAAAACTCGACTCCACACTTGTCCGAGTTTGGACGCCCGCGCCGGCGCCGGCGCCAAACCAAATCCTTTGAACCCCATATTACCTTGTAGCCCAAGGGATAATCTATGAATCCTGAAAATTTCAACCGCATAACTCAACTCTCCCGCCCACAGCACCTCTCGGCGCTATCCCCGTCAATAAAGTACAGACGACTTTTATATAAGGGTAGACTAGCGTGACTTTGTCACGCTACGGGCCTTTGGCCTGGGGTTAGTTGACTCTATGGGTTGTTGGTTGTTGTTGATATTTGGCTCTAAGGGTTGTTAGTTGGGGTCTGAGGGTTGTTTGTTGGCTCTAAAGGGGGAAAAGTCAGCTCTAGCGGTGATTACGGGACGATCTGGGGCTTTTAAATTCAGCCTATTACATGTTCCCCAAAAAACCGCTTCCCGATACCTCAATCCCCCCGCCCGCTACACCGCTCCGCGCTATACCAGTAAATAAATTACAGTCGACTTTTATATAATAATAGACTAGCGTGACTTTGTCACGCTACGGGCCTTTGGCCTGGGGTTAGTTGACTCTATGGGTTGTTGGTTGTTGTTGATATTTGGCTCTAAGGGTTGTTAGTTGGGGTCTGAGGGTTGTTTGTTGGCTCTAAAGGGGGAAAAGTCTGCTCTAGCGGTGATTACGGGACGATCTGGGGCTTTTAAATTCAGCCTATAAGAAAGCTTGGAGTCTTCTATCCATTCTAACATACTTTTTATTTAATGAGAAGTCATATTAAAACGCGCAAAAGAGTTTGCACGCGCGCGGGTTCGAACCTAACTCGGTAGAATAAGGTGGGTGCTATGAAAATGTACCAAAAAGCCACAAAATAATTTTTTTCTCGAATATACCTGAACCGATTTCGAAGATTGACACACCATTCGATAGCTAATTTTTGGCTCTACAATAAAAAAAATATGCGCCAAAAAGTGTCAGTGATAGCTAAGGCCGAAATAGTGGCCTGAACATTCTGACCCCAAAAGTAGATCAAAAACATCGAAATATCAAAATATTTTGTATGAGAAAGTTGTTCGCCATCTCGAGACCTACCGAACGGTATATAATATGTGGCAAAACCTTTAACCACCGAGGAAAAACGGAGGCCAAACTGCGTTCCAAAAATTTTCCACTTCACGGCCCTGGCAGGGCACTTTAATGAACAGCCAGACAAACCTAAGTATACTCATCTTGAAGCTCTCGTGAAACTCTGCATGATTCAGAAACTCTCATACCTCTACCTTCCCTATTCATTAAGATATTAATTTTAAAAGGTTCGCTCCTAACAAAAAATGATCACCCTTCAATCGATAATATCTCATACGTCCAGTGCGCAAAAGTTGATGAATTTGGTACGAAAAGATGCGCCGTCAAAAACTGAACAATCGCGGTCAGAGAATCAAAAAGCGGCTTTGTAGGTTTCGAGAAAAGGGGCAACTACATGCCAAAAAAGGGCCAAAAAAGCAGGTCAAAACGCGCCGAGCTCCCAGTGATCTACAAATGAACCAATCAATCCCATCTCCAGGAATCATATTCATTTTTGAACAGGCTACCTATACATATTTTTTTCATAGCAATATCTATCCTAAAACAAAAGTTAGACATCCTCAAAATCGGAGAATAGCCAAAACTCGACTCCACACTTGTCCGAGTTTGGACGCCCGCGCCGGCGCCGGCGCCAAACCAAATCCTTTGAACCCCATATTACCTTGTAGCCCAAGGGATAATCTATGAATCCTGAAAATTTCAACCGCATAACTCAACTCTCCCGCCCACAGCACCTCTCGGCGCTATCCCCGTCAATAAAGTACAGACGACTTTTATATAAGGGTAGACTAGCGTGACTTTGTCACGCTACGGGCCTTTGGCCTGGGGTTAGTTGACTCTATGGGTTGTTGGTTGTTGTTGATATTTGGCTCTAAGGGTTGTTAGTTGGGGTCTGAGGGTTGTTTGTTGGCTCTAAAGGGGGAAAAGTCTGCTCTAGCGGTGATTACGGGACGATCTGGGGCTTTTAAATTCAGCCTATTACATGTTCCCCAAAAAACCGCTTCCCGATACCTCAATCCCCCCGCCCGCTACACCGCTCCGCGCTATACCAGTAAATAAATTACAGTCGACTTTTATATAATAATAGACTAGCGTGACTTTGTCACGCTACGGCCTTTGGCCTGGGGTTAGTTGACTCTATGGGTTGTTGGTTGTTGTTGATATTTGGCTCTAAGGGTTGTTAGTGGGGTCTGAGGGTTGTTTGTTGGCTCTAAAGGGGGAAAAGTCTGCTCTAGCGTGATTACGGGACGATCTGGGGCTTTTAAATTCAGCCTATAAGAAAGCTTGGAGTCTTCTATCCATTCTAACATACTTTTTATTTAATGAGAAGTCATATTAAAACGCGCAAAAGAGTTTGCACGCGCGCGGGTTCGAACCTAACTCGGTAGAATAAGGTGGGTGCTATGAAAATGTACCAAAAAGCCACAAAATAATTTTTTTCTCGAATATACCTGAACCGATTTCGAAGATTGACACACCATTCGATAGCTAATTTTTGGCTCTACAATAAAAAAAATATGCGCCAAAAAGTGTCAGTGATAGCTAAGGCCGAAATAGTGGCCTGAACATTCTGACCCCAAAAGTAGATCAAAAACATCGAAATATCAAAATATTTTGTATGAGAAAGTTGTTCGCCATCTCGAGACCTACCGAACGGTATATAATATGTGGCAAAACCTTTAACCACCGAGGAAAAACGGAGGCCCAAACTGCGTTCCAAAAATTTTCCACTTCACGGCCCTGGCAGGGCACTTTAATGAACAGCCAGACAAACCTAAGTATACTCATCTTGAAGCTCTCGTGAAACTCTGCATGATTCAGAAACTCTCATACCTCTACCTTCCCTATTCATTAAGATATTAATTTTAAAAGGTTCGCTCCTAACAAAAAATGATCACCCTTCAATCGATAATATCTCATACGTCCAGTGCGCAAAAGTTGATGAATTTGGTACGAAAAGATGCGCCGTCAAAACTGAACAATCGCGGTCAGAGAATCAAAAAAGCGGCTTTGTAGGTTTCGAGAAAAGGGGCAACTACATGCCAAAAAAGGGCCAAAAAAGCAGGTCAAAACGCGCCGAGCTCCCAGTGATCTACAAATGAACCAATCAATCCATCTCCAGGAATCATATTCATTTTTGAACAGGCTACCTATACATATTTTTTTCATAGCAATATCTATCCTAAAACAAAAGTTAGACATCCTCAAAATCGGAGAATAGCCAAAACTCGACTCCACACTTGTCCGAGTTTGGACGCCCGCGCCGGCGCCGGCGCCAAACCAAATCCTTTGAACCCCATATTACCTTGTAGCCCAAGGGATAATCTATGAATCCTGAAAATTTCAACCGCATAACTCAACTCTCCCGCCCACAGCACCTCTCGGCGCTATCCCCGTCAATAAAGTACAGACGACTTTTATATAAGGGTAGACTAGCGTGACTTTGTCACGCTACGGGCCTTTGGCCTGGGTTAGTTGACTCTATGGGTTGTTGGTTGTTGTTGATATTTGGCTCTAAGGGTTGTTAGTTGGGTCTGAGGGTTGTTTGTTGGCTCTAAAGGGGGAAAAGTCTGCTCTAGCGGTGATTACGGGACGATCTGGGGCTTTTAAATTCAGCCTATTACATGTTCCCCAAAAACCGCTTCCCGATACCTCAATCCCCCGCCCGCTACACCGCTCCGCGCTATACCAGTAAATAAATTACAGTCGACTTTTATATAATAATAGACTAGCGTGACTTTGTCACGCTACGGGCCTTTGGCCTGGGGTTAGTTGACTCTATGGGTTGTTGGTTGTTGTTGATATTTGGCTCTAAGGGTTGTTAGTTGGGGTCTGAGGGTTGTTTGTTGGCTCTAAAGGGGGAAAAGTCTGCTCTAGCGGTGATTACGGGACGATCTGGGGCTTTTAAATTCAGCCTATAAGAAAGCTTGGAGTCTTCTATCCATTCTAACATACTTTTTATTTAATGAGAAGTCATATTAAAACGCGCAAAAGAGTTTGCACGCGCGCGGGTTCGAACCTAACTCGGTAGAATAAGGTGGGTGCTATGAAAATGTACCAAAAAGCCACAAAATAATTTTTTTCTCGAATATACCTGAACCGATTTCGAAGATTGACACACCATTCGATAGCTAATTTTTGGCTCTACAATAAAAAAAATATGCGCCAAAAAGTGTCAGTGATAGCTAAGGCCGAAATAGTGGCCTGAACATTCTGACCCCGAAAGTAGATCAAAAACATCGAAATATCAAAATGTTTTGTATGAGAAAGTTGTTCGCCTTCACGAGAGCTACCGATTGATATATAATGTTTGGCTTAACCCTTAACTACCGAGAAGAAACGGAGGATCAAAGTGCGCTCAAAAATTTGACACTTCACGGCCCGGGCAGGGCACATTAATGAAAAGCCAGCCAAACACAAGTACACTCATATTGAAGCTCTCGTGAAACTCTGCATGATTCTGAAACTCTCATTCCTCTACCTTCCCAATTCATAAAGATATGTATTTTAGAAGGTTGGCTCCTAACAAAAAATGATCACCCTTCAATCGATAATATCTACAACTTCTAGTGCCCAAAAGTTGATAATTCTACTATTAAAAGATGCCCCGTCAAAAACTCTACAATCGCATTCAGTTTAATCAAAAGCGGACTTTGTAGATTCCGAGAAAAGGGGCAAATACCCTCTCAAAAGTACCCCAAAAAGGTATGGTTTGCGCGGCGGCCTCCCACTGATCTACCAAAACTCGAAATGATCTCAACTCCAGGAATCATATTCATTTTTGAACGGCTACCCGACACTATTTTTTTCATCGCCATAGCTTTCCTACAAAAAAGTTGCAACCCCTCAAAATCGCCAAAGTGCCCAAATCAGAGTCGCCTCCGACCAAAGTTTGGGCGCCGGCGCCGACGCCAATATCGAACCCAATTTTTTGAAACCCACATATTCTTGTAGTCCGGAAACTTTTACATGTTCCCCAAAAAACCGCTTCCCGATACCTCAATCCCCCCGCCCGCTACACCGCTCCGCGCTATACCAGTAAATAAATTACAGTCGACTTTTAGATAACTGTAGACTAGCGTGACTTCGTCACGCTACGGGCCTTTGGCCATTGTCAGTAGGCTCCAAGGGTTGTTGGTTTTCTTTTATTTTACTTTAAGAGAAGTTTAGTTGGCTCTAAGGGTATTTTAGTTGGCTCAAAGGGTCGTTAGTTGGCTTAAAAAGGACAAAAGTCTGTTCTAGCGGCACTACTGAACGACATAGGCCTTTGAATTTCAGTCCATTAGAAAGCTTGGAGTCTTTAGTCTATGTTAGCACTCTTATAATTTCATCAGGAGTCATACAAAAAACGCGCAAAGGGTTTGCGCGCGCGCGACTCCGAACCTGGGACCCATGACTTTCGACGTGCACTGAAAATGTACCAAATAGCCACAAAACAATTCATATCTCGAATATGCCTGAATCGTTTTGCACATTTGACCTATCATTCGATAGCAAATTTTTGGCTCTACAATAAAAAAAATATGCGCCAAAAAGTGTCAGTGATAGCTAAGGCCGAAATAGTGGCCTGAACCTTCTGACACCAAAAGTAGATCAAAAACATCGATATTTCAAAATGGTTTGTATGAGAAAGTTGTTCGCCTTCGCGAGAGCTACCGATTGATATATAATGTTTGGCATATCCCTTAACTATCGAGAAGAAACTAAGGCCCCAAATGCGTTCCAAAAATTTGCCATTTCACGGCCCTGGCAGGGCACTTTTATGACAACCCAGCCAAACCCAACTATACTCATATTGAAGCTCTCGTGAAACTCTGCATGATTCTGAAACTCTCATCCCTCTAACTTCCCTATTCATAAAGATATGTATTTTAGAAGGTTCGTTCCTAACAAAAAAATTTGACCCTTCAATCGATAATATCTACAACTTCTAGTGTCGAAAAGTCAATAATTCTACTATTAAAAGATGCGCCGTCAAAACTCTACAATCGCAGTCAGTTTAATCAAAAGCGGACTTTGTAGATTCCGAGAAAAGGGGCAAATACCCTCTCAAAAAGTACCCCAAAAAGGTATGGTTTGCGCGGCGGCCTCCCACTGATCTACAAAAATCGAAATTATCTCAACTCCAGGAATCATATTCATTTTTGAACGGGCTACCCGCCACTATTTTTTTCATCGCCATAGCTTTCCTACAAAAAAAGTTGCAACCCCTCAAATTCGCCAAAGTGCCCAAATCAGAGTCGCCTCCGACCAAAGTTTGGCCGCCGGCGCGACGCCAATATCGAACCCAATTTTTTGAAACCCACATATTCTTGTAGTCCGGAAACTTTTACATGTTCCCAAAAAAACCGCTTCCCGATACCTCAATCCCCGCCCGCTACACCGCTCCGCGCTATACCAGTAAATAAATTACAGTCGACTTTTATATAATAATAGACTAGCGGAGCTATGGGGGGACCTGGTTTCAGTATCGCCGCCCATTATCTCCCTTGGAGTTTTCCCTATGTCCTAGCATTTTAATCTTTGCATTGGGGGTAATATTAAAACGCGCAAAAGGGTTTGCTCGCGCGCGACTCCGAACCTGGGTCGGTAGAAAATCTGCGTACGATGAAAATGTACCAAAAAGCCACAAAAATAATTCATATCTCGAAAATTCCTGGATGAAATGAGAAGTATCACCCACCATTCGATAGCTAATTTTAGGCTCTATTCGAATAAAAATATGCGCCAAAAAGTGTCAGTGATAGCTATGGTCGAAAAAGTGGCCTGAACATTCTAGGACCAAAAGTAGATCAAAAACGTCGTTGAATGGAAAACTTTTGTATGAGATATTTGTTCGCCTTCGCAAAAGCTACAGAATGATATATAACACGTTGCCATAACTCCAACACCGAGAAAAAACAGCCACGGAAAGGGCCTCCCAAAAATTCGACATTTCACGGCCCCCTCAGGGTACTTTCCCGGAATCCCAGCCAAACGGGAGTAGACTCATATGAAAGCTCTCGTAAAACTGTACAATATCCTGAATGTCCCATATGTTCCCGGTCCCAAACCTCCGAGTATTGATTTTTCAAATGTTCGCCCCTAACAAAATGGGTCGGCCTGTTTTTGCCTCGTATCTATCGATCCAGGTAGTTTCAGGACCTGCGCAATAGATCAGTCGATGCGCCGTCAAAAACTACATGATATATGTCGAAACAAAAAAAAATCGCGGGTACAGATTTTGAAAAAGTGAGAAAAAACAGAGCAAAAAAGGGCCAAAAATCGGGTTAAAACTTTGGCCACGCCCCCTGGCCACCCCTGAGGCACCATCAACTAACCAACCAGGAATCTTAATAATTAAGACATGGGCTATCGACTCATATTTTTCATTCACCAACTCCGCTCCGTTCAAAAGATACAAACGCTCAAAGTGGCCAACCCAGCGCAACCTCGCGCCAAAACGTTGCAGCTTTGGCCGCCGGCGCCGACTCCAAAACCAAAACCCAAAAATCCCAAACCAAAACCATATCGTAGCCACAATATTCATTTACCATCCTAAAAAAAACCCCACTCGAAAATCTCAAACCCCACCGCCCACCACGCCGCTCCGCGCAAACCCAGTCAATAAACCACAAGCGTTTCTAAGTACATTCTCTAACTAGCGGAGCTATGGGGGGACCTGCTTTCAGTATCTTTGCCCATTATCTCCCTTGGAGTGCGCGCTATGTCCTAGCATTAAGAAATTTGCATGGGGGTCATATAAAAACGCGCAAAAGGGGTTTGCCCGCGCGCGACTCCGAACCCGGGTCGGTTGAATATCTGCGTGCCATGAAAATGCACCAAAAAAGCACAAAATAATTCATATCTCGAATATGCCTGAACGAATACAGAAGATCAACCTATCATTCGATAGCTAATTTTAGGCTCTATTCGAATAAAATATGCCCCAAAAAAGTGTCAGTGATAGCTAAGGTCGAAAAAGTGGCCTAAACATTCTGACCCCAAAAGTAGATCAAAAACGTCGTTGTATGAAAACGTTTTTGTATGACAAAGTTGTTCGTCTTCTCGAGAGCTACAGAATCATGTATAACATGTTGCCATAAGGTCAATTCCCGAGAAAAAAACAGCCGCGGAAATGGCCTCCAAAAATTCGACATTTCACGGGCCCCTCAGGACACCTTTTCCGAAACCCAGCCAAATGGGAGTAGGCTCCTTTCAAAGATCTCCAAAAACTGTTCAATATTCTGAATGTCCCATCCCGCTCCAATCCCTAATCTCCGAGTATTGATTTTCAAATGTTCGCTCCTAACAAAATGGGTCCGCCGGTTTTGCCTCGTATCTATCGATCCAGGTACTTTCAGGAGATGAGCAATAGTTCAGTCGATGCGCCGTCAAAAAATACATGATATATGTCGAAACAAAGAAAATCGCGGGTACAGATTTGAAAAAGTGAGAAAAAACAGAGAAAAAAGGGCCAAAAATCGGGGTAAAACTTTGGCCACGCCCCCTGGCCACCCTGAGGCACCATCAACTACCAACCAGGAATCTTAATAATTAAGACATGGGCTATCGACTCATATTTTTTCATTCACCAACTCCGCTCCGTTCAAAAGATACAAACGCTCAAAGTGGCCAACCCAGCGCAACCTCGCGCCAAAACGTTGCAGCTTTGGCCGCCGGCGCCGACTCCAAAACCAAAACCCAAAAAATCCCAACCAAAACCATATCGTAGCCACAATATTCATTTACCATCCTAAAAAAAACCCACTCGAAAATCTCAAACCCACCGCCCACCACGCCGCTCCGCGCAAACCCAGTCAATAAACCAAAGCGTTTCTAAGTACTTCTCTAACTAGCGTGACTTTGTCACGCTACGGGCCTTTGGCCCGGTCAATGGCCACCGGGGCTATCGCCCCGGAGGCCATTTCCCGATATAAATTATCTCTAAGGGAAGGTTAGTTGGCTCTAAGGGTTAAAGTTTGGCTTTAAAGAGTCAAAAGTCTGTTCTAGCGGCGCTACTGGACTATCCGGGCCTTTGAATTTTAAGCTCATTAGAAAGCTTGGAATCTTTACTATATGATATCACTCTTTTAGCATACTCAGGAGTCATACAAAAGCGCGCAAAAGGGTTTGCGCGCGCGCGACTCCGAACCTGCGACCATGAGTTTCGATGTGCAGAGAAAATAGCCCAAAAAAGCCACAAAATAATTCATGTCTCGAATATGCCTGGATCGAATCCCATGATCTACCTATTCGATAGCTAATTTTGGCTCTACAATAAAAAAATATGCGCCAAAAGTGTCAGTGATAGCTAAGGCCGAAAAAGTGGCCTGAACCTTCTGACCCCAAAAGTAGATCAAAAATGACAAAATATGAAAACATTTTTGTATGAGAAAGTTGTTCGCCTTCTCGAGAGCACAGAATGGTATATAAAAGGTGGCATAACCTTTAACTACCGAGAAGAAACGGAGGCCCAAAGTGCGTTCCAAAATTTCCCACCTTACGGCCCTGGCAGGGCACTTTAATGAAAAGCCAGACAAACGCGAGTATACTCATATTGAAGCTCTCGCGAAAACTCTGCATGATTCGGAAACTATCATCCCTCTACCTTCCCTAATAATAAAGATATGTATTTTAGAAGGTTCGCTCCTAACAAAAAATGTTCACGCTCAATCGATAATATCTACAACTTCTAGTGTCCAAAAGTTGATAATTCTACTATTAAAAGATGCGCCGTCAAAAACTCTACAATCGCAGTCAGTTTAATCAAAAGCGGACTTTGTAGATTTCGAGAAAAGTTCAAACTACATGCCGAAAAACAGCCAAAAAATGGGGGCAAAACGCGCCACGCTGCCACTGATCTACCAAACATCGGAATGATCTCAACTCCAGGAATCATATTCATTTTTGAACTGGCTTATCTTCCAGTATTTTTTTCATCGCCATATCTCTACCCGAAAAAAAGATACAGCCCCTCAAAGTCGCCAAAGAGCCAAAATGGAAGTCGCCCGGACCAAAGTTTGGGCGCCGCGCCGGCGCCGGCGCCAACCCTAATTTTTTGAAACCCACATATTCTGGTAGCCCAGGGGATAATCTACAAAATACAAAAAACCGCTTCCCCGTATCTCAACTCCCACCGCCCGTAACACCTCTCCGCGCTATACGGCCTATAAATAACAGTCGACTTTTAGATAACTCTAGACTAGCGTGACTTTGTCACGCTACGGGCCTTTGGCCCGGTCAATGGCCACCGGAGCTATCGCCCGGAGGCCATTTCCCGATAAAAAGGTTATCTAAGGGTTCTAAGTTGACTCTAAGGGTTAAAATTTGGCTCTAAAGGGTCAAAAGTCTGTTCTAGCGGCGCTACTGGGACTCTCTGGGCCTTTGAATTTAAGCTCATTAGAAAGCTTGGAGTCTTACTATATGATATCACTCTTTTAACATACTCAGGAGTCATACAAAAACGCGCAAAAGAGTTTGCGCGCGCGCGGATTCGAACTTGCGTCCCATGACTTTCGACGTGCACTGAAAATGTACCAAAAAGCCACAAAAAATTCATATCTCGAATATGCCTGGATCAAATCCCAAGATCTACCTATCATTCGATAGCTAATTTTAGGCTCTACAAAGAAAAAAATATGCGCCAAAAAGTGTCAGTGATAGCTAAGGCCGAAATAGTGGCCTGAACATTTCTGACCCCAAAAGTAGATCAAAAACGTCAAAATATGAATACCTTTTGTATGAGAAAGTTGTTCTACTTCTCGAGAGCTACAGAATGGTATATAATATGTGGCATAACTTTAACTACCGAGAAGAAACGGAGGCCCAAAATGCGATCCAAAAATTTGACACTTCACGGCCCTGGCAGGGCACTTTAATGAAGAGTCAGACTAACCCAAGTATACTCATATTGAAGCTCTCGTGAAATTCTGTATGATTCTGTAACTCTCATCCCTCTACCTTCACTATTCATAAAGACATGAATTTTAGAGGTTCGCTCCTAACAAAAAACATTTGACCCTTCAATCGATAATATCTCATAGACCAAGTGCCCAAAAGTCGATAAGTCTACTATTAAAAAGAAAGCCGTCAAAACTCTACAATCGGAGTCAGTTAGATCTAAAGCGGAATGGAGGGATCTAGAGAGAATGAGATGAATGAGCCTAAAAAAGTACCCCAAAAACGTATGGTTTGCGCGCCAGCCTCGTACTGATCTACCCAAAAACTCGAAATGATCTCAACTATAGGAATCATATTCATTTTCGACGATCTATCTACCAGTATTTTTTTTCATCCCATATCCCCACCCGAAAAAAAGATACAACCCCTCAAAGTCGCCAAAGTACCCAAATCGAAGTCGCATTGGACCAAAGTTTGAGCGCCTGCGCCGGCGCCAATATCGAACCTAATTTTTTGAATCCCACATATTCTTGTAGCAGACACTATTTATCCACAAATCAAAACCTGAAATTTCACCCCAAACGCCCCACCCCCCGCGCCCATAGCACCTCCCCGCGCTATACCAGAGGATAAATAACAGTCGACTTTTATATAATAGTAGATTAAACTAGCAATTCTTGAAAATACTTTCCCGCTAAATGTATCACATTTTCGACTGTCAACCTCACCTTCTGTCTTATCTGAATGAGAAAAGGGAGACACACACTCTTTTAATTATTGACTCGTGATAAAGGTTTTTTAGCCCTTAAAAACTCGACTAAAAGACAAACTTATTTCAGATATTGGTACCAGAAATGCTCAAAAAGGACAATAGAATAGAAGGAGAATGACTAGTCAACGAAAAGAAATAACTAGTTACGAAACGAGAAAATAGAGAGAGAGAGAAAACCAGTGAAGTGAAGAAATAAGAAAGAGACCGTAATCTTCTTGAAAATTACATGACCCGGTCAAAAGTCGCCATTCCGAAATCTTTTGGAATCTTCCCCGGCTGGGGGACGACGGCCGGACAATTTGCAGAAAAAATCTGGAATGTTTTTTTTTCCAGACTCCTCTCGGAATCTTCTGGAATTTTCTAGGACCCTTACGGGAACGTCTGGAAAAATTCCACAAAAAAACCGTAGTCGTGAAATGAAATGTGCGTGAGGTTATTTCTAACGGAACAATTACCTTCTGATGGCTGGTCAAAGTTCAACTCTAGCCTGTTTGCCCAGAAGAAGCGGTGCATTATTGTTGATGTTTGTGAGAAGTCGAAGAGATGCAGAAGAGGAAAAAAAATCTTTTGTTTACTTTTATCACCCAAAAACACATTGTTAATAAATATTGCAGCAGTAAGGTTCTTTGAAGGATCTGCGATGGCAAGTAAGGATTGTTGAGGTACCTGACGGCGGTGAGTTGAACAGCGCCAAAGTGGAAGAGATGAAATCGAGAGCTTGTCACTTCTGCAGCAGGAGAAAGCAGAACGGAGAGCAGCGGAGTACTTGGCGGTGCGAGTGAGGACGATGAGCGGGTTGAGGAGGAGGGCGGCAGGGCCAGGAGGAGGTCCGGGTGCAGCTTTTGTTGTACCTCCAGGAAGATGTTACAACATCATCTCGAAGAAATGCGCGTACGCGCAAAGAGCAGGAAGGACTGCCTTTAGTTTATCAAATAAATTAGAACTGGAAAAAATTGATTACTGGTCATGGCGGGATATTTAAATTTTTAATCGCAAAAGTCTCTACCTGTAGAGTGAGCATGAGCAGTGCTCTGCGATGCATGCGCTTTGCTTGAGCAGACATCGAGGAAGCCTTGACTTCGAGGAGGACAGCCACGCCGCAGAAGACCATGAGAACGAGCATCGCGAACTCGGCCATGAAGACGAGCAGAAAAAGAAGTATTTCTGCCTGCCCATCTGCAAGACTCAATAAATACGGCATCACACTTCCATACTACTTTCGATTTCACAAGCATAGAAACTCTATTATCGTCGGCTTCACCACATTCCTCTAGTGCTGTGGGGCGTTGCCCACCCCTCAGGAAGTCGCTCACCCCGCTCAATACGGTCGTATGCCAGTAGACTCGGAGAATCAGCTTCCTTATCCCCCTTCTATCATTTTTTTTATTATTCTTCACAATATTTAATCTATCAACGGGAACTTTTTAAATCTGACAAGTCATTGTAATGTTTACACATCATTAAACGTAATGTACATATGAATAAATAAATATATGAACTCAAAGATTCGTTCTCTCATGGTCAGCAAATAAAAAAAGATTCCATCGTTTTCGAACCGTTTGCTGCTCGAGTCCAACGATGGGTAATTATACTGTCCATAGTAGAATCTAATGGTTAAGATCATTATTTATTTTAATATTCCTGTAGCAATTTGTATTTTACGACATACGTATGTATGTACTATAATCGTAATGATGTCATAAATATCTTCGATTATATCTTTACGTATAAAAATGGTTTGCATGGAGAAGAAAACTGCCACTCTGGTTGTTTTGATGTGGAACGACAAGGAAAGTTCTCAATTTGGTGCATCTTTACTCTCTTTGTCCCAACATTATCCGGTTCTTTACTCCTTTCTAATTCTTGGTTTGTTTCGTTCTTGATCTAGCTAGATCGGCATCATTTTTTGCACTATAAAAGGGCAGAAAGGTCGTACAAGAGAACCAGAGTGAGCTGACAATATTCATTATTATTTATCAGTTCATTATTTATCTCCGATTCCTAGATCTACTGTTTATTGTAATGTTTATTATTGCAGATATGATCGCCAAAAGGACGCTTTTTTCTGTTGATAATCGTTCTCTTCGCCTCCTTCTACTTCACGACTGCGCAATGGGGCGGTTTCGGTAACTATGGCAGTGGAATGGGAGGAATGTGAGGATATGGCATGGGTGGATACGGTGGAGGGATGGGCGGATACGGTGGAATGATGGGAGCATACGGTGGATTTGGAGGTCGACGTGGATGTTAGTCTCTATGGACATTTTCTAATTAATCAGAAAGCTATCTTGAAAAAAAAATTAAATGAAATTAATATATAAAGTGAAAATAACTTGTAAAACGAATGAAAACTAAGCTTTCTTTCATTTTTTACAGCTCATGGTCGATAGAAGGTCGGCGGCGCTAGTATGATGATTCTTCTCAAACCTTCTCTCTTCTCCATGTAATATGATGTTAACAGTATGTCTACCAAAGATATTAGAGATAAAATTTGAGAGAGTTTCATGAAACGGTAAAATAGAGTAATTAATGCAATGTTAAATATTTATCAATAAATGAATAAAGTAGACTTTGAGTGCTCCGACTGACAAATGCATAAAAAAAAAGATTGTGACGAGTAAGTCAGAATGGCCATCATGATTGGGTGAGATCAGTGTCGTTAGAAGTGATGTGATAAGATCATATACTACCAAAACCGAACATTGCAAGGAGTACTGCCGGGTGCAACAGTTTCTCAGACCAGTCACTCCCCTTGTCTCTTTACATCTCTCTCTCTCTCTCTCCCGCTCCCTCTCTCTTCCTCTCTATAACACTCACACCCTCGCTTGTCCTCTGTCTCTCTGTCTCGTTATCTCTCTCTCTTGATCTCTCTCGTTCTCCCTCTCGTTCTCTCTCTCTCTCTCTTTATATCGGTTATGCACCGCTAGTCCCAATTCGTTTAAAAAGCGAGGCTTCAACGAGGAGATGCATAGGTCAATCGGCCAAATCATAGGCCTCATTGGAAAGAACAACCGCTACTTTCTTTATTGCTCTCTATCTTTTTTATTAATTAAATAATTGAATAAATGTTTAATTTCATAACTGATTGTGAGTGAATGCTCATTGAGATATGATTCGGGCAGATCGCTCATCATTTTGCTGGTCGTTCTGTTTGTCGCTGCCGATCTCACGACAATGACAATATGGCTGGGGAGGATACGGTAACGGGTACGGTGGAGGATATGGCGGAGGCTGGGGCGGTGGAAGAGGATGGGGCAGTCACCGGCGATGTTAGTTGATGATTAGAAAAGCTATAAAACGAGAATATTATCAAGTTAGAAAATAAGCGAGTAGTAAAATCAACGAAAATTTTTTTATTGTAAAAGGATCTTTTTCAATTTGATCTATCCATTTTTATAATTTTAGCCTGGGGCAAATACAGGATCCATCGACGTGCGTCCATCTCTTCGCAACGCTGCATTATGTATGAACTCTCTCTATCTCGAATGTGTTAAATTCTTCATGTCATATGTATATCGAGAATAAAGAACTTCTTTCGAGTAAGAGTAATTGCACGCTGTGGCAGTAAAAAATAGGAATGCTTACTAAAACAGTACCGAAGAAAGAACATCGAAAGTTTTTAAGGTATTTTCATTTGAAATAAATAACATTTAAGATCCTGACGCCCGGTAAATAAAGGTCTTTTTGAAAAAGCCCGAGATTCATTAGACTCCACAAGATTCCCGAGTGTAGAGATTCAATTACTTTGTTAGAAAGCAGAAGGCGCAATTAGAATGCATTGGACGTGGGCAGGGTAATCGTGGTAGGAGTTCTCGTATTTTAAAGCCTACTTTAAAGTAGTACAACGAAAATATAAAGTAATCTATTTGAATTTCAATGACTATTGTTGTCGGTGTCTCTCTAAATTGCGCAGCTCTCTTCTTGTCAAGCAAAAAACGCGAGGAAATCAAGGGGGGTTTCAGATCTTATAATGAAATATCTGGAAGAAAAGAGTGAAGATGAAACGACGGCGTTCAAAAATTCATTTAAAAGACAAAAACCTTTTTTCTTCTCGTGATTAAGGGAATTATCCATACAAATGAAGATGACAAAGATGGATTGCGGAAAGAGTTTGTCTCAGAGAGTTTCCTTTGTAGTTAATTATTAGTATTAATAAAGAGATACTTAAAATTTAAAAAAAATCATATTATATTCTTTTCTACATAAAAGCGCGTATGTACATACATATGTATATAGTCATGTAAGAGAGTGAAAAATATGTTTTTAAAAAAAAAAGGATTGTAGGCAGAGTACCTCTTAGAGAGTCTTCCAATTTCGGCGACATTCAGAGTCCAATCCAGTGGCAAGCGAAAGGCCAGGAGGGGCCAAGGTGTTCGCGTATCTTATCGCGAGTTTGTTGCAAGTATTCCAAGTGCGAAACATCATTAGAAGAGAGTGCGAGAGAAAGGAAGATAGAGAGAGATATAGATATAAAGAGGGAGGCAGATGAATTACACAAAGGAGGAAGAGAGTGAGAGAGAGTGAGAGAGAGGGAGGGAGGGAGAGGAAAGAGAGAAAGAAATATCGGTGGGATGGAGAACCTGACAATGGAGAAAAAGAGTAAGAGCATGAAAGAGGAGGAGAGTGGGAGAGCGATCGCACTAACAATAAGAGATAACCAGTAATGGAGAACGACACAGAGAGAGAGATACTATGCAGGAACGGGAAAACTCTCGTCATTATTACATTGTCACAAAGAACAAGGCGATTATTAAAAAAGCTGCATTTATTTAGCCAAACTCTAAAAATTATGTATTTGCATATGTACTGACCGATATTTGAATTCGCCAAAATGCTCTGTGAGTGTAGCGCAGGCGGCGAGAAATACACCAAGATAGAGAGACAGAGAAATACATAGAGGCAGAGAGAGAGAGAGACAGAGAAATAGAGGCAGAGAAATACAAACAAGATAATAGAAACGGGAGAAATAGAGACATTGATCTTCTTAAGACCATTCCAGGATCTTCCCCCCGATTGACGGCCCCTCAAAAGTGCGTGAATCTGACTAGTGGATGAGGACAAGGGCAGAGTGGATAGCGAAGAAGAAGAAGAAGAACAGGAATGGCCGACTTTGTCTTCGGAGAGCGAAGAAGAGTGCACGTTTGGCATAGCCAAAGAGAGGATAAAGATCAGTATATAAATCGGCCCTTGAGCTGTACATTTCAACGCATTTTCTAATGGCGCACGAATATTCAATAATGAGTTTTGTGGCTCCTTATTCAAATTGTCAAATATGTATGTATCTAGGCTAAAGGTTTGCCTTTTCTTTGTTGTGAAATATATATATTTTTTTCAATCTTGCAGCTATGTTCTTCTTCTACCTGCGGATAAATTCTAGTCTCCTATTTTATTCAACTATTTTTTTAATATTAAAAAATCAAATGTTATTCGATCCCAGTGCAAGATGGTGGCGATGAAGACGCTCCTGCTCATGCTTGTCCTTCTACTGACTACCCAAGTGACGGTGGCGCAGTTCGGCTTTGGCGGCGGCTTCGGCGGGGCGCGGCGGCTGGGGTGGCAATCGTTGGAAACGGCTGGGGTGGACGCGGGGGCGGTTGGGGTGGACGCGGCGGTGGACGAGGCGGTTTGGGCAGAGGGCGGCGGAAGATGTTAGTCTTTTTTCATTATTTTTTTTATTACTATTCTTAAAAAATAGATATTTAGGATTTAATTTTTACAACAAAAAAGTTTGTTTTTTATACTTTCTACATTATATATACAT
>CALZFC010000219.1:0-56473 GCA_945643635.1 Allodiplogaster sudhausi | reverse complement strand
ATGTCTGAGATGTTTGTCAAAATGTCTGAGATAGTTGTAAAATGTCTGAGATAGTTGTAAAATGTCTGAGATAGTTGTAAAATGTCTGAGATAGTTGTAAAATGTCTGAGATAGTTGTAAAATGTCTGAGATAGTTGTAAAATGTCTGAGATAGTTGTAAAATGTCTGAGATAGTTGTAAAATGTCTGAGATAGTTGTAAAATGTCTGAGATAGTTGTAAAATGTCTGAGATAGTTGTAAAATGTCTGAGATAGTTGTAAAATGTCTGAGATAGTTGTAAAATGTCTGAGAGTTTGTAAAATGTCTGAGATAGTTGTAAAATGTCTGAGATAGTTGTAAAATGTCTGAGATGTTGTAAAATGTCTGAGATGTTGTAAATGTCTGAGATAGTTGTAAAATGTCTGAGATAGTTGTAAAATGTCTGAGATGTTGTAAAATGTCTGAGATGTTGGTAAAATGTCTGAGATAGTTGTAAAATGTCTGAGATGTTGTAAAATGTCTGAGATGTTTGTAAAATGTCTGAGATAGTTGTAAAATGTCTGAGATAGTTGTAAAATGTCTGAGATGTTGTAAATGTCTGAGATAGTTGTAAAATGTCTGAGATAGTTGTAAAATGTCTGAGATAGTTGTAAAATGTCTGAGATAGTTGTAAAATGTCTGAGATAGTTGTAAAATGTCTGAGATAGTTGTAAAATGTCTGAGATAGTTGTAAAATGTCTGAGATAGTTGTAAAATGTCTGAGATAGTTGTAAAATGTCTGAGATGTTTGTAAAATGTCTGAGATAGTTGTAAAATGTCTGAGATAGTTGTAAAATGTCTGAGATAGTTGTAAAATGTCTGAGATAGTTGTAAAATGTCTGAGATAGTTGTAAATGTCTGAGATAGTTGTAAAATGTCTGAGATAGTTGTAAAATGTCTGAGATGTTTGTAAAAATGTCTGAGATAGTTGTAAATGTCTGAGATAGTTGTAAAATGTCTGAGATGTTGTAAAATGTCTGAGATAGTTGTAAAATGTCTGAGATAGTTGTAAAATGTCTGAGATAGTTGTAAAATGTCTGAGATAGTTGTAAAATGTCTGAGATAGTTGTAAAATGTCTGAGATGTTGTAAAATGTCTGAGATAGTTGTAAAATGTCTGAGATAGTTGTAAAATGTCTGAGATAGTTGTAAAATGTCTGAGATGTTGTAAAATGTCTGAGATAGTTGTAAACTGTCTGAGATAGTTGTAAAATGTCTGAGATAGTTGTAAAATGTCTGAGATAGTTGTAAAATGTCTGAGATAGTTGTAAAATGTCTGAGATGTTGTAAAATGTCTGAGATGTTTAAAATGTCTGAGATGTTTGTAAAATGTCTGAGATGTTGTAAAATGTCTGAGATGTTTGCAAATGTCTGAGATAGTTGTAAAATGTCTGAGATAGTTGTAAAATGTCTGAGATAGTTGTAAAATGTCTGAGATGTTTGTCAAATGTCTGAGATAGTTGTAAAATGTCTGAGATAGTTGTAAAATGTCTGAGAGTTTGTAAAATGTCTGAGATAGTTGTAAATGTCTGAGATAGTTGTAAAATGTCTGAGATAGTTGTAAAATGTCTGAGATAGTTGTAAAATGTCTGAGATAGTTGTAAAATGTCTGAGATAGTTGTAAAATGTCTGAGATGTTTGTAAAATGTCTGAGATAGTTGTAAACTGTCTGAGATAGTTGTAAAATGTCTGAGATAGTTGTAAATGTCTGAGATAGTTGTAAAATGTCTGAGATAGTTGTAAAATGTCTGAGATAGTTGTAAAATGTCTGAGATGTTGTAAAATGTCTGAGATGTTTGTAAAATGTCTGAGATAGTTGTAAAATGTCTGAGATGTTGTAAAATGTCTGAGATGTTGTCAAATGTCTGAGATAGTTGTAAAATGTCTGAGATAGTTGTAAAATGTCTGAGATAGTTGTTAAAATGTCTGAGATAGTTGTAAAATGTCTGAGATAGTTGTAAAATGTCTGAGATAGTTGTAAAATGTCTGAGATGTTGTAAATGTCTGAGATAGTGGCAAAATGTCTGAGATAGTTGTAAAATGTCTGAGATAGTTGTAAAATGTCTGAGATGTTTGTCAAATGTCTGAGATAGTTGTAAAATGTCTGAGATAGTTGTAAAATGTCTGAGATAGTTGTAAAATGTCTGAGATAGTTTGTAAAATGTCTGAGATAGTTGTAAAATGTCTGAGATAGTTGTAAAATGTCTGAGATAGTTGTAAAATGTCTGAGATGTTTGTAAAATGTCTGAGATAGTTGTAAAATGTCTGAGATAGTTGTAAAATGTCTGAGATGTTTGTAAAATGTCTGAGATAGTTGTAAAACTGTCTCTGAGATAGTTGTAAAATGTCTGATAGTTGTAAAATGTCTGAGATAGTTGTAAAATGTCTGAGATAGTTGTAAAATGTCTGAGATAGTTGTAAAATGTCTGAGATAGTTGTAAACTGTCTGAGATAGTTGTAAAATGTCTGAGATAGTTGTAAAATGTCTGAGATGTTTGTTAAAATGTCTGAGATAGTTGTAAAATGTCTGAGATCTGAGATAGTGTAAAATGTCTGAGATAGTTGTAAAATGTCTGAGATAGTTGTAAAATGTCTGAGATAGTTGTAAAATGTCTGAGATGTTTGTAAAATGTCTGAGATAGTTTGTAAAATGTCTGAGATAGTTTGTAAAATGTCTGAGATGTTGTAAAATGTCTGAGAGTTGTAAAATGTCTGAGATAGTTGTAAAATGTCTGAGATAGTTGTTAAAATGTCTGAGATAGTTGTAAATGTCTGAGATGTTTGTCAAATGTCTGAGATAGTTGTAAAATGTCTGAGATAGTTGTAAAATGTCTGAGATGTTGTAAAATGTCTGAGATAGTTGTAAACTGTCTGAGATAGTTGTAAAATGTCTGAGATAGTTTAAAATGTCTGAGATAGTGTTAAAATGTCTGAGATAGTTGTAAACTGTCTGAGATAGTTGTAAAATGTCTGAGATGTTTGTAAAATGTCTGAGATAGTTGTAAAATGTCTGAGATAGTTGTAAAATGTCTGAGATAGTTGTAAAATGTCTGAGATAGTTGTAAAATGTCTGAGATAGTTGTAAAATGTCTGAGATAGTTGTAAAATGTCTGAGATGTTTGTAAAATGTCTGAGAGTTGTAAAATGTCTGAGATAGTTGTAAAATGTCTGAGAGTTGTAAAATGTCTGAGATGTTGTAAAATGTCTGAGATAGTTGTAAAATGTCTGAGATAGTTGTAAAATGTCTGAGATAGTTGTAAAATGTCTGAGATGTTTGTCAAATGTCTGAGATAGTTGTAAAATGTCTGAGATAGTTGTAAAATGTCTGAGATGTTTGTAAAATGTCTGAGATGTTGGTAAAAATGTGAGATAGTTGTAAAATGTCTGAGATGTTGTAAAATGTCTGAGATGTTTGTCAAATGTCTGAGATAGTTGTAAAATGTCTGAGATAGTTGTAAAATGTCTGAGATAGTTGTAAAAATCTGAGATAGTTGTAAAATGTCTGAGATAGTTGTAAATGTCTGAGATAGTTGTAAAATGTCTGAGATAGTTGTAAAATGTCTGAGATAGTTGTAAAATGTCTGAGATAGTTGAAATGTCTGAGATAGTTTAAAATGTCTGAGATAGTTGTAAAATGTCTGAGATAGTTGTAAAATGTCTGAGATAGTTGTAAAATGTCTGAGATAGTTGTAAAATGTCTGAGATAGTTGTAAAATGTCTGAGATAGTTGTAAAATGTCTGAGATAGTTGTAAATGTCTGAGATAGTTGTAAAATGTCTGAGATAGTTGTAAAATGTCTGAGATGTTTGTAAAATGTCTGAGATGTTGTAAAATGTCTGAGATAGTTGTAAAATGTCTGAGATAGTTGTAAAATGTCTGTCTGAGATAGTTGTAAAATGTCTGAGATGTTGTCAAATGTCTGAGATAGTTGTAAAATGTCTGAGATAGTTGTAAAATGTCTGAGAGTTTGTAAAATGTCTGAGATAGTTGTAAAATGTCTGAGATAGTTGTAAAATGTCTGAGATAGTTGTAAAATGTCTGAGATGTTGTAAAATGTCTGAGATAGTTGTAAAATGTCTGAGATAGTTGTAAAATGTCTGAGATGTTTGTAAAATGTCTGAGATAGTTGTAAAATGTCTGAGATAGTTGTAAAATGTCTGAGATAGTTGTAAAATGTCTGAGATAGTTGTAAAATGTCTGAGATAGTTGTAAAATGTCTGAGATAGTTGTAAAATGTCTGAGATAGTTGTAAAATGTCTGAGATAGTTGTAAAATGTCTGAGATAGTTGTAAAATGTCTGAGATAGTTGTAAAATGTCTGAGATAGTTGTAAAATGTCTGAGATAGTTGTAAAATGTCTGAGATAGTTGTAAAATGTCTGAGATAGTTGTAAAATGTCTGAGATAGTTGTAAAATGTCTGAGATAGTTGTAAAATGTCTGAGATAGTTGTAAAATGTCTGAGATGTTTGTAAAATGTCTGAGATGTTGTAAATGTCTGAGATAGTTGTAAAATGTCTGAGATAGTTGTAAAATGTCTGAGATAGTTGTAAAATGTCTGAGATGTTTGTCAAATGTCTGAGATAGTTGTAAAATGTCTGAGATAGTTGTAAAATGTCTGAGAGTTGTAAAATGTCTGAGATAGTTGTAAAATGTCTGAGATAGTTGTAAAATGTCTGAGAGTTGTAAAATGTCTGAGAGTTGTAAAATGTCTGAGATAGTTGTAAAATGTCTGAGATAGTTGTAAAATGTCTGAGATAGTTGTAAAATGTCTGAGATAGTTGTAAAATGTCTGAGATAGTTGTAAAATGTCTGAGATAGTTGTAAAATGTCTGAGATAGTTGTAAAATGTCTGAGATGTTGTAAAATGTCTGAGATAGTTGTAAAATGTCTGAGATAGTTGTAAAATGTCTGAGATGTTTGTAAAATGTCTGAGATAGTTGTAAAATGTCTGAGATAGTTGTAAAATGTCTGAGATGTTTGTAAAATGTCTGAGATGTTGTAAAATGTCTGAGATAGTTTGTAAAATGTCTGAGATAGTTGTAAAATGTCTGAGATAGTTGTAAAATGTCTGAGATAGTTGTAAAATGTCTGAGATAGTTGTAAAATGTCTGAGATAGTTGTAAAATGTCTGAGATAGTTTGTAAAATGTCTGAGATAGTTGTAAAATGTCTGAGATAGTTGTAAAATGTCTGAGATGTTTGTCAAATGTCTGAGATAGTTGTAAAATGTCTGAGATAGTTGTAAAATGTCTGAGATAGTTGTAAAATGTCTGAGATGTTGTAAAATGTCTGAGATAGTTGTAAAATGTCTGAGATAGTTGTAAAATGTCTGAGATAGTTTGTAAAATGTCTGAGATGTTTGTAAAATGTCTGAGATAGTTGTAAAATGTCTGAGATAGTTGTTAAAATGTCTGAGATGTTTGTAAAATGTCTGAGATAGTTGTAAACTGTCTGAGATAGTTGTAAAATGTCTGAGATAGTTTTAAAATGTCTGAGATAGTTGTAAAATGTCTGAGATAGTTGTAAAATGTCTGAGATAGTTGTAAAATGTCTGAGATGTTTGTAAAATGTCTGAGATAGTTGTAAACTGTCTGAGATAGTTGTAAATGTCTGAGATAGTTTTAAAATGTCTGAGATAGTTGTAAAATGTCTGAGATAGTTGTAAACTGTCTGAGATAGTTGCAAAATGTCTGAGATGTTTGTAAAATGTCTGAGATAGTTGTAAAACTGTCTGAGATAGTTGTAAAATGTCTGAGATAGTTGTAAAATGTCTGAGATAGTTGTAAAATGTCTGAGATAGTTGTAAAATGTCTGAGATAGTTGTAAAATGTCTGAGATAGTTGTAAAATGTCTGAGATGTTGTAAATGTCTGAGATGTTGTAAAATGTCTGAGATGTTGTAAAATGTCTGAGATAGTTGTAAAATGTCTGAGATAGTTGTAAAATGTCTGAGATAGTTGTAAAATGTCTGAGATAGTTGTAAAATGTCTGAGATGTTGTCAAATGTCTGAGATAGTTGTAAAATGTCTGAGATAGTTGTAAAATGTCTGAGATGTTTGTAAAATGTCTGAGATAGTTGAAAAAATGTCTGAGATAGTTGTAAAATGTCTGAGATGTTGTAAAATGTCTGAGATGTTTGTCAAATGTCTGAGATAGTTGTAAAATGTCTGAGATAGTTGTAAAATGTCTGAGATGTTGTAAAATGTCTGAGATAGTTGTAAACTGTCTGAGATAGTTGTAAAATGTCTGAGATAGTTGTAAAATGTCTGAGATAGTTGTAAAATGTCTGAGATAGTTGTAAAATGTCTGAGATAGTTGTAAAATGTCTGAGATAGTTGTAAAATGTCTGAGATAGTTGTAAAATGTCTGAGATAGTTGTAAAATGTCTGAGATAGTTGTAAATGTCTGAGATAGTTGTAAAATGTCTGAGATAGTTGTAAAATGTCTGAGATGTTGTAAAATGTCTGAGATAGTTGTAAAATGTCTGAGATGTTTGTAAATGTCTGAGAGTTTGTAAAATGTCTGAGATAGTTGTAAAATGTCTGAGATAGTTGTAAAATGTCTGAGATAGTTGTAAACTGTCTGAGATGTTTGTAAAATGTCTGAGATAGTTGTAAAATGTCTGAGATGTTTGTAAAATGTCTGAGATGTTGTCAAATGTCTGAGATAGTTGTAAAATGTCTGAGATAGTTGTAAAATGTCTGAGATTTTGTAAAATGTCTGAGATGTTGTAAAATGTCTGAGATAGTTGTAAAATGTCTGAGATGTTTGTAAAATGTCTGAGATAGTTGTAAAATGTCTGAGATAGTTGTAAAATGTCTGAGATAGTTGTAAAATGTCTGAGATAGTTGTAAAATGTCTGAGATAGTTGTAAAATGTCTGAGATGTTTGTAAAATGTCTGAGATAGTTGTAAAATGTCTGAGATAGTTGTAAAATGTCTGAGATAGTTGTAAAATGTCTGAGATAGTTGTAAATGTCTGAGATAGTTGTAAAATGTCTGAGATAGTTGTAAAATGTCTCTGAGAGTTTGTAAATGTCTGAGATAGTTGTAAAATGTCTGAGATAGTTGTAAAATGTCTGAGATAGTTGTAAAATGTCTGAGATAGTTGTAAAATGTCTGAGATAGTTGTAAACTGTCTGAGATAGTTGTAAAATGTCTGAGATAGTTGTAAAATGTCTGAGATAGTGTGTAAAATGTCTGAGATAGTTGTAAAATGTCTGAGATAGTTGTAAAATGTCTGAGATAGTTGTAAAATGTCTGAGATAGTTGTAAAATGTCTGAGATAGTTGTAAAATGTCTGAGATAGTTGTAAAATGTCTGAGATAGTTGTAAAATGTCTGAGAGAGTTTGTAAAATGTCTGAGATAGTTGTAAAATGTCTGAGATAGTTGTAAAATGTCTGAGATAGTTGTAAAATGTCTGAGATAGTTGTCAAATGTCTGAGATAGTTGTAAAATGTCTGAGATAGTTGTAAAATGTCTGAGATGTTTGTAAAATGTCTGAGATAGTTGTAAAATGTCTGAGATAGTTGTAAAATGTCTGAGATAGTTGTAAAATGTCTGAGATAGTTGTAAAATGTCTGAGATAGTTGTAAAATGTCTGAGATAGTTGTAAAATGTCTGAGATAGTTGTAAAATGTCTGAGATAGTTGTAAAATGTCTGAGATAGTTGTAAAATGTCTGAGATGTTTGTAAAATGTCTGAGATAGTTGTAAAATGTCTGAGATAGTTGTAAAATGTCTGAGATAGTTGTAAAATGTCTGAGATGTTGTAAAATGTCTGAGATAGTTGTAAAATGTCTGAGATGTTTGTAAAATGTCTGAGATGTTGTAAAATGTCTGAGATGTTGGTAAAATGTCTGAGATAGTTGTAAAATGTCTGAGATGTTGTAAAATGTCTGAGATAGTTGTAAAATGTCTGAGATAGTTGTAAAATGTCTGAGATAGTTGTAAAATGTCTGAGATAGTTGTAAAATGTCTGAGATAGTTGTAAAATGTCTGAGATAGTTGTAAAATGTCTGAGATAGTTGTAAAATGTCTGAGATAGTTGTAAAATGTCTGAGATAGTTGTAAAATGTCTGAGATGTTGTAAAATGTCTGAGATGTTGTAAAATGTCTGAGATAGTTGTAAAATGTCTGAGATAGTTGTAAATGTCTGAGATAGTTGTAAAATGTCTGAGATAGTTGTAAAATGTCTGAGATAGTTGTAAAATGTCTGAGATAGTTGTAAAATGTCTGAGATAGTTGTAAAATGTCTGAGATAGTTGTAAAATGTCTGAGATAGTTGTAAAATGTCTGAGATAGTTGTAAAATGTCTGAGATAGTTGTAAAATGTCTGAGATGTTTGTAAAATGTCTGAGATAGTTGTAAAATGTCTGAGATAGTTGTAAAATGTCTGAGATAGTTTGTAAAATGTCTGAGATGTTTGTAAATGTCTGAGATAGTTGTAAAATGTCTGAGATAGTTGTAAAATGTCTGAGATAGTTGTAAAATGTCTGAGATGTTTGTAAAATGTCTGAGATAGTTGTAAAATGTCTGAGATAGTTGTAAAATGTCTGAGATAGTTGTAAAATGTCTGAGATAGTTGTAAAATGTCTGAGATAGTTGTAAAATGTCTGAGATAGTTGTAAAATGTCTGAGATGTTTGTAAAATGTCTGAGATAGTTGTAAAATGTCTGAGATAGTTGTAAAATGTCTGAGATAGTTGTAAAATGTCTGAGATAGTTGTAAAATGTCTGAGATAGTTGTAAAATGTCTGAGATAGTTGTAAAATGTCTGAGATAGTTTGTAAAATGTCTGAGATAGTTGTAAAATGTCTGAGATAGTTGTAAAATGTCTGAGATGTTTGTAAAATGTCTGAGATAGTTGTAAAATGTCTGAGATAGTTGTAAAATGTCTGAGATAGTTGTAAAATGTCTGAGATGTTGTAAAATGTCTGAGATAGTTGTAAAATGTCTGAGATAGTTGTAAAATGTCTGAGATGTTTGTAAAATGTCTGAGATAGTTGTAAAATGTCTGAGATAGTTGTAAAATGTCTGAGATAGTTGTAAAATGTCTGAGATAGTTGTAAAATGTCTGAGATAGTTGTAAAATGTCTGAGATAGTTGTAAAATGTCTGAGAGTTTGTAAAATGTCTGAGATAGTTTGTAAAATGTCTGAGATAGTTGTAAAATGTCTGAGATAGTTGTAAAATGTCTGAGATAGTTTGTAAAATGTCTGAGATAGTTGTAAAATGTCTGAGATAGTTGTAAAATGTCTGAGATAGTTGTAAAATGTCTGAGATGTTGTAAAATGTCTGAGATAGTTGTAAAATGTCTGAGATAGTTGTAAAATGTCTGAGATAGTTGTAAAATGTCTGAGATGTTGTAAAATGTCTGAGATAGTTGTAAAATGTCTGAGATAGTTGTAAAATGTCTGAGATGTTTGTAAAATGTCTGAGATAGTTGTAAAATGTCTGAGATAGTTGTAAAATGTCTGAGATAGTTGTAAAATGTCTGAGATAGTTGTAAAATGTCTGAGATAGTTGTAAAATGTCTGAGATAGTTGTAAAATGTCTGAGATGTTTGTAAAATGTCTGAGATAGTTATAAAATGTCTGAGATAGTTGTAAAATGTCTGAGATAGTTTTAAAATGTCTGAGATAGTTGTAAAATGTCTGAGATAGTTGTAAAATGTCTGAGATAGTTGTAAAATGTCTGAGATGTTTGTAAAATGTCTGAGATAGTTGTAAAACTGTCTGAGATAGTTGTAAAATGTCTGAGATAGTTGTAAAATGTCTGAGATAGTTGTAAAATGTCTGAGATAGTTGTAAAATGTCTGAGATAGTTGTAAAATGTCTGAGATGTTTGTAAAATGTCTGAGATGTTGTAAAATGTCTGAGATGTTTGTAAAATGTCTGAGATGTTTGTAAAATGTCTGAGATGTTTGTAAAATGTCTGAGATAGTTGTAAAATGTCTGAGATAGTTGTAAAATGTCTGAGATAGTTGTAAACTGTCTGAGATGTTTGTCAAATGTCTGAGATAGTTGTAAAATGTCTGAGATAGTTGTAAAATGTCTGAGATGTTTGTAAAATGTCTGAGATGTTGTAAAATGTCTGAGATAGTTGTAAAATGTCTGAGATAGTTGTAAAATGTCTGAGATGTTTGTAAATGTCTGAGATAGTTGTAAAATGTCTGAGATAGTTGTAAAATGTCTGAGATAGTTGTAAAATGTCTGAGATAGTTGTAAAATGTCTGAGATAGTTGTAAAATGTCTGAGATAGTTGTAAAATGTCTGAGATAGTTGTAAAATGTCTGAGATAGTTTTAAAATGTCTGAGATAGTTGTAAAATGTCTGAGATAGTTGTAAAATGTCTGAGATAGTTGTAAAATGTCTGAGATAGTTGTAAAATGTCTGAGATAGTTGTAAAATGTCTGAGATAGTTGTAAAATGTCTGAGATAGTTGTAAAATGTCTGAGATGTTGTAAAATGTCTGAGATAGTTGTAAAATGTCTGAGATGTTTGTAAAATGTCTGAGATGTTGTAAAATGTCTGAGATAGTTGTAAAATGTCTGAGATAGTTGTAAAATGTCTGAGATAGTTGTAAAATGTCTGAGATGTTGTAAAATGTCTGAGATAGTTGTAAAATGTCTGAGATGTTGTAAAATGTCTGAGATGTTGTAAAATGTCTGAGATAGTTGTAAAATGTCTGAGATAGTTGTAAAATGTCTGAGATGTTTGTAAAATGTCTGAGATGTTGTAAAATGTCTGAGATAGTTGTAAAATGTCTGAGATGTTTGTAAAATGTCTGAGATAGTTGTAAAATGTCTGAGATAGTTGTAAAATGTCTGAGATAGTTGTAAAATGTCTGAGATAGTTGTAAAATGTCTGAGATAGTTGTAAAATGTCTGAGATAGTTGTAAAATGTCTGAGATAGTTGTAAAATGTCTGAGATAGTTGTAAAATGTCTGAGATAGTTGTAAAATGTCTGAGATAGTTGTAAAATGTCTGAGATAGTTGTAAAATGTCTGAGAGTTGTAAAATGTCTGAGATGTTGTAAAATGTCTGAGATAGTTGTAAAATGTCTGAGATAGTTGTAAAATGTCTGAGATAGTTGTAAAATGTCTGAGATTGTTGTAAAATGTCTGAGATAGTTGTAAAATGTCTGAGATAGTTGTAAAATGTCTGAGATAGTTGTAAAATGTCTGAGATAGTTGTAAAATGTCTGAGATAGTTGTAAAATGTCTGAGATGTTGTAAAATGTCTGAGATAGTTGTAAAATGTCTGAGATAGTTGTAAAATGTCTGAGATGTTGTAAAATGTCTGAGATGTTGTAAAATGTCTGAGATAGTTGTAAAATGTCTGAGATGTTGTAAAATGTCTGAGATGTTTGTAAAATGTCTGAGATGTTGGTAAAATGTCTGAGATAGTTGTAAAATGTCTGAGATAGTTTGTAAAATGTCTGAGATGTTTGTAAAATGTCTGAGATAGTTGTAAAATGTCTGAGATAGTTGTAAAATGTCTGAGATAGTTGTAAAATGTCTGAGATAGTTGTAAAATGTCTGAGATAGTTGTAAAATGTCTGAGATAGTTGTAAAATGTCTGAGATAGTTGTAAAATGTCTGAGATAGTTGTAAAATGTCTGAGATAGTTGTAAAATGTCTGAGATAGTTGTAAAATGTCTGAGATAGTTGTAAAATGTCTGAGATAGTTGTAAAATGTCTGAGATAGTTGTAAAATGTCTGAGATAGTTGTAAAATGTCTGAGATAGTTGTAAAATGTCTGAGATAGTTGTAAAATGTCTGAGATGTTGTAAAATGTCTGAGATAGTTGTAAAATGTCTGAGATAGTTGTAAAATGTCTGAGATAGTTGTAAAATGTCTGAGATAGTTGTAAAATGTCTGAGATAGTTGTAAAATGTCTGAGATAGTTGTAAAATGTCTGAGATAGTTGTAAAATGTCTGAGATAGTTGTAAAATGTCTGAGATAGTTGTAAAATGTCTGAGATAGTTGTAAAATGTCTGAGATAGTTGTAAAATGTCTGAGATAGTTGTAAAATGTCTGAGATGTTGTAAAATGTCTGAGATAGTTGTAAAATGTCTGAGATAGTTGTAAAATGTCTGAGATGTTGTAAAATGTCTGAGATGTTGTAAAATGTCTGAGATAGTTGTAAAATGTCTGAGATAGTTGTAAAATGTCTGAGATAGTTGTAAAATGTCTGAGATGTTGTAAAATGTCTGAGATAGTTGTAAAATGTCTGAGATAGTTGTAAAATGTCTGAGATAGTTGTAAAATGTCTGAGATAGTTGTAAAATGTCTGAGATAGTTGTAAAATGTCTGAGATAGTTGTAAAATGTCTGAGATAGTTGTAAAATGTCTGAGATAGTTGTAAACTGTCTGAGATAGTTGTAAAATGTCTGAGATGTTTGTAAAATGTCTGAGATAGTTGTAAACTGTCTGAGATAGTTGTAAAATGTCTGAGATAGTTGTAAAATGTCTGAGATAGTTGTAAAATGTCTGAGATAGTTGTAAAATGTCTGAGATAGTTGTAAAATGTCTGAGATGTTTGTAAAATGTCTGAGATGTTTGTAAAATGTCTGAGATAGTTGTAAAATGTCTGAGATGTTTGTAAAATGTCTGAGATGTTGTCAAATGTCTGAGATAGTTGTAAAATGTCTGAGATAGTTGTAAAATGTCTGAGATAGTTGTGTCTGAGATGTTTGTCAAATGTCTGAGATAGTTGTAAAATGTCTGAGATAGTTGTAAAATGTCTGAGATGTTTGTAAAATGTCTGAGATAGTTGTAAATGTCTGAGATAGTTGTAAAATGTCTGAGATAGTTGTAAAATGTCTGAGATAGTTGTAAAATGTCTGAGATAGTTGTAAAATGTCTGAGATAGTTGTAAAATGTCTGAGATGTTTGTAAAATGTCTGAGATAGTTGTAAAATGTCTGAGATAGTTGTAAAATGTCTGAGATAGTTGTAAAATGTCTGAGATAGTTGTAAAATGTCTGAGATAGTTGTAAAATGTCTGAGATAGTTGTAAAATGTCTGAGATGTTGTAAAATGTCTGAGATGTTGTAAAATGTCTGAGATAGTTGTAAAATGTCTGAGATAGTTTGTAAAATGTCTGAGATGTTTGTAAAATGTCTGAGATAGTTGTAAAATGTCTGAGATAGTTGTAAAATGTCTGAGATAGTTGTAAAATGTCTGAGATGTTGTCAAATGTCTGAGATAGTTGTAAAATGTCTGAGATAGTTGTAAAATGTCTGAGATGTTGTAAAATGTCTGAGATGTTGTAAATGTCTGAGATAGTTGTAAAATGTCTGAGATGTTGTAAAATGTCTGAGATGTTGTAAAATGTCTGAGATAGTTGTAAAATGTCTGAGATAGTTGTAAAATGTCTGAGATAGTTGTAAAATGTCTGAGATAGTTGTAAAATGTCTGAGATAGTTGTAAAATGTCTGAGATAGTTGTAAAATGTCTGAGATAGTTGTAAAATGTCTGAGATAGTTGTAAAATGTCTGAGATAGTTGTAAAATGTCTGAGATAGTTGTAAAATGTCTGAGATAGTTGTAAAATGTCTGAGATAGTTGTAAAATGTCTGAGATGTTGTAAAATGTCTGAGATAGTTGTAAAATGTCTGAGATAGTTGTAAAATGTCTGAGATGTTGTAAAATGTCTGAGATGTTTGTAAAATGTCTGAGATAGTTGTAAAATGTCTGAGATAGTTTGTAAAATGTCTGAGATGTTGTAAAATGTCTGAGATAGTTGTAAAATGTCTGAGATAGTTGTAAAATGTCTGAGATAGTTGTAAAATGTCTGAGATAGTTGTAAAATGTCTGAGATAGTTGTAAAATGTCTGAGATAGTTGTAAAATGTCTGAGATAGTTGTAAAATGTCTGAGATAGTTGTAAAATGTCTGAGATAGTTGTAAAATGTCTGAGATGTTGTAAAATGTCTGAGATAGTTGTAAAATGTCTGAGATAGTTGTAAAATGTCTGAGATGTTGTAAAATGTCTGAGATGTTGTAAAATGTCTGAGATAGTTGTAAAATGTCTGAGATAGTTGTAAAATGTCTGAGATGTTGTAAAATGTCTGAGATGTTGTAAAATGTCTGAGATAGTTGTAAAATGTCTGAGATAGTTGTAAAATGTCTGAGATGTTTGTAAAATGTCTGAGATAGTTGTAAAATGTCTGAGATAGTTGTAAAATGTCTGAGATAGTTGTAAAATGTCTGAGATAGTTGTAAAATGTCTGAGATAGTTGTAAAATGTCTGAGATAGTTGTAAAATGTCTGAGATAGTTGTAAAATGTCTGAGATAGTTGTAAAATGTCTGAGATAGTTGTAAAATGTCTGAGATAGTTGTAAAATGTCTGAGATAGTTGTAAAATGTCTGAGATAGTTGTAAAATGTCTGAGATAGTTGTAAAATGTCTGAGATAGTTGTAAAATGTCTGAGATAGTTGTAAAATGTCTGAGATAGTTGTAAAATGTCTGAGATAGTTGTAAAATGTCTGAGATAGTTGTAAAATGTCTGAGATAGTTGTAAAATGTCTGAGATAGTTGTAAAATGTCTGAGATAGTTGTAAAATGTCTGAGATAGTTGTAAAATGTCTGAGATAGTTGTAAAATGTCTGAGATAGTTGTAAAATGTCTGAGATAGTTGTAAAATGTCTGAGATAGTTGTAAAATGTCTGAGATAGTTGTAAAATGTCTGAGATAGTTGTAAAATGTCTGAGATAGTTGTAAAATGTCTGAGATGTTGTAAAATGTCTGAGATAGTTGTAAAATGTCTGAGATAGTTGTAAAATGTCTGAGATAGTTGTAAAATGTCTGAGATGTTGTAAAATGTCTGAGATGTTGTAAAATGTCTGAGATAGTTGTAAAATGTCTGAGATAGTTGTAAAATGTCTGAGATAGTTGTAAAATGTCTGAGATAGTTGTAAAATGTCTGAGATAGTTGTAAAATGTCTGAGATAGTTGTAAAATGTCTGAGATAGTTGTAAAATGTCTGAGATAGTTGTAAAATGTCTGAGATAGTTGTAAAATGTCTGAGATAGTTGTAAAATGTCTGAGATAGTTGTAAAATGTCTGAGATAGTTGTAAAATGTCTGAGATAGTTGTAAAATGTCTGAGATGTTGTAAAATGTCTGAGATAGTTGTAAAATGTCTGAGATAGTTGTAAAATGTCTGAGATAGTTGTAAAATGTCTGAGATAGTTGTAAAATGTCTGAGATAGTTGTAAAATGTCTGAGATAGTTGTAAAATGTCTGAGATAGTTGTAAAATGTCTGAGATAGTTGTAAAATGTCTGAGATGTTGTAAAATGTCTGAGATGTTGTAAAATGTCTGAGATAGTTGTAAAATGTCTGAGATAGTTGTAAAATGTCTGAGATGTTTGTAAAATGTCTGAGATAGTTGTAAAATGTCTGAGATAGTTGTAAAATGTCTGAGATAGTTGTAAAATGTCTGAGATAGTTGTAAAATGTCTGAGATAGTTGTAAAATGTCTGAGATAGTTGTAAAATGTCTGAGATAGTTGTAAAATGTCTGAGATGTTGTAAAATGTCTGAGATAGTTGTAAAATGTCTGAGATGTTTGTAAAATGTCTGAGATGTTTGTAAAATGTCTGAGATAGTTGTAAAATGTCTGAGATAGTTGTAAAATGTCTGAGATAGTTGTGTCTGAGATGTTTGTAAAATGTCTGAGATAGTTGTAAAATGTCTGAGATAGTTGTAAAATGTCTGAGATGTTTGTAAAATGTCTGAGATAGTTGTAAACTGTCTGAGATAGTTGTAAAATGTCTGAGATAGTTGTAAAATGTCTGAGATAGTTGTAAAATGTCTGAGATAGTTGTAAAATGTCTGAGATAGTTGTAAAATGTCTGAGATGTTTGTAAAATGTCTGAGATAGTTGTAAAATGTCTGAGATAGTTGTAAAATGTCTGAGATAGTTGTAAAATGTCTGAGATAGTTGTAAAATGTCTGAGATAGTTGTAAAATGTCTGAGATAGTTGTAAAATGTCTGAGATGTTTGTAAAATGTCTGAGATGTTGTAAAATGTCTGAGATGTTGTAAAATGTCTGAGATGTTGTAAAATGTCTGAGATGTTGTAAAATGTCTGAGATAGTTGTAAAATGTCTGAGATAGTTGTAAAATGTCTGAGATAGTTGTAAAATGTCTGAGATGTTGTAAAATGTCTGAGATAGTTGTAAAATGTCTGAGATAGTTGTAAAATGTCTGAGATGTTGTAAAATGTCTGAGATGTTGTAAAATGTCTGAGATAGTTGTAAAATGTCTGAGATGTTTGTAAAATGTCTGAGATGTTGTAAAATGTCTGAGATAGTTGTAAAATGTCTGAGATAGTTGTAAAATGTCTGAGATAGTTGTAAAATGTCTGAGATAGTTGTAAAATGTCTGAGATAGTTGTAAAATGTCTGAGATAGTTGTAAAATGTCTGAGATAGTTGTAAAATGTCTGAGATAGTTGTAAAATGTCTGAGATAGTTGTAAAATGTCTGAGATGTTGTAAAATGTCTGAGATAGTTGTAAAATGTCTGAGATAGTTGTAAAATGTCTGAGATGTTTGTAAAATGTCTGAGATGTTGTAAAATGTCTGAGATAGTTGTAAAATGTCTGAGATGTTTGTAAAATGTCTGAGATGTTTGTAAAATGTCTGAGATAGTTGTAAAATGTCTGAGATAGTTGTAAAATGTCTGAGATAGTTGTAAAATGTCTGAGATAGTTGTAAAATGTCTGAGATAGTTGTAAAATGTCTGAGATAGTTGTAAAATGTCTGAGATAGTTGTAAAATGTCTGAGATAGTTGTAAAATGTCTGAGATAGTTGTAAAATGTCTGAGATAGTTGTAAAATGTCTGAGATAGTTGTAAAATGTCTGAGATAGTTGTAAAATGTCTGAGATAGTTGTAAAATGTCTGAGATAGTTGTAAAATGTCTGAGATAGTTGTAAAATGTCTGAGATAGTTGTAAAATGTCTGAGATGTTTGTAAAATGTCTGAGATAGTTGTAAAATGTCTGAGATAGTTGTAAAATGTCTGAGATAGTTGTAAAATGTCTGAGATGTTGTAAAATGTCTGAGATAGTTGTAAAATGTCTGAGATAGTTGTAAAATGTCTGAGATAGTTGTAAAATGTCTGAGATAGTTGTAAAATGTCTGAGATAGTTGTAAAATGTCTGAGATAGTTGTAAAATGTCTGAGATAGTTGTAAAATGTCTGAGATAGTTGTAAAATGTCTGAGATGTTGTAAAATGTCTGAGATAGTTGTAAAATGTCTGAGATAGTTGTAAAATGTCTGAGATAGTTGTAAAATGTCTGAGATGTTTGTAAAATGTCTGAGATGTTGTAAAATGTCTGAGATAGTTGTAAAATGTCTGAGATAGTTGTAAAATGTCTGAGATGTTTGTAAAATGTCTGAGATAGTTTAAAATGTCTGAGATAGTTGTAAAATGTCTGAGATAGTTGTAAAATGTCTGAGATAGTTGTAAAATGTCTGAGATAGTTGTAAAATGTCTGAGATAGTTGTAAAATGTCTGAGATAGTTGTAAAATGTCTGAGATAGTTGTAAAATGTCTGAGATAGTTGTAAAATGTCTGAGATAGTTGTAAAATGTCTGAGATAGTTGTAAAATGTCTGAGATAGTTGTAAAATGTCTGAGATAGTTGTAAAATGTCTGAGATAGTTGTAAAATGTCTGAGATAGTTGTAAAATGTCTGAGATAGTTGTAAAATGTCTGAGATGTTGTAAAATGTCTGAGATAGTTTGTAAAATGTCTGAGATAGTTTGTAAAATGTCTGAGATGTTTGTAAAATGTCTGAGATGTTTGTAAAATGTCTGAGATAGTTGTAAAATGTCTGAGATAGTTGTAAAATGTCTGAGATAGTTGTAAAATGTCTGAGATGTTTGTAAAATGTCTGAGATAGTTGTAAAATGTCTGAGATAGTTGTAAAATGTCTGAGATGTTTGTAAAATGTCTGAGATAGTTGTAAAATGTCTGAGATAGTTGTAAAATGTCTGAGATAGTTGTAAAATGTCTGAGATAGTTGTAAAATGTCTGAGATAGTTGTAAAATGTCTGAGATAGTTGTAAAATGTCTGAGATGTTTGTAAAATGTCTGAGATAGTTGTAAACTGTCTGAGATAGTTGTAAAATGTCTGAGATAGTTGTAAAATGTCTGAGATAGTTGTAAAATGTCTGAGATAGTTGTAAAATGTCTGAGATAGTTGTAAAATGTCTGAGATGTTGTAAAATGTCTGAGATGTTTGTAAAATGTCTGAGATGTTTGTAAAATGTCTGAGATGTTTGTAAAATGTCTGAGATGTTTGTAAAATGTCTGAGATAGTTGTAAAATGTCTGAGATAGTTGTAAAATGTCTGAGATAGTTGTAAAATGTCTGAGATGTTTGTAAAATGTCTGAGATAGTTGTAAAATGTCTGAGATAGTTGTAAAATGTCTGAGATGTTTGTAAAATGTCTGAGATGTTGTAAAATGTCTGAGATAGTTGTAAAATGTCTGAGATGTTGTAAAATGTCTGAGATGTTTGTAAAATGTCTGAGATAGTTGTAAAATGTCTGAGATAGTTGTAAAATGTCTGAGATAGTTGTAAAATGTCTGAGATAGTTGTAAAATGTCTGAGATAGTTGTAAAATGTCTGAGATAGTTGTAAAATGTCTGAGATAGTTGTAAAATGTCTGAGATAGTTTTAAAATGTCTGAGATAGTTGTAAAATGTCTGAGATAGTTGTAAAATGTCTGAGATAGTTGTAAAATGTCTGAGATAGTTGTAAAATGTCTGAGATAGTTGTAAAATGTCTGAGATAGTTGTAAAATGTCTGAGATAGTTGTAAAATGTCTGAGATGTTGTAAAATGTCTGAGATAGTTGTAAAATGTCTGAGATGTTGTAAAATGTCTGAGATGTTGTAAAATGTCTGAGATAGTTGTAAAATGTCTGAGATAGTTGTAAAATGTCTGAGATAGTTGTAAAATGTCTGAGATGTTGTAAAATGTCTGAGATAGTTGTAAAATGTCTGAGATGTTGTAAAATGTCTGAGATGTTTGTCAAATGTCTGAGATAGTTGTAAAATGTCTGAGATAGTTGTAAAATGTCTGAGATGTTGTAAAATGTCTGAGATGTTGTAAAATGTCTGAGATAGTTGTAAAATGTCTGAGATGTTTGTAAAATGTCTGAGATAGTTGTAAAATGTCTGAGATAGTTGTAAAATGTCTGAGATAGTTGTAAAATGTCTGAGATAGTTGTAAAATGTCTGAGATAGTTGTAAAATGTCTGAGATAGTTGTAAAATGTCTGAGATAGTTGTAAAATGTCTGAGATAGTTGTAAAATGTCTGAGATAGTTGTAAAATGTCTGAGATAGTTGTAAAATGTCTGAGATAGTTGTAAAATGTCTGAGATGTTGTAAAATGTCTGAGATGTTTGTAAAATGTCTGAGATAGTTGTAAAATGTCTGAGATAGTTGTAAAATGTCTGAGATAGTTGTAAAATGTCTGAGATAGTTGTAAAATGTCTGAGATAGTTGTAAAATGTCTGAGATAGTTGTAAAATGTCTGAGATAGTTGTAAAATGTCTGAGATAGTTGTAAAATGTCTGAGATAGTTGTAAAATGTCTGAGATAGTTGTAAAATGTCTGAGATGTTGTAAAATGTCTGAGATAGTTGTAAAATGTCTGAGATAGTTGTAAAATGTCTGAGATAGTTGTAAAATGTCTGAGATGTTGTAAAATGTCTGAGATAGTTGTAAAATGTCTGAGATGTTTGTAAAATGTCTGAGATGTTTGTAAAATGTCTGAGATAGTTGTAAAATGTCTGAGATAGTTGTAAAATGTCTGAGATAGTTGTAAAATGTCTGAGATGTTGTAAAATGTCTGAGATAGTTGTAAAATGTCTGAGATAGTTGTAAAATGTCTGAGATGTTGTAAAATGTCTGAGATAGTTGTAAAATGTCTGAGATAGTTGTAAAATGTCTGAGATGTTGTAAAATGTCTGAGATGTTGTAAAATGTCTGAGATAGTTGTAAAATGTCTGAGATGTTGTAAAATGTCTGAGATAGTTGTAAAATGTCTGAGATAGTTGTAAAATGTCTGAGATAGTTGTAAAATGTCTGAGATAGTTGTAAAATGTCTGAGATAGTTGTAAAATGTCTGAGATAGTTGTAAAATGTCTGAGATAGTTGTAAAATGTCTGAGATAGTTGTAAAATGTCTGAGATAGTTGTAAAATGTCTGAGATGTTTGTAAAATGTCTGAGATAGTTGTAAAATGTCTGAGATAGTTGTAAAATGTCTGAGATAGTTGTAAAATGTCTGAGATAGTTGTAAAATGTCTGAGATAGTTGTAAAATGTCTGAGATAGTTGTAAAATGTCTGAGATGTTTGTAAAATGTCTGAGATGTTTGTAAAATGTCTGAGATGTTGTAAAATGTCTGAGATGTTTGTAAAATGTCTGAGATGTTGTAAAATGTCTGAGATAGTTGTAAAATGTCTGAGATAGTTGTAAAATGTCTGAGATAGTTGTAAAATGTCTGAGATGTTTGTAAAATGTCTGAGATAGTTGTAAAATGTCTGAGATAGTTGTAAAATGTCTGAGATGTTTGTAAAATGTCTGAGATGTTGGTAAAATGTCTGAGATAGTTGTAAAATGTCTGAGATTTGTAAAATGTCTGAGATGTTTGTAAAATGTCTGAGATAGTTGTAAAATGTCTGAGATAGTTGTAAAATGTCTGAGATAGTTGTAAAATGTCTGAGATAGTTGTAAAATGTCTGAGATAGTTGTAAAATGTCTGAGATAGTTGTAAAATGTCTGAGATAGTTGTAAAATGTCTGAGATAGTTGTAAAATGTCTGAGATAGTTGTAAAATGTCTGAGATAGTTGTAAAATGTCTGAGATAGTTGTAAAATGTCTGAGATAGTTGTAAAATGTCTGAGATAGTTGTAAAATGTCTGAGATAGTTGTAAAATGTCTGAGATAGTTGTAAAATGTCTGAGATAGTTGTAAAATGTCTGAGATAGTTGTAAAATGTCTGAGATGTTTGTAAAATGTCTGAGATGTTTGTAAAATGTCTGAGATAGTTGTAAAATGTCTGAGATAGTTGTAAAATGTCTGAGATAGTTGTAAACTGTCTGAGATGTTGTCAAATGTCTGAGATAGTTGTAAAATGTCTGAGATGTTTGTAAAATGTCTGAGATGTTTGTAAAATGTCTGAGATAGTTGTAAAATGTCTGAGATAGTTGTAAAATGTCTGAGATAGTTGTAAAATGTCTGAGATGTTGTAAAATGTCTGAGATAGTTGTAAAATGTCTGAGATGTTTGTAAAATGTCTGAGATAGTTGTAAAATGTCTGAGATAGTTGTAAAATGTCTGAGATAGTTGTAAAATGTCTGAGATAGTTGTAAAATGTCTGAGATAGTTGTAAAATGTCTGAGATGTTGTAAAATGTCTGAGATAGTTGTAAAATGTCTGAGATAGTTGTAAAATGTCTGAGATAGTTGTAAAATGTCTGAGATAGTTGTAAAATGTCTGAGATAGTTGTAAAATGTCTGAGATAGTTGTAAAATGTCTGAGATGTTTGTAAAATGTCTGAGATAGTTGTAAAATGTCTGAGATAGTTGTAAAATGTCTGAGATAGTTGTAAAATGTCTGAGATAGTTGTAAAATGTCTGAGATAGTTGTAAAATGTCTGAGATAGTTGTAAAATGTCTGAGATAGTTGTAAAATGTCTGAGATAGTTGTAAAATGTCTGAGATAGTTGTAAAATGTCTGAGATGTTTGTAAAATGTCTGAGATAGTTGTAAAATGTCTGAGATAGTTGTAAAATGTCTGAGATAGTTTGTAAAATGTCTGAGATAGTTGTAAAATGTCTGAGATAGTTGTAAAATGTCTGAGATAGTTGTAAAATGTCTGAGATGTTGTAAAATGTCTGAGATAGTTGTAAAATGTCTGAGATAGTTGTAAAATGTCTGAGATGTTGTAAAATGTCTGAGATAGTTGTAAAATGTCTGAGATAGTTGTAAAATGTCTGAGATAGTTGTAAAATGTCTGAGATGTTGTAAAATGTCTGAGATAGTTGTAAAATGTCTGAGATAGTTGTAAAATGTCTGAGATGTTGTAAAATGTCTGAGATAGTTGTAAAATGTCTGAGATAGTTGTAAAATGTCTGAGATGTTTGTAAAATGTCTGAGATGTTGTAAAATGTCTGAGATAGTTGTAAAATGTCTGAGATAGTTGTAAAATGTCTGAGATAGTTGTAAAATGTCTGAGATAGTTGTAAAATGTCTGAGATAGTTGTAAAATGTCTGAGATAGTTGTAAAATGTCTGAGATAGTTGTAAAATGTCTGAGATAGTTTGTAAAATGTCTGAGATAGTTGTAAAATGTCTGAGATAGTTGTAAAATGTCTGAGATAGTTGTAAAATGTCTGAGATAGTTGTAAAATGTCTGAGATAGTTGTAAAATGTCTGAGATGTTGTAAAATGTCTGAGATAGTTGTAAAATGTCTGAGATAGTTGTAAAATGTCTGAGATAGTTGTAAAATGTCTGAGATAGTTGTAAAATGTCTGAGATAGTTGTAAAATGTCTGAGATAGTTGTAAAATGTCTGAGATAGTTGTAAAATGTCTGAGATAGTTGTAAAATGTCTGAGATAGTTGTAAAATGTCTGAGATAGTTGTAAAATGTCTGAGATGTTTGTAAAATGTCTGAGATAGTTGTAAAATGTCTGAGATAGTTGTAAAATGTCTGAGATAGTTGTAAAATGTCTGAGATGTTGTAAAATGTCTGAGATAGTTGTAAAATGTCTGAGATGTTGTAAAATGTCTGAGATAGTTGTAAAATGTCTGAGATGTTGTAAAATGTCTGAGATAGTTGTAAAATGTCTGAGATAGTTGTAAAATGTCTGAGATGTTGTAAAATGTCTGAGATAGTTGTAAAATGTCTGAGATAGTTGTAAAATGTCTGAGATAGTTGTAAAATGTCTGAGATAGTTGTAAAATGTCTGAGATAGTTTGTAAAATGTCTGAGATAGTTGTAAAATGTCTGAGATAGTTGTAAAATGTCTGAGATAGTTGTAAAATGTCTGAGATAGTTGTAAAATGTCTGAGATAGTTGTAAAATGTCTGAGATAGTTGTAAAATGTCTGAGATGTTGTAAAATGTCTGAGATAGTTGTAAAATGTCTGAGATAGTTGTAAAATGTCTGAGATGTTTGTAAAATGTCTGAGATGTTTGTAAAATGTCTGAGATAGTTGTAAAATGTCTGAGATAGTTGTAAAATGTCTGAGATAGTTGTAAAATGTCTGAGATGTTGTAAAATGTCTGAGATAGTTGTAAAATGTCTGAGATAGTTGTAAAATGTCTGAGATGTTGTAAAATGTCTGAGATGTTGTAAAATGTCTGAGATAGTTGTAAAATGTCTGAGATGTTTGTAAAATGTCTGAGATGTTGTAAAATGTCTGAGATAGTTGTAAAATGTCTGAGATAGTTGTAAAATGTCTGAGATAGTTGTAAAATGTCTGAGATAGTTGTAAAATGTCTGAGATAGTTGTAAAATGTCTGAGATAGTTGTAAAATGTCTGAGATAGTTGTAAAATGTCTGAGATAGTTGTAAAATGTCTGAGATAGTTGTAAAATGTCTGAGATAGTTGTAAAATGTCTGAGATAGTTGTAAAATGTCTGAGATAGTTGTAAAATGTCTGAGATAGTTGTAAAATGTCTGAGATAGTTGTAAAATGTCTGAGATAGTTGTAAAATGTCTGAGATAGTTGTAAAATGTCTGAGATAGTTGTAAAATGTCTGAGATAGTTGTAAAATGTCTGAGATGTTTGTAAAATGTCTGAGATAGTTGTAAAATGTCTGAGATAGTTGTAAAATGTCTGAGATGTTTGTAAAATGTCTGAGATAGTTGTAAAATGTCTGAGATAGTTGTAAAATGTCTGAGATGTTGTAAAATGTCTGAGATGTTGTAAAATGTCTGAGATAGTTGTAAAATGTCTGAGATGTTGTAAAATGTCTGAGATAGTTGTAAAATGTCTGAGATAGTTGTAAAATGTCTGAGATAGTTGTAAAATGTCTGAGATAGTTGTAAAATGTCTGAGATAGTTGTAAAATGTCTGAGATAGTTGTAAAATGTCTGAGATAGTTGTAAAATGTCTGAGATGTTTGTAAAATGTCTGAGATAGTTGTAAAATGTCTGAGATAGTTGTAAAATGTCTGAGATAGTTGTAAAATGTCTGAGATAGTTGTAAAATGTCTGAGATAGTTGTAAAATGTCTGAGATAGTTGTAAAATGTCTGAGATAGTTGTAAAATGTCTGAGATGTTGTAAAATGTCTGAGATAGTTGTAAAATGTCTGAGATAGTTGTAAAATGTCTGAGATGTTGTAAAATGTCTGAGATAGTTGTAAAATGTCTGAGATAGTTGTAAAATGTCTGAGATGTTGTAAAATGTCTGAGATGTTTGTAAAATGTCTGAGATAGTTGTAAAATGTCTGAGATAGTTGTAAAATGTCTGAGATAGTTGTAAAATGTCTGAGATAGTTGTAAAATGTCTGAGATAGTTGTAAAATGTCTGAGATAGTTGTAAAATGTCTGAGATAGTTGTAAAATGTCTGAGATAGTTGTAAAATGTCTGAGATAGTTGTAAAATGTCTGAGATAGTTGTAAAATGTCTGAGATAGTTGTAAAATGTCTGAGATAGTTGTAAAATGTCTGAGATAGTTGTAAAATGTCTGAGATAGTTGTAAAATGTCTGAGATGTTTGTAAAATGTCTGAGATAGTTGTAAAATGTCTGAGATAGTTGTAAAATGTCTGAGATAGTTGTAAAATGTCTGAGATAGTTGTAAAATGTCTGAGATAGTTGTAAAATGTCTGAGATAGTTGTAAAATGTCTGAGATGTTGTAAAATGTCTGAGATAGTTGTAAAATGTCTGAGATAGTTGTAAAATGTCTGAGATGTTGTAAAATGTCTGAGATGTTTGTAAAATGTCTGAGATAGTTGTAAAATGTCTGAGATAGTTGTAAAATGTCTGAGATAGTTGTAAAATGTCTGAGATGTTTGTAAAATGTCTGAGATAGTTGTAAAATGTCTGAGATAGTTGTAAAATGTCTGAGATGTTTGTAAAATGTCTGAGATGTTGTAAAATGTCTGAGATAGTTGTAAAATGTCTGAGATGTTTGTAAAATGTCTGAGATGTTTGTAAAATGTCTGAGATAGTTGTAAAATGTCTGAGATAGTTGTAAAATGTCTGAGATAGTTGTAAAATGTCTGAGATAGTTGTAAAATGTCTGAGATAGTTGTAAAATGTCTGAGATAGTTGTAAAATGTCTGAGATAGTTGTAAAATGTCTGAGATAGTTGTAAAATGTCTGAGATAGTTGTAAAATGTCTGAGATAGTTGTAAAATGTCTGAGATAGTTGTAAAATGTCTGAGATAGTTGTAAAATGTCTGAGATAGTTGTAAAATGTCTGAGATAGTTGTAAAATGTCTGAGATAGTTGTAAAATGTCTGAGATAGTTGTAAAATGTCTGAGATAGTTGTAAAATGTCTGAGATAGTTGTAAAATGTCTGAGATGTTGTAAAATGTCTGAGATAGTTGTAAAATGTCTGAGATGTTGTAAAATGTCTGAGATGTTGTAAAATGTCTGAGATAGTTGTAAAATGTCTGAGATAGTTGTAAAATGTCTGAGATAGTTGTAAAATGTCTGAGATAGTTGTAAAATGTCTGAGATAGTTGTAAAATGTCTGAGATGTTGTAAAATGTCTGAGATAGTTGTAAAATGTCTGAGATAGTTGTAAAATGTCTGAGATAGTTGTAAAATGTCTGAGATAGTTGTAAAATGTCTGAGATAGTTGTAAAATGTCTGAGATAGTTGTAAAATGTCTGAGATGTTGTAAAATGTCTGAGATGTTGTAAAATGTCTGAGATAGTTGTAAAATGTCTGAGATAGTTGTAAAATGTCTGAGATAGTTGTAAAATGTCTGAGATAGTTGTAAAATGTCTGAGATAGTTGTAAAATGTCTGAGATAGTTGTAAAATGTCTGAGATGTTGTAAAATGTCTGAGATGTTGTAAAATGTCTGAGATAGTTGTAAAATGTCTGAGATAGTTGTAAAATGTCTGAGATAGTTGTAAAATGTCTGAGATAGTTGTAAAATGTCTGAGATAGTTGTAAAATGTCTGAGATGTTGTAAAATGTCTGAGATAGTTGTAAAATGTCTGAGATAGTTGTAAAATGTCTGAGATAGTTGTAAAATGTCTGAGATAGTTGTAAAATGTCTGAGATAGTTGTAAAATGTCTGAGATAGTTGTAAAATGTCTGAGATGTTGTAAAATGTCTGAGATGTTGTAAAATGTCTGAGATAGTTGTAAAATGTCTGAGATAGTTGTAAAATGTCTGAGATAGTTGTAAAATGTCTGAGATAGTTGTAAAATGTCTGAGATAGTTGTAAAATGTCTGAGATAGTTGTAAAATGTCTGAGATAGTTGTAAAATGTCTGAGATAGTTGTAAAATGTCTGAGATAGTTGTAAAATGTCTGAGATAGTTGTAAAATGTCTGAGATAGTTGTAAAATGTCTGAGATAGTTGTAAAATGTCTGAGATAGTTGTAAAATGTCTGAGATAGTTGTAAAATGTCTGAGATAGTTGTAAAATGTCTGAGATAGTTGTAAAATGTCTGAGATAGTTGTAAAATGTCTGAGATGTTGTAAAATGTCTGAGATAGTTGTAAAATGTCTGAGATAGTTGTAAAATGTCTGAGATAGTTGTAAAATGTCTGAGATAGTTGTAAAATGTCTGAGATAGTTGTAAAATGTCTGAGATAGTTGTAAAATGTCTGAGATAGTTGTAAAATGTCTGAGATGTTGTAAAATGTCTGAGATAGTTGTAAAATGTCTGAGATAGTTGTAAAATGTCTGAGATGTTTGTAAAATGTCTGAGATGTTGTAAAATGTCTGAGATAGTTGTAAAATGTCTGAGATAGTTGTAAAATGTCTGAGATGTTTGTAAAATGTCTGAGATAGTTGTAAAATGTCTGAGATAGTTGTAAAATGTCTGAGATGTTGTAAAATGTCTGAGATGTTTGTAAAATGTCTGAGATAGTTGTAAAATGTCTGAGATAGTTGTAAAATGTCTGAGATAGTTGTAAAATGTCTGAGATAGTTGTAAAATGTCTGAGATAGTTGTAAAATGTCTGAGATAGTTGTAAAATGTCTGAGATAGTTGTAAAATGTCTGAGATAGTTGTAAAATGTCTGAGATAGTTGTAAAATGTCTGAGATAGTTGTAAAATGTCTGAGATGTTGTAAAATGTCTGAGATAGTTGTAAAATGTCTGAGATAGTTGTAAAATGTCTGAGATAGTTGTAAAATGTCTGAGATAGTTGTAAAATGTCTGAGATAGTTGTAAAATGTCTGAGATAGTTGTAAAATGTCTGAGATAGTTGTAAAATGTCTGAGATAGTTGTAAAATGTCTGAGATAGTTGTAAAATGTCTGAGATAGTTGTAAAATGTCTGAGATGTTGTAAAATGTCTGAGATAGTTGTAAAATGTCTGAGATAGTTGTAAAATGTCTGAGATGTTGTAAAATGTCTGAGATGTTGTAAAATGTCTGAGATAGTTGTAAAATGTCTGAGATAGTTGTAAAATGTCTGAGATGTTTGTAAAATGTCTGAGATAGTTGTAAAATGTCTGAGATAGTTGTAAAATGTCTGAGATAGTTGTAAAATGTCTGAGATGTTGTAAAATGTCTGAGATAGTTGTAAAATGTCTGAGATAGTTGTAAAATGTCTGAGATAGTTGTAAAATGTCTGAGATAGTTGTAAAATGTCTGAGATAGTTGTAAAATGTCTGAGATAGTTGTAAAATGTCTGAGATAGTTGTAAAATGTCTGAGATAGTTGTAAAATGTCTGAGATAGTTGTAAAATGTCTGAGATAGTTGTAAAATGTCTGAGATGTTTGTAAAATGTCTGAGATAGTTGTAAAATGTCTGAGATAGTTGTAAAATGTCTGAGATGTTGTAAAATGTCTGAGATGTTGTAAAATGTCTGAGATAGTTGTAAAATGTCTGAGATAGTTGTAAAATGTCTGAGATGTTTGTAAAATGTCTGAGATAGTTGTAAAATGTCTGAGATAGTTGTAAAATGTCTGAGATAGTTGTAAAATGTCTGAGATAGTTGTAAAATGTCTGAGATAGTTGTAAAATGTCTGAGATAGTTGTAAAATGTCTGAGATGTTGTAAAATGTCTGAGATAGTTGTAAAATGTCTGAGATAGTTGTAAAATGTCTGAGATAGTTGTAAAATGTCTGAGATAGTTGTAAAATGTCTGAGATAGTTGTAAAATGTCTGAGATAGTTGTAAAATGTCTGAGATGTTTGTAAAATGTCTGAGATGTTTGTAAAATGTCTGAGATAGTTGTAAAATGTCTGAGATAGTTGTAAAATGTCTGAGATAGTTGTAAAATGTCTGAGATAGTTGTAAAATGTCTGAGATAGTTGTAAAATGTCTGAGATAGTTGTAAAATGTCTGAGATAGTTGTAAAATGTCTGAGATAGTTGTAAAATGTCTGAGATAGTTGTAAAATGTCTGAGATAGTTGTAAAATGTCTGAGATAGTTGTAAAATGTCTGAGATAGTTGTAAAATGTCTGAGATAGTTGTAAAATGTCTGAGATAGTTGTAAAATGTCTGAGATAGTTGTAAAATGTCTGAGATGTTGTAAAATGTCTGAGATAGTTGTAAAATGTCTGAGATGTTTGTAAAATGTCTGAGATGTTTGTAAAATGTCTGAGATAGTTGTAAAATGTCTGAGATAGTTGTAAAATGTCTGAGATAGTTGTAAAATGTCTGAGATGTTTGTAAAATGTCTGAGATAGTTGTAAAATGTCTGAGATGTTGTAAAATGTCTGAGATGTTTGTAAAATGTCTGAGATAGTTGTAAAATGTCTGAGATAGTTGTAAAATGTCTGAGATAGTTTGTAAAATGTCTGAGATGTTTGTAAAATGTCTGAGATAGTTGTAAAATGTCTGAGATGTTGTAAAATGTCTGAGATAGTTGTAAAATGTCTGAGATAGTTGTAAAATGTCTGAGATAGTTGTAAAATGTCTGAGATAGTTGTAAAATGTCTGAGATAGTTGTAAAATGTCTGAGATGTTTGTAAAATGTCTGAGATAGTTGTAAAATGTCTGAGATAGTTGTAAAATGTCTGAGATAGTTGTAAAATGTCTGAGATAGTTGTAAAATGTCTGAGATAGTTGTAAAATGTCTGAGATGTTTGTAAAATGTCTGAGATGTTTGTAAAATGTCTGAGATAGTTGTAAAATGTCTGAGATAGTTGTAAAATGTCTGAGATAGTTGTAAAATGTCTGAGATAGTTGTAAAATGTCTGAGATAGTTGTAAAATGTCTGAGATAGTTGTAAAATGTCTGAGATAGTTGTAAAATGTCTGAGATAGTTGTAAAATGTCTGAGATGTTGTAAAATGTCTGAGATAGTTGTAAAATGTCTGAGATAGTTGTAAAATGTCTGAGATAGTTGTAAAATGTCTGAGATAGTTGTAAAATGTCTGAGATAGTTGTAAAATGTCTGAGATAGTTGTAAAATGTCTGAGATGTTGTAAAATGTCTGAGATAGTTGTAAAATGTCTGAGATGTTTGTAAAATGTCTGAGATGTTGTAAAATGTCTGAGATAGTTGTAAAATGTCTGAGATAGTTGTAAAATGTCTGAGATAGTTGTAAAATGTCTGAGATGTTGTAAAATGTCTGAGATAGTTGTAAAATGTCTGAGATAGTTGTAAAATGTCTGAGATGTTTGTCAAATGTCTGAGATAGTTGTAAAATGTCTGAGATAGTTGTAAAATGTCTGAGATGTTTGTAAAATGTCTGAGATGTTGTAAAATGTCTGAGATAGTTGTAAAATGTCTGAGATGTTTGTAAAATGTCTGAGATAGTTGTAAAATGTCTGAGATAGTTGTAAAATGTCTGAGATAGTTGTAAAATGTCTGAGATAGTTGTAAAATGTCTGAGATAGTTGTAAAATGTCTGAGATAGTTTGTAAAATGTCTGAGATAGTTGTAAAATGTCTGAGATAGTTGTAAAATGTCTGAGATAGTTGTAAAATGTCTGAGATAGTTGTAAAATGTCTGAGATAGTTGTAAAATGTCTGAGATGTTTGTAAAATGTCTGAGATGTTTGTAAAATGTCTGAGATAGTTGTAAAATGTCTGAGATAGTTGTAAAATGTCTGAGATAGTTGTAAAATGTCTGAGATAGTTGTAAAATGTCTGAGATAGTTGTAAAATGTCTGAGATAGTTGTAAAATGTCTGAGATAGTTGTAAAATGTCTGAGATAGTTGTAAAATGTCTGAGATAGTTGTAAAATGTCTGAGATGTTGTCAAATGTCTGAGATAGTTGTAAAATGTCTGAGATAGTTGTAAAATGTCTGAGATAGTTGTAAAATGTCTGAGATGTTGTAAAATGTGTGAGATAGTTGTAAAATGTCTGAGATGTTGTAAAATGTCTGAGATTTGTAAAATGTCTGAGATGTTTGTAAAATGTCTGAGATAGTTGTAAAATGTCTGAGATAGTTGTAAAATGTCTGAGATGTTTGTAAAATGTCTGAGATAGTTGTAAAATGTCTGAGATAGTTGTAAAATGTCTGAGATAGTTGTAAAATGTCTGAGATAGTTGTAAAATGTCTGAGATAGTTGTAAAATGTCTGAGATAGTTGTAAAATGTCTGAGATGTTTGTAAAATGTCTGAGATAGTTGTAAAATGTCTGAGATAGTTGTAAAATGTCTGAGATAGTTGTAAAATGTCTGAGATAGTTGTAAAATGTCTGAGATAGTTGTAAAATGTCTGAGATAGTTGTAAAATGTCTGAGATGTTGTAAAATGTCTGAGATGTTGTAAAATGTCTGAGATAGTTTGTAAAATGTCTGAGATGTTTGTAAAATGTCTGAGATGTTTGTCAAATGTCTGAGATAGTTGTAAAATGTCTGAGATAGTTGTAAAATGTCTGAGATAGTTGTAAAATGTCTGAGATGTTGTCAAATGTCTGAGATAGTTGTAAAATGTCTGAGATAGTTGTAAAATGTCTGAGATGTTGTAAAATGTCTGAGATAGTTGTAAAATGTCTGAGATAGTTGTAAAATGTCTGAGATGTTGTAAAATGTCTGAGATGTTGTAAAATGTCTGAGATAGTTGTAAAATGTCTGAGATAGTTGTAAAATGTCTGAGATAGTTGTAAAATGTCTGAGATAGTTGTAAAATGTCTGAGATAGTTGTAAAATGTCTGAGATAGTTGTAAAATGTCTGAGATAGTTGTAAAATGTCTGAGATAGTTGTAAAATGTCTGAGATAGTTGTAAAATGTCTGAGATAGTTGTAAAATGTCTGAGATAGTTGTAAAATGTCTGAGATAGTTGTAAAATGTCTGAGATAGTTGTAAAATGTCTGAGATAGTTGTAAAATGTCTGAGATAGTTGTAAAATGTCTGAGATAGTTGTAAAATGTCTGAGATAGTTGTAAAATGTCTGAGATAGTTGTAAAATGTCTGAGATAGTTGTAAAATGTCTGAGATAGTTGTAAAATGTCTGAGATAGTTGTAAAATGTCTGAGATGTTTGTAAAATGTCTGAGATAGTTGTAAAATGTCTGAGATAGTTGTAAAATGTCTGAGATGTTTGTAAAATGTCTGAGATGTTGTAAAATGTCTGAGATAGTTGTAAAATGTCTGAGATGTTGTAAAATGTCTGAGATAGTTGTAAAATGTCTGAGATAGTTGTAAAATGTCTGAGATAGTTGTAAAATGTCTGAGATAGTTGTAAAATGTCTGAGATAGTTGTAAAATGTCTGAGATAGTTGTAAAATGTCTGAGATAGTTGTAAAATGTCTGAGATAGTTGTAAAATGTCTGAGATAGTTGTAAAATGTCTGAGATAGTTGTAAAATGTCTGAGATAGTTGTAAAATGTCTGAGATAGTTGTAAAATGTCTGAGATAGTTGTAAAATGTCTGAGATAGTTGTAAAATGTCTGAGATAGTTGTAAAATGTCTGAGATAGTTGTAAAATGTCTGAGATAGTTGTAAAATGTCTGAGATGTTGTAAAATGTCTGAGATAGTTGTAAAATGTCTGAGATAGTTGTAAAATGTCTGAGATGTTTGTAAAATGTCTGAGATAGTTGTAAAATGTCTGAGATAGTTGTAAAATGTCTGAGATAGTTGTAAAATGTCTGAGATAGTTGTAAAATGTCTGAGATAGTTGTAAAATGTCTGAGATAGTTGTAAAATGTCTGAGATAGTTGTAAAATGTCTGAGATGTTGTAAAATGTCTGAGATAGTTGTAAAATGTCTGAGATAGTTGTAAAATGTCTGAGATAGTTGTAAAATGTCTGAGATAGTTGTAAAATGTCTGAGATAGTTGTAAAATGTCTGAGATAGTTGTAAAATGTCTGAGATAGTTGTAAAATGTCTGAGATAGTTGTAAAATGTCTGAGATAGTTGTAAAATGTCTGAGATAGTTGTAAAATGTCTGAGATAGTTGTAAAATGTCTGAGATAGTTGTAAAATGTCTGAGATAGTTGTAAAATGTCTGAGATAGTTGTAAAATGTCTGAGATAGTTGTAAAATGTCTGAGATAGTTGTAAAATGTCTGAGATAGTTGTAAAATGTCTGAGATAGTTGTAAAATGTCTGAGATGTTGTAAAATGTCTGAGATAGTTGTAAAATGTCTGAGATGTTGTAAAATGTCTGAGATGTTTGTAAAATGTCTGAGATAGTTGTAAAATGTCTGAGATAGTTGTAAAATGTCTGAGATGTTGTAAAATGTCTGAGATGTTGTAAAATGTCTGAGATAGTTGTAAAATGTCTGAGATGTTTGTAAAATGTCTGAGATAGTTGTAAAATGTCTGAGATAGTTGTAAAATGTCTGAGATAGTTGTAAAATGTCTGAGATAGTTGTAAAATGTCTGAGATAGTTGTAAAATGTCTGAGATAGTTGTAAAATGTCTGAGATAGTTGTAAAATGTCTGAGATAGTTGTAAAATGTCTGAGATAGTTGTAAAATGTCTGAGATAGTTGTAAAATGTCTGAGATAGTTGTAAAATGTCTGAGATAGTTGTAAAATGTCTGAGATAGTTGTAAAATGTCTGAGATGTTTGTAAAATGTCTGAGATAGTTGTAAAATGTCTGAGATAGTTGTAAAATGTCTGAGATGTTGTAAAATGTCTGAGATGTTGTAAAATGTCTGAGATAGTTGTAAAATGTCTGAGATAGTTGTAAAATGTCTGAGATGTTTGTAAAATGTCTGAGATAGTTGTAAAATGTCTGAGATAGTTGTAAAATGTCTGAGATAGTTGTAAAATGTCTGAGATAGTTGTAAAATGTCTGAGATAGTTGTAAAATGTCTGAGATAGTTGTAAAATGTCTGAGATGTTGTAAAATGTCTGAGATAGTTGTAAATGTCTGAGATAGTTGTAAAATGTCTGAGATAGTTGTAAAATGTCTGAGATAGTTGTAAAATGTCTGAGATAGTTGTAAAATGTCTGAGATAGTTGTAAAATGTCTGAGATGTTGTAAAATGTCTGAGATGTTTGTCAAATGTCTGAGATAGTTGTAAAATGTCTGAGATAGTTGTAAAATGTCTGAGATAGTTGTAAAATGTCTGAGATGTTGTAAAATGTCTGAGATAGTTGTAAAATGTCTGAGATAGTTGTAAAATGTCTGAGATAGTTGTAAAATGTCTGAGATAGTTGTAAAATGTCTGAGATAGTTGTAAAATGTCTGAGATAGTTGTAAAATGTCTGAGATAGTTGTAAAATGTCTGAGATAGTTGTAAAATGTCTGAGATAGTTGTAAAATGTCTGAGATAGTTGTAAAATGTCTGAGATAGTTGTAAAATGTCTGAGATGTTGTAAAATGTCTGAGATAGTTGTAAAATGTCTGAGATGTTTGTAAAATGTCTGAGATGTTTGTAAATGTCTGAGATAGTTGTAAAATGTCTGAGATAGTTGTAAAATGTCTGAGATAGTTGTAAAATGTCTGAGATGTTTGTAAAATGTCTGAGATAGTTGTAAAATGTCTGAGATAGTTGTAAAATGTCTGAGATGTTTGTAAAATGTCTGAGATAGTTGTAAAATGTCTGAGATAGTTGTAAAATGTCTGAGATGTTGTAAAATGTCTGAGATAGTTGTAAAATGTCTGAGATAGTTGTAAAATGTCTGAGATGTTTGTAAAATGTCTGAGATAGTTGTAAAATGTCTGAGATAGTTGTAAAATGTCTGAGATAGTTGTAAAATGTCTGAGATAGTTGTAAAATGTCTGAGATAGTTGTAAAATGTCTGAGATGTTGTAAAATGTCTGAGATAGTTGTAAAATGTCTGAGATAGTTGTAAAATGTCTGAGATAGTTGTAAAATGTCTGAGATAGTTGTAAAATGTCTGAGATAGTTGTAAAATGTCTGAGATAGTTGTAAAATGTCTGAGATGTTGTAAAATGTCTGAGATAGTTGTAAAATGTCTGAGATAGTTGTAAAATGTCTGAGATAGTTGTAAAATGTCTGAGATAGTTGTAAAATGTCTGAGATAGTTGTAAAATGTCTGAGATAGTTGTAAAATGTCTGAGATAGTTGTAAAATGTCTGAGATAGTTGTAAAATGTCTGAGATAGTTGTAAAATGTCTGAGATAGTTGTAAATGTCTGAGATAGTTGTAAAATGTCTGAGATAGTTGTAAAATGTCTGAGATAGTTGTAAAATGTCTGAGATAGTTGTAAAATGTCTGAGATAGTTGTAAAATGTCTGAGATAGTTGTAAAATGTCTGAGATGTTGTAAAATGTCTGAGATAGTTGTAAAATGTCTGAGATGTTGTAAAATGTCTGAGATAGTTGTAAAATGTCTGAGATAGTTGTAAAATGTCTGAGATAGTTGTAAAATGTCTGAGATAGTTTGTAAAATGTCTGAGATGTTTGTAAAATGTCTGAGATAGTTGTAAAATGTCTGAGATGTTGTAAAATGTCTGAGATGTTTGTCAAATGTCTGAGATAGTTGTAAAATGTCTGAGATAGTTGTAAAATGTCTGAGATAGTTTGTAAAATGTCTGAGATGTTGTAAAATGTCTGAGATAGTTGTAAAATGTCTGAGATGTTTGTAAAATGTCTGAGATAGTTGTAAAATGTCTGAGATAGTTGTAAAATGTCTGAGATAGTTGTAAAATGTCTGAGATAGTTGTAAAATGTCTGAGATAGTTGTAAAATGTCTGAGATAGTTTGTAAATGTCTGAGATAGTTGTAAATGTCTGAGATAGTTGTAAAATGTCTGAGATAGTTGTAAAATGTCTGAGATAGTTGTAAAATGTCTGAGATAGTTGTAAAATGTCTGAGATGTTTGTAAAATGTCTGAGATGTTGTAAAATGTCTGAGATAGTTGTAAAATGTCTGAGATAGTTGTAAAATGTCTGAGATAGTTGTAAAATGTCTGAGATAGTTGTAAAATGTCTGAGATAGTTGTAAAATGTCTGAGATAGTTGTAAAATGTCTGAGATAGTTGTAAAATGTCTGAGATAGTTGTAAAATGTCTGAGATAGTTGTAAAATGTCTGAGATGTTGTCAAATGTCTGAGATAGTTGTAAAATGTCTGAGATAGTTGTAAAATGTCTGAGATGTTTGTAAAATGTCTGAGATGTTGTAAAATGTCTGAGATAGTTGTAAAATGTCTGAGATGTTTGTAAAATGTCTGAGATGTTTGTAAAATGTCTGAGATGTTGTCAAATGTCTGAGATAGTTGTAAAATGTCTGAGATAGTTGTAAAATGTCTGAGATGTTTGTAAAATGTCTGAGATAGTTGTAAACTGTCTGAGATAGTTGTAAAATGTCTGAGATAGTTGTAAAATGTCTGAGATAGTTGTAAAATGTCTGAGATAGTTGTAAAATGTCTGAGATAGTTGTAAAATGTCTGAGATGTTTGTAAAATGTCTGAGATAGTTGTAAAATGTCTGAGATAGTTGTAAAATGTCTGAGATAGTTGTAAAATGTCTGAGATAGTTGTAAACTGTCTGAGATAGTTGTAAAATGTCTGAGATAGTTGTAAAATGTCTGAGATGTTTGTAAAATGTCTGAGATGTTTGTAAAATGTCTGAGATGTTTGTAAAATGTCTGAGATGTTTGTAAAATGTCTGAGATGTTTGTCAAATGTCTGAGATAGTTGTAAAATGTCTGAGATAGTTGTAAAATGTCTGAGATAGTTGTAAAATGTCTGAGATGTTTGTAAAATGTCTGAGATAGTTGTAAAATGTCTGAGATAGTTGTAAAATGTCTGAGATGTTTGTAAAATGTCTGAGATGTTGTAAAATGTCTGAGATAGTTGTAAAATGTCTGAGATGTTTGTAAAATGTCTGAGATGTTTGTAAAATGTCTGAGATAGTTGTAAAATGTCTGAGATAGTTGTAAAATGTCTGAGATAGTTGTAAAATGTCTGAGATAGTTGTAAAATGTCTGAGATAGTTGTAAAATGTCTGAGATAGTTGTAAAATGTCTGAGATAGTTGTAAAATGTCTGAGATAGTTGTAAAATGTCTGAGATAGTTGTAAAATGTCTGAGATAGTTGTAAAATGTCTGAGATAGTTGTAAAATGTCTGAGATAGTTGTAAAATGTCTGAGATAGTTGTAAAATGTCTGAGATAGTTGTAAAATGTCTGAGATAGTTGTAAAATGTCTGAGATAGTTGTAAAATGTCTGAGATAGTTGTAAAATGTCTGAGATAGTTGTAAAATGTCTGAGATAGTTGTAAAATGTCTGAGATAGTTGTAAAATGTCTGAGATGTTTGTAAAATGTCTGAGATGTTTGTAAAATGTCTGAGATAGTTGTAAATGTCTGAGATAGTTGTAAAATGTCTGAGATGTTTGTAAAATGTCTGAGATGTTGTAAAATGTCTGAGATAGTTGTAAAATGTCTGAGATGTTTGTAAAATGTCTGAGATAGTTGTAAAATGTCTGAGATAGTTGTAAAATGTCTGAGATAGTTGTAAAATGTCTGAGATAGTTGTAAAATGTCTGAGATAGTTGTAAAATGTCTGAGATAGTTGTAAAATGTCTGAGATGTTTTAAAATGTCTGAGATAGTTGTAAAATGTAGTTGTCTGAGATAGTTGTAAAATGTCTGAGATAGTTGTAAAATGTCTGAGATAGTTGTAAAATGTCTGAGATAGTTGTAAAATGTCTGAGATAGTTGTAAAATGTCTGAGATAGTTTGTAAAATGTCTGAGATAGTTTGTAAAATGTCTGAGATAGTTGTAAAATGTCTGAGATAGTTGTAAAATGTCTGAGATAGTTGTAAAATGTCTGAGATAGTTGTAAAATGTCTGAGATAGTTGTAAAATGTCTGAGATAGTTGTAAAATGTCTGAGATAGTTGTAAAATGTCTGAGATAGTTGTAAAATGTCTGAGATAGTTGTAAAATGTCTGAGATAGTTGTAAAATGTCTGAGATAGTTGTAAAATGTCTGAGATAGTTGTAAAATGTCTGAGATAGTTGTAAAATGTCTGAGATGTTTGTAAAATGTCTGAGATAGTTTGTAAAATGTCTGAGATAGTTGTAAAATGTCTGAGATAGTTGTAAAATGTCTGAGATGTTTGTAAAATGTCTGAGATAGTTGTCAAATGTCTGAGATAGTTGTAAAATGTCTGAGATAGTTGTAAAATGTCTGAGATGTTTGTCAAATGTCTGAGATAGTTGTAAAATGTCTGAGATAGTTGTAAAATGTCTGAGATGTTTGTAAAATGTCTGAGATGTTGTAAAATGTGTGAGATAGTTGTAAAATGTCTGAGATAGTTGTAAAATGTCTGAGATGTTGTAAAATGTCTGAGATGTTGTAAAAATGTCTGAGATAGTTGTAAAATGTCTGAGATGTTTGTAAAATGTCTGAGATGTTTGTAAAATGTCTGAGATAGTTGTAAAATGTCTGAGATAGTTGTAAACTGTCTGAGATAGTTGAAAATGTCTGAGATGTTTGTAAAATGTCTGAGATAGTTGTAAACTGTCTGAGATAGTTGTAAAATGTCTGAGATAGTTGTAAAATGTCTGAGATAGTTGTAAACTGTCTGAGATAGTTGTAAAATGTCTGAGATAGTTGTAAAATGTCTGAGATAGTTGTAAAATGTCTGAGATGTTTGTAAAATGTCTGAGATAGTTGTAAAATGTCTGAGATAGTTGTAAAATGTCTGAGATAGTTGTAAAATGTCTGAGATAGTTGTAAAATGTCTGAGATAGTTGTAAAATGTCTGAGATAGTTGTAAAATGTCTGAGATAGTTGTAAAATGTCTGAGATAGTTGTAAAATGTCTGAGATAGTTGTAAAATGTCTGAGATAGTTGTAAAATGTCTGAGATAGTTGTAAAATGTCTGAGATAGTTGTAAAATGTCTGAGATAGTTGTAAATGTCTGAGATGTTGTAAAATGTCTGAGATAGTTGTAAAATGTCTGAGATAGTTGTAAAATGTCTGAGAGTTTGTAAAATGTCTGAGATAGTTGTAAAATGTCTGAGATAGTTGTAAAATGTCTGAGATAGTTGTAAAATGTCTGAGATAGTTGTTAAAATGTCTGAGATAGTTGTAAAATGTCTGAGATAGTTGTAAAATGTCTGAGATAGTTGTAAAATGTCTGAGATAGTTGTAAAATGTCTGAGATAGTTGTAAAAATGTCTGAGATAGTTGTAAAATGTCTGAGATAGTTGTAAAATGTCTGAGATAGTTGTAAAATGTCTGAGATAGTTGTAAAATGTCTGAGATAGTTGTAAAATGTCTGAGATAGTTGTAAAATGTCTGAGATAGTTGTAAAATGTCTGAGATAGTTGTAAAATGTCTGAGATGTTTGTAAAATGTCTGAGATAGTTGTAAAATGTCTGAGAGATAGTTGTAAAATGTCTGAGATTTGTAAAATGTCTGAGATAGTTGTAAACTGTCTGAGATAGTTGTAAAATGTCTGAGATAGTTGTAAAATGTCTGAGATAGTTGTAAAATGTCTGAGATAGTTGTAAAATGTCTGAGATAGTTGTAAAATGTCTGAGATGTTGTAAAATGTCTGAGATAGTTGTAAAATGTCTGAGATAGTTGTAAAATGTCTGAGATAGTTGTAAAATGTCTGAGATAGTTGTAAAACTGTCTGAGATAGTTGTAAAATGTCTGAGATAGTGTAAAATGTCTGAGATGTTTGTAAAATGTCTGAGATGTTTGTCAAATGTCTGAGATAGTTGTAAAATGTCTGAGATAGTTGTGTAAAATGTCTGAGATAGTTGTAAAATGTCTGAGATAGTTGTAAAATGTCTGAGATAGTTGTAAAATGTCTGAGATAGTTGTAAAATGTCTGAGATAGTTGTAAAATGTCTGAGATAGTTGTAAAATGTCTGAGATAGTTGTAAAATGTCTGAGATGTTTGTAAAATGTCTGAGATAGTTGTAAAATGTCTGAGATAGTTGTAAAATGTCTGAGATGTTTGTAAAATGTCTGAGATAGTTGTAAAATGTCTGAGATAGTTGTAAAATGTCTGAGATAGTTTGAAAATGTCTGAGATAGTTGTAAAATGTCTGAGATAGTTGTAAAATGTCTGAGATAGTTGTAAAATGTCTGAGATAGTTGTAAAATGTCTGAGATAGTTGTAAAATGTCTGAGATAGTTGTAAAATGTCTGAGATAGTTGTAAAATGTCTGAGATAGTTGTAAAATGTCTGAGATAGTTGTAAAATGTCTGAGATAGTTGTAAAATGTCTGAGATAGTTGTAAAATGTCTGAGATAGTTGTAAAATGTCTGAGATGTTTGTAAAATGTCTGAGATAGTTGTAAAATGTCTGAGATGTTTGTAAAATGTCTGAGATGTTTGTAAAATGTCTGAGATGTTTGTAAAATGTCTGAGATAGTTGTAAATGTCTGAGATAGTTGTAAAATGTCTGAGATGTTGTAAAATGTCTGAGATAGTTGTAAACTGTCTGAGATAGTTGTAAAATGTCTGAGATAGTTGTAAAATGTCTGAGATAGTTGTAAAATGTCTGAGATAGTTGTAAAATGTCTGAGATAGTTGTAAAATGTCTGAGATGTTGTAAAATGTCTGAGATAGTTGTAAACTGTCTGAGATAGTTGTAAAATGTCTGAGATAGTTGTAAAATGTCTGAGATAGTTGTAAAATGTCTGAGATAGTTGTAAAATGTCTGAGATAGTTGTAAAATGTCTGAGATGTTGTAAAATGTCTGAGATGTTTGTAAAATGTCTGAGATGTTTGTAAAATGTCTGAGATAGTTGTAAAATGTCTGAGATAGTTGTAAAATGTCTGAGATAGTTGTAAAATGTCTGAGATAGTTGTAAATGTCTGAGATGTTGTAAAATGTCTGAGATAGTGTAAAATGTCTGAGATAGTTGTAAAATGTCTGAGATAGTTGTAAAATGTCTGAGATAGTTGTAAAATGTCTGAGATAGTTGTAAAATGTCTGAGATAGTTGTAAAATGTCTGAGATGTTTGTAAAATGTCTGAGATAGTTGTAAAATGTCTGAGATAGTTGTAAAATGTCTGAGATAGTTGTAAATGTCTGAGATAGTTGTAAAATGTCTGAGATAGTTGTAAAATGTCTGAGATAGTTGTAAAATGTCTGAGATGTTTGTAAAATGTCTGAGATGTTTGCAAATGTCTGAGATAGTTGTAAAATGTCTGAGATAGTTGTAAAATGTCTGAGATAGTTGTAAAATGTCTGAGATAGTTGTAAAATGTCTGAGATAGTTGTAAACTGTCTGAGATAGTTGTAAAATGTCTGAGATAGTTGTAAAATGTCTGAGATAGTTGTAAAATGTCTGAGATAGTTGTAAAATGTCTGAGATAGTTGTAAAATGTCTGAGATAGTTGTAAATGTCTGAGATAGTTGTAAATGTCTGAGATAGTTGTAAAATGTCTGAGATGTTTGTAAAATGTCTGAGATAGTTGTAAAATGTCTGAGATAGTTGTAAAATGTCTGAGATAGTTGTAAAATGTCTGAGAGTTTGTCAAATGTCTGAGATAGTTGTAAATGTCTGAGATAGTTGTAAAATGTCTGAGATAGTTTGTAAAATGTCTGAGATAGTTGTAAAATGTCTGAGATAGTTGTAAAATGTCTGAGATAGTTGTAAAATGTCTGAGATAGTTGTAAAATGTCTGAGATAGTTGTAAACTGTCTGAGATAGTTGCAAAATGTCTGAGATGTTTGTAAAATGTCTGAGATAGTTGTAAAATGTCTGAGATAGTTGTAAATGTCTGAGATAGTTGTAAAATGTCTGAGATAGTTTAAAAATGTCTGAGATAGTTGTAAAATGTCTGAGATAGTTGTAAAATGTCTGAGATGTTGTAAAATGTCTGAGATAGTTGTAAAATGTCTGAGATAGTTGTAAAATGTCTGAGATAGTTTAAAATGTCTGAGATGTTGTAAAATGTCTGAGATAGTTGTAAAATGTCTGAGATAGTTGTAAAATGTCTGAGATAGTTGTAAAATGTCTGAGATGTTTGTAAAATGTCTGAGATAGTTGTAAAATGTCTGAGATAGTTGTAAAATGTCTGAGATAGTTGTAAAATGTCTGAGATAGTTGTAAAATGTCTGAGATAGTTGTAAAATGTCTGAGATAGTTGTAAAATGTCTGAGATGTTTGTAAAATGTCTGAGATAGTTGTAAAATGTCTGAGATAGTTGTAAAATGTCTGAGAGTTTGTAAAATGAGAGATGTTGTAAAATGTCTGAGATAGTTTGTCAAATGTCTGAGATAGTTGTAAAATGTCTGAGATAGTTGTAAAATGTCTGAGATAGTTGTAAAATGTCTGAGATAGTTGTAAAATGTCTGAGATAGTTGTAAAATGTCTGAGATAGTTGTAAAATGTCTGAGATGTTTGTAAAATGTCTGAGATGTTGGTAAAATGTCTGAGATAGTTGTAAAATGTCTGAGATGTTTGTAAAATGTCTGAGATGTTTGTAAAATGTCTGAGATAGTTGTAAAATGTCTGAGATAGTTGTAAAATGTCTGAGATAGTTGTAAAATGTCTGAGATAGTTGTAAAATGTCTGAGATAGTTGTAAAATGTCTGAGATAGTTGTAAAATGTCTGAGATAGTTGTAAAATGTCTGAGATAGTTGTAAAATGTCTGAGATAGTTGTAAAATGTCTGAGATAGTTGTAAAATGTCTGAGATAGTTGTAAAATGTCTGAGATAGTTGTAAAATGTCTGAGATAGTTGTAAAATGTCTGAGATAGTTGTAAAATGTCTGAGATAGTGTAAAATGTCTGAGATAGTTGTAAAATGTCTGAGATAGTTGTAAAATGTCTGAGATAGTTGTAAAATGTCTGAGATAGTTGTAAAATGTCTGAGATAGTTGTAAAATGTCTGAGATAGTTGTAAAATGTCTGAGATGTTTGTAAAATGTCTGAGATAGTTGTAAAATGTCTGAGATAGTTGTAAAATGTCTGAGATGTTGTAAAATGTCTGAGATGTTTGTAAAATGTCTGAGATAGTTGTAAAATGTCTGAGATGTTGTAAAATGTCTGAGAGTTGTAAAATGTCTGAGATAGTTGTAAAATGTCTGAGATAGTTTGTAAAATGTCTGAGAGTTTGTAAAATGTCTGAGAGTTTGTAAAATGTCTGAGATAGTTGTAAAATGTCTGAGATAGTTGTAAAATGTCTGAGATGTTTGTAAAATGTCTGAGATAGTTGTAAAATGTCTGAGATAGTTGTAAAATGTCTGAGATAGTTGTAAAATGTCTGAGATAGTTGTAAAATGTCTGAGATAGTTGTAAACTGTCTGAGATAGTTGTAAAATGTCTGAGATAGTTGTAAATGTCTGAGATAGTTGTAAAACTGTCTGAGATAGTTGTAAAATGTCTGAGATAGTTGTAAAATGTCTGAGATAGTTGTAAACTGTCTGAGATAGTTGTAAAATGTCTGAGATAGTTGTAAAATGTCTGAGATGTTGTAAAATGTCTGAGATGTTGTAAAATGTCTGAGATAGTTGTAAAATGTCTGAGATGTTGTAAAATGTCTGAGATGTTGTAAAATGTCTGAGATAGTTGTAAAATGTCTGAGATAGTTGTAAAATGTCTGAGATGTTTGTAAAATGTCTGAGATAGTTGTAAAATGTCTGAGATAGTTGTAAAATGTCTGAGATAGTTGTAAAATGTCTGAGATAGTTGTAAAATGTCTGAGATAGTTGTAAAATGTCTGAGATAGTTGTAAAATGTCTGAGATGTTGTAAAATGTCTGAGATAGTTGTAAACTGTCTGAGATAGTTAAAATGTCTGAGATAGTTGTAAAATGTCTGAGATAGTTGTAAACTGTCTGAGATAGTTGTAAAATGTCTGAGATAGTTGTAAAATGTCTGAGATGTTGTAAAATGTCTGAGATGTTTGTAAAATGTCTGAGATAGTTGTAAAATGTCTGAGATAGTTGTAAAATGTCTGAGATAGTTGTAAAATGTCTGAGATGTTGTAAAATGTCTGAGATAGTTGTAAACTGTCTGAGATAGTTGTAAAATGTCTGAGATAGTTGTAAAATGTCTGAGATAGTTGTAAAATGTCTGAGATAGTTGTAAAATGTCTGAGATGTTTGTAAAATGTCTGAGATAGTTGTAAAATGTCTGAGATAGTTGTAAAATGTCTGAGATGTTGTAAAATGTCTGAGATGTTGTTGTAAAATGTCTGAGATAGTTGTAAAATGTCTGAGATGTTTGTAAAATGTCTGAGATGTTTGTAAAATGTCTGAGATGTTTGTCAAATGTCTGAGATAGTTGTAAAATGTCTGAGATAGTTGTAAAATGTCTGAGATGTTTGTAAAATGTCTGAGATAGTTATAAACTCTGAGATAGTTGTAAAATGTCTGAGATAGTTGTAAAATGTCTGAGATAGTTGTAAAATGTCTGAGATAGTTGTAAACTGTCTGAGATAGTTGTAAAATGTCTGAGATGTTGTAAAATGTCTGAGATAGTTGTAAATGTCTGAGATAGTTGTAAATGTCTGAGATAGTTGTAAAATGTCTGAGATAGTTGTAAAATGTCTGAGATAGTTGTAAAATGTCTGAGATAGTTGTAAAATGTCTGAGATGTTGTAAAATGTCTGAGATAGTTTGTAAAATGTCTGAGAGTTGTAAAATGTCTGAGATAGTTGTAAAATGTCTGAGAGTTGTAAAATGTCTGAGAGTTTGTAAAATGTCTGAGATAGTTGTAAATGTCTGAGATAGTTGTAAAATGTCTGAGATGTTGTAAAATGTCTGAGATAGTTGTAAATGTCTGAGATAGTTGTAAAATGTCTGAGATAGTTGTAAAATGTCTGAGATAGTTGTAAAATGTCTGAGATAGTTGTAAAATGTCTGAGATAGTTGTAAAATGTCTGAGATGTTGTAAAATGTCTGAGATAGTTGTAAAATGTCTGAGATAGTTGTAAATGTCTGAGATGTTGTAAAATGTCTGAGATGTTGTAAAATGTCTGAGATAGTTGTAAAATGTCTGAGATAGTTGTAAAATGTCTGAGATGTTGTAAAATGTCTGAGATAGTTGTAAAATGTCTGAGATGTTTGTAAAATGTCTGAGATAGTTGTAAAATGTCTGAGATAGTTGTAAAATGTCTGAGATGTTTGTAAAATGTCTGAGATGTTGGTAAAAATGTCTGAGATAGTTGTAAAATGTCTGAGATAGTTGTAAAATGTCTGAGATAGTTGTAAAATGTCAGATAGTTGTAAAATGTCTGAGATAGTTGTAAAATGTCTGAGATAGTTGTAAAATGTCTGAGATGTTGTAAAATGTCTGAGATAGTTGTAAAATGTCTGAGATAGTTGTAAAATGTCTGAGATAGTTGTAAAATGTCTGAGATAGTTGTAAAATGTCTGAGATAGTTTAAAATGTCTGAGATAGTTGTAAAATGTCTGAGATAGTTGTAAAATGTCTGAGATAGTTTGTAAAATGTCTGAGATAGTTGTAAAATGTCTGAGATAGTTGTAAAATGTCTGAGATAGTTGTAAAATGTCTGAGATAGTTGTAAAATGTCTGAGATAGTTGTAAAATGTCTGAGATAGTTGTAAAATGTCTGAGATAGTTGTAAAATGTCTGAGATGTTGTAAAATGTCTGAGATAGTTGTAAAATGTCTGAGATAGTTGTAAAATGTCTGAGATAGTTTGTAAAATGTCTGAGATAGTTGTAAAATGTCTGAGATAGTTGTAAAATGTCTGAGATAGTTGTAAAATGTCTGAGATGTTTGTAAAATGTCTGAGATAGTTGTAAAATGTCTGAGATGTTTGTAAAATGTCTGAGATGTTGTAAAATGTCTGAGATAGTTGTAAAATGTCTGAGATAGTTGTAAAATGTCTGAGATGTTGTAAAATGTCTGAGATAGTTGTAAATGTCTGAGATAGTTGTAAAATGTCTGAGATGTTTGTAAAATGTCTGAGATAGTTGTAAAATGTCTGAGATAGTTGTAAAATGTCTGAGATAGTTGTAAAAGTCTGAGATAGTTGTAAAATGTCTGAGATAGTTGTAAACTGTCTGAGATAGTTGTAAAATGTCTGAGATGTTTGTAAAATGTCTGAGATAGTTGTAAATGTCTGAGATAGTTGTAAAATGTCTGAGATAGTTGTAAAATGTCTGAGATAGTTGTAAAATGTCTGAGATAGTTGTCAAATGTCTGAGATAGTTGTAAAATGTCTGAGATAGTTGTAAAATGTCTGAGATGTTTGTAAAATGTCTGAGATAGTTGTAAAATGTCTGAGATAGTTGTAAAATGTCTGAGATAGTTGTAAAATGTCTGAGATAGTTGTAAAATGTCTGAGATAGTTGTAAAATGTCTGAGATAGTTGTAAAATGTCTGAGATAGTTGTAAAATGTCTGAGATAGTTGTAAAATGTCTGAGATAGTTGTAAAATGTCTGAGATAGTTGTAAAATGTCTGAGATGTTGTAAAATGTCTGAGATAGTTGTAAAATGTCTGAGATAGTTGTAAAATGTCTGAGATGTTTGTAAAATGTCTGAGATAGTTGTAAAATGTCTGAGATAGTGTAAAATGTCTGAGATAGTTGTAAAATGTCTGAGAGTTTGTAAAATGTCTGAGATAGTTGTAAAATGTCTGAGATAGTTGAAAATGTCTGAGATGTTGTAAAATGTCTGAGATGTTTGTAAAATGTCTGAGATAGTTGTAAAATGTCTGAGATAGTTGTAAAATGTCTGAGATGTTTGTAAAATGTCTGAGATGTTTGTAAATGTCTGAGATAGTTGTAAAATGTCTGAGATAGTTGTAAAATGTCTGAGATGTTGTAAAATGTCTGAGATAGTTGTAAAATGTCTGAGATAGTTGTAAAATGTCTGAGATGTTTGTAAAATGTCTGAGATAGTTGTAAAATGTCTGAGATAGTTGTAAAATGTCTGAGATAGTTGTAAAATGTCTGAGATAGTGTAAAATGTCTGAGATGTTGTAAAATGTCTGAGATAGTTGTAAATGTCTGAGATAGTTGTAAAATGTCTGAGATAGTTGTAAAATGTCTGAGATAGTTGTAAAATGTCTGAGATAGTTGTAAAATGTCTGAGATAGTTGTAAAATGTCTGAGATAGTTGTAAAATGTCTGAGATAGTTGTAAATGTCTGAGATAGTTGTAAAATGTCTGAGATAGTTGTAAAATGTCTGAGATAGTTGTAAAATGTCTGAGATAGTTGTAAAATGTCTGAGATAGTTGTAAAATGTCTGAGATGTTGTAAAATGTCTGAGATAGTTGTAAAATGTCTGAGAGTTTGTAAAATGTCTGAGATAGTTGTAAAATGTCTGAGATGTTGTAAAATGTCTGAGATAGTTGTAAAATGTCTGAGATAGTTGTAAAATGTCTGAGATAGTTGTAAAATGTCTGAGATGTTTGTAAAATGTCTGAGATAGTTGTAAAATGTCTGAGATAGTGTTGTAAAATGTCTGAGATAGTTGTAAAATGTCTGAGATAGTGTAAAATGTCTGAGATAGTTGTAAAATGTCTGAGATAGTTGTAAAATGTCTGAGATAGTTGTAAATGTCTGAGATAGTTGTAAAATGTCTGAGATAGTTGTAAAATGTCTGAGATAGTTGTAAAATGTCTGAGATAGTTGTAAAATGTCTGAGATAGTTGTAAAATGTCTGAGATAGTTGTAAAATGTCTGAGATGTTTGTAAAATGTCTGAGATAGTTGTAAATGTCTGAGATAGTTGTAAAATGTCTGAGATAGTTGTAAAATGTCTGAGATAGTTGTAAAATGTCTGAGATGTTGTAAAATGTCTGAGATAGTTGTAAAATGTCTGAGATAGTTGTAAAATGTCTGAGATGTTTGTAAAATGTCTGAGATGTTGGTAAAATGTCTGAGATAGTTGTAAAATGTCTGAGATGTTGTAAAATGTCTGAGATGTTGTAAAATGTCTGAGATAGTTGTAAAATGTCTGAGATAGTTGTAAAATGTCTGAGATAGTTGTAAAATGTCTGAGATAGTTGTAAAATGTCTGAGATAGTTGTAAAATGTCTGAGATAGTTGTAAATGTCTGAGATAGTTGTAAAATGTCTGAGATAGTTGTAAAATGTCTGAGATAGTTGTAAAATGTCTGAGATAGTTGTAAAATGTCTGAGATAGTTGTAAATGTCTGAGATAGTTGTAAAATGTCTGAGATAGTTGTAAAATGTCTGAGATAGTTGTAAAATGTCTGAGATAGTTGTAAAATGTCTGAGATAGTTGTAAAATGTCTGAGATAGTTGTAAAATGTCTGAGATGTTTGTCAAATGTCTGAGATAGTTGTAAAATGTCTGAGATAGTTGTAAAATGTCTGAGATAGTTGTAAAATGTCTGAGATAGTTGTAAAATGTCTGAGATAGTTGTAAAATGTCTGAGATAGTTGTAAAATGTCTGAGATAGTTGTAAAATGTCTGAGATAGTTGTAAAATGTCTGAGATAGTTGTAAATGTCTGAGATGTTGTCAAATGTCTGAGATAGTTGTAAAATGTCTGAGATAGTTGTAAAATGTCTGAGATGTTTGTAAAATGTCTGAGATGTTGTAAAATGTCTGAGATAGTTGTAAAATGTCTGAGATGTTTGTAAAATGTCTGAGATAGTTGTAAATGTCTGAGATAGTTGTAAAATGTCTGAGATAGTTGTAAAATGTCTGAGATAGTTGTAAAATGTCTGAGATAGTTGTAAAATGTCTGAGATAGTTGTAAAATGTCTGAGATTTTGTAAAATTGTCTGAGATTTGTAAAATGTCTGAGATAGTTGTAAAATGTCTGAGATAGTTGTAAAATGTCTGAGATAGTTGTAAAATGTCTGAGATAGTTGTAAAATGTCTGAGATAGTTGTAAAATGTCTGAGATAGTTGTAAAATGTCTGAGATAGTTGTAAAATGTCTGAGATGTTTGTAAAATGTCTGAGATAGTTGTAAAATGTCTGAGATAGTTGTAAAATGTCTGAGATAGTTGTAAAATGTCTGAGATAGTTGTAAAATGTCTGAGATAGTTGTAAATGTCTGAGATAGTTGTAAAATGTCTGAGATAGTTGTAAAATGTCTGAGATGTTGTAAAATGTCTGAGATAGTTGTAAAATGTCTGAGATAGTTGTAAAATGTCTGAGATAGTTGTAAAATGTCTGAGATAGTTTGTAAAATGTCTGAGATAGTTGTAAAATGTCTGAGATAGTTTGTAAAATGTCTGAGATAGTTGTAAAATGTCTGAGATAGTTGTAAAATGTCTGAGATAGTTGTAAAAATGTCTGAGATAGTTTGTAAAATGTCTGAGATAGTTGTAAAATGTCTGAGATAGTTGTAAAATGTCTGAGATGTTGTAAAATGTCTGAGATAGTTGTAAATGTCTGAGATGTTTGTAAAATGTCTGAGATAGTTGTAAAATGTCTGAGATGTTGTAAAATGTCTGAGATGTTGTAAAATGTCTGAGATAGTTGTAAAATGTCTGAGATAGTTGTAAAATGTCTGAGATGTTGTAAATGTCTGAGATAGTTGTAAATGTCTGAGATAGTTGTAAAATGTCTGAGATAGTTGTAAAATGTCTGAGATGTTTGTAAAATGTCTGAGATAGTTGTAAAATGTCTGAGATAGTTGTAAAATGTCTGAGATAGTTGTAAAATGTCTGAGATGTTGTAAAATGTCTGAGATAGTTGTAAAATGTCTGAGATAGTTGTAAAATGTCTGAGATAGTTGTAAATGTCTGAGATAGTTGTAAATGTCTGAGATAGTTGTAAAATGTCTGAGATAGTTGTAAAATGTCTGAGATGTTTGTAAAATGTCTGAGATAGTTGTAAACTGTCTGAGATAGTTGTAAAATGTCTGAGATAGTTGTAAAATGTCTGAGATAGTTGTAAAATGTCTGAGATAGTTGTAAAATGTCTGAGATAGTTGTAAAATGTCTGAGATGTTGTAAAATGTCTGAGATTGTTGTAAAATGTCTGAGAGTTGTAAAATGTCTGAGATAGTTGTAAAATGTCTGAGATAGTTGTAAAATGTCTGAGATAGTTGTAAAATGTCTGAGATAGTTGTAAAATGTCTGAGATAGTTGTAAAATGTCTGAGATAGTTGTAAAATGTCTGAGATAGTTGTAAAATGTCTGAGATAGTTGTAAAATGTCTGAGATGTTGTAAAATGTCTGAGATAGTTGTAAAATGTCTGAGATAGTTGTAAAATGTCTGAGATAGTTGTAAAATGTCTGAGATAGTTGTAAAATGTCTGAGATAGTTGTAAAATGTCTGAGATAGTTGTAAAATGTCTGAGATAGTTGTAAAATGTCTGAGATAGTTGTAAAATGTCTGAGATAGTTGTAAAATGTCTGAGATAGTTGTAAAATGTCTGAGATGTTTGTAAAATGTCTGAGATGTTTGTAAAATGTCTGAGATAGTTGTAAAATGTCTGAGATAGTTGTAAAATGTCTGAGATAGTTGTAAAATGTCTGAGATAGTTGTAAAATGTCTGAGATAGTTGTAAAATGTCTGAGATAGTTGTAAAATGTCTGAGAGTTGTAAAATGTCTGAGATGTTGTAAAATGTCTGAGATAGTTGTAAAATGTCTGAGATAGTTGTAAAATGTCTGAGATAGTTGTAAAATGTCTGAGATAGTTGTAAAATGTCTGAGATAGTTTGTAAAATGTCTGAGATGTTTGTAAAATGTCTGAGATGTTGTAAAATGTCTGAGATAGTTGTAAAATGTCTGAGATAGTTGTAAAATGTCTGAGATGTTGTAAAATGTCTGAGATAGTTGTAAATGTCTGAGATAGTTGTAAAATGTCTGAGATAGTTGTAAAATGTCTGAGATAGTTGTAAAATGTCTGAGATAGTTGTAAAATGTCTGAGATAGTTGTAAAATGTCTGAGATAGTTGTAAAATGTCTGAGATAGTTGTAAAATGTCTGAGATAGTTGTAAAATGTCTGAGATAGTTGTAAAATGTCTGAGATAGTTGTAAAATGTCTGAGATAGTTGTAAAATGTCTGAGATAGTTGTAAAATGTCTGAGATAGTTGTAAATGTCTGAGATGTTTGTAAAATGTCTGAGATGTTGTAAAATGTCTGAGATAGTTGTAAAATGTCTGAGATAGTTGTAAAATGTCTGAGATAGTTGTAAAATGTCTGAGATGTTGTAAATGTCTGAGATAGTTGTAAAATGTCTGAGATAGTTGTAAAATGTCTGAGAGTTTGTAAATGTCTGAGATAGTTGTAAAATGTCTGAGATAGTTGTAAAATGTCTGAGATAGTTGTAAAATGTCTGAGATGTTGGTAAAATGTCTGAGATAGTTGTAAAATGTCTGAGATGTTGTAAAATGTCTGAGATAGTTGTTAAAATGTCTGAGATAGTTGTAAAATGTCTGAGATAGTTGTAAAATGTCTGAGATAGTTGTAAAATGTCTGAGATAGTTGTAAAATGTCTGAGATAGTTGTAAAATGTCTGAGAGTTGTAAAATGTCTGAGATAGTTGTAAACTGTCTGAGATAGTTGTAAAATGTCTGAGATAGTTGTAAAATGTCTGAGATAGTTGTAAAATGTCTGAGATGTTGTAAAATGTCTGAGATAGTTGTAAAATGTCTGAGATGTTTGTAAAATGTCTGAGATGTTGTAAAATGTCTGAGATAGTTGTAAATGTCTGAGATAGTTGTAAAATGTCTGAGATAGTTGTAAAATGTCTGAGATGTTGTAAAATGTCTGAGATAGTTGTAAAATGTCTGAGATAGTTTGTAAAATGTCTGAGATAGTTGTAAAATGTCTGAGATAGTTGTAAAATGTCTGAGATAGTTGTAAAATGTCTGAGATAGTTGTAAAATGTCTGAGATAGTTGTAAAATGTCGAGATAGTTGTAAAATGTCTGAGATAGTTGTAAAATGTCTGAGATAGTTGTAAAATGTCTGAGATAGTTGTAAAATGTCTGAGATAGTTGTAAAATGTCTGAGATAGTTGTAAAATGTCTGAGATGTTTGTAAATGTCTGAGATAGTTGTAAAATGTCTGAGATAGTTGTAAAATGTCTGAGATGTTGTAAAATGTCTGAGATGTGTTGTAAAATGTCTGAGATGTTGTAAAATGTCTGAGATAGTTGTAAAATGTCTGAGATAGTTGTAAAATGTCTGAGATTGTTGTAAATGTCTGAGATAGTTGTAAAATGTCTGAGATAGTTGTAAAATGTCTGAGAGTTTGTAAAATGTCTGAGATGTTGTAAAATGTCTGAGATAGTTGTAAAATGTCTGAGATGTTTGTAAAATGTCTGAGAGTTTGTAAAATGTCTGAGATGTTTGTAAATGTCTGAGATAGTTGTAAAATGTCTGAGATAGTTGTAAAATGTCTGAGATGTTGTAAAATGTCTGAGATAGTTGTAAAATGTCTGAGATAGTTGTAAAATGTCTGAGATAGTTGTAAAATGTCTGAGATAGTTGTAAAATGTCTGAGATAGTTGTAAAATGTCTGAGATAGTTGTAAAATGTCTGAGATGTTGTAAAATGTCTGAGATAGTTGTAAAATGTCTGAGATAGTTGTAAAATGTCTGAGATAGTTGTAAAATGTCTGAGATAGTTGTAAAATGTCTGAGATAGTTGTAAAATGTCTGAGATAGTTGTAAAATGTCTGAGATAGTTGTAAAATGTCTGAGATAGTTGTAAAATGTCTGAGATAGTTGTAAAATGTCTGAGATAGTTGTAAAATGTCTGAGATAGTTGTAAAATGTCTGAGATAGTTGTAAAATGTCTGAGATAGTTGTAAAATGTCTGAGATAGTTGTAAAATGTCTGAGATAGTTGTAAAATGTCTGAGATAGTTGTAAAATGTCTGAGATAGTTGTAAAATGTCTGAGATGTTTGTAAAATGTCTGAGATAGTTGTAAAATGTCTGAGATAGTTGTAAAATGTCTGAGATAGTTGTAAAATGTCTGAGATAGTTGTAAAATGTCTGAGATAGTTGTAAAATGTCTGAGATAGTTGTAAAATGTCTGAGATAGTTGTAAAATGTCTGAGATAGTTGTAAAATGTCTGAGATAGTTGTAAAATGTCTGAGATAGTTGTAAAATGTCTGAGATGTTGTAAAATGTCTGAGATGTTGTAAAATGTCTGAGATAGTTGTAAAATGTCTGAGATAGTTGTAAATGTCTGAGATGTTGTAAAATGTCTGAGATGTTGTAAAATGTCTGAGATAGTTGTAAAATGTCTGAGATGTTGTAAAATGTCTGAGATGTTGTAAAATGTCTGAGATAGTTGTAAAATGTCTGAGATAGTTGTAAAATGTCTGAGATAGTTGTAAAATGTCTGAGATGTTTGAAATGTCTGAGATAGTTGTAAATGTCTGAGATAGTTGTAAAATGTCTGAGATAGTTGTAAAATGTCTGAGATAGTTGTAAAATGTCTGAGATAGTTGTAAAATGTCTGAGATAGTTGTAAAAGTCTGAGATAGTTGTAAAATGTCTGAGATAGTTGTAAATGTCTGAGATAGTTGTAAAATGTCTGAGATAGTTGTAAAATGTCTGAGATAGTTGTAAAATGTCTGAGATAGTTGTAAAATGTCTGAGATAGTTGTAAAATGTCTGAGATAGTTGTAAAATGTCTGAGATGTTGTAAAATGTCTGAGATAGTTGTAAATGTCTGAGATAGTTGTAAAATGTCTGAGATAGTTGTAAAATGTCTGAGATAGTTGTAAAATGTCTGAGATAGTTGTAAAATGTCTGAGATAGTTGTAAAATGTCTGAGATAGTTGTAAAATGTCTGAGATAGTTGTAAAATGTCTGAGATAGTTGTAAAATGTCTGAGATAGTTGTAAAATGTCTGAGATAGTTGTAAAATGTCTGAGATAGTTGTAAAATGTCTGAGATAGTTGTAAAATGTCTGAGATGTTTGTAAAATGTCTGAGATGTTGTAAAATGTCTGAGATAGTTGTAAAATGTCTGAGATAGTTGTAAAATGTCTGAGATGTTGTAAAATGTCTGAGATGTTGTCAAATGTCTGAGATAGTTGTAAAATGTCTGAGATAGTTGTAAATGTCTGAGATGTTGTAAAATGTCTGAGATAGTTGTAAAAAATGTCTGAGATAGTTGTAAAATGTCTGAGATAGTTGTAAAATGTCTGAGATAGTTTGTAAAATGTCTGAGATAGTTGTAAAATGTCTGAGATAGTTGTAAAATGTCTGAGATAGTTGTAAAATGTCTGAGATAGTTGTAAAATGTCTGAGATAGTTGTAAATGTCTGAGATAGTTTGTAAAATGTCTGAGATGTTTGTAAAATGTCTGAGATAGTTGTAAAATGTCTGAGATAGTTGTAAAATGTCTGAGATAGTTGTAAAATGTCTGAGATAGTTGTAAAATGTCTGAGATAGTTGTAAAATGTCTGAGATAGTTGTAAAATGTCTGAGATAGTTGTAAAATGTCTGAGATGTTGTAAAATGTCTGAGATAGTTGTAAAATGTCTGAGATAGTTGTAAAATGTCTGAGATAGTTGTAAAATGTCTGAGATGTTGTAAAATGTCTGAGATAGTTGTAAAATGTCTGAGATAGTTGTAAAATGTCTGAGATAGTTGTAAAATGTCTGAGATAGTTGTTGTAAAATGTCTGAGATAGTTGTAAAATGTCTGAGATGTTTGTAAAATGTCTGAGATGTTGTCAAATGTCTGAGATAGTTGTAAAATGTCTGAGATAGTTGTAAAATGTCTGAGATAGTTGTAAAATGTCTGAGATAGTGTAAAATGTCTGAGATAGTTGTAAAATGTCTGAGATAGTTGTAAAATGTCTGAGATAGTTGTAAAATGTCTGAGATAGTTGTAAAATGTCTGAGATAGTTGTAAAATGTCTGAGATAGTTGTAAAATGTCTGAGATAGTTGTTAAAATGTCTGAGATAGTTGTAAAATGTCTGAGATAGTTGTAAAATGTCTGAGATAGTTTGTAAAATGTCTGAGATGTTGTAAAATGTCTGAGATAGTTGTAAATGTCTGAGATAGTTGTAAAATGTCTGAGATGTTTGTAAAATGTCTGAGATGTTGTAAATGTCTGAGATAGTTGTAAAATGTCTGAGATAGTTGTAAAATGTCTGAGATGTTGTAAAATGTCTGAGATAGTTGTAAAATGTCTGAGATAGTTGTAAATGTCTGAGATAGTTGTAAAATGTCTGAGATAGTTGTAAAATGTCTGAGATAGTTGTAAAATGTCTGAGATAGTTGTAAATGTCTGAGATAGTTGTAAAATGTCTGAGATAGTTGTAAAATGTCTGAGATAGTTGTAAAATGTCTGAGATAGTTGTAAAATGTCTGAGATAGTTGTAAAAGTCTGAGATAGTTGTAAAATGTCTGAGATGTTGTAAAATGTCTGAGATAGTTGTAAAATGTCTGAGATAGTTGTAAAATGTCTGAGATAGTTGTAAAATGTCTGAGATAGTTGTTAAATGTCTGAGATAGTTGTAAAATGTCTGAGATAGTTGTAAAATGTCTGAGATAGTTGTAAAATGTCTGAGATGTTTGTAAAATGTCTGAGATAGTTGTAAAATGTCTGAGATAGTTGTAAAATGTCTGAGATAGTTGTAAAATGTCTGAGATAGTTGTAAAATGTCTGAGATAGTTGTAAAATGTCTGAGATAGTTGTAAAATGTCTGAGATGTTGTAAAATGTCTGAGATGTTGTAAAATGTCTGAGATAGTTGTAAAATGTCTGAGATAGTTGTAAAATGTCTGAGATAGTTGTAAAATGTCTGAGATAGTTGTAAACTGTCTGAGATAGTTGTAAAATGTCTGAGATAGTTGTAAAATGTCTGAGATGTTGTAAAATGTCTGAGATAGTTGTAAATGTCTGAGATAGTTGTAAAATGTCTGAGATGTTTGTAAAATGTCTGAGATAGTTGTAAAATGTCTGAGATAGTTGTAAAATGTCTGAGATAGTTGTAAAATGTCTGAGATAGTTGTAAACTGTCTGAGATAGTTGTAAAATGTCTGAGATAGTGTAAAATGTCTGAGATGTTTGTAAAATGTCTGAGATGTTGTAAATGTCTGAGATAGTTGTAAAATGTCTGAGATAGTTGTAAAATGTCTGAGATGTTGTAAAATGTCTGAGATAGTTGTAAAATGTCTGAGATAGTTGTAAAATGTCTGAGATAGTTGTAAAATGTCTGAGATAGTTGTAAAAATGTCTGAGATAGTTGTAAAATGTCTGAGATAGTTGTAAAATGTCTGAGATAGTTGTAAAATGTCTGAGATAGTTGTAAACTGTCTGAGATAGTTGTAAAATGTCTGAGATAGTTGTAAAATGTCTGAGATAGTTTAAAATGTCTGAGATAGTTGTAAAATGTCTGAGATGTTTGTAAAATGTCTGAGATTGTGTAAAATGTCTGAGATAGTTGTAAAATGTCTGAGATAGTGTAAAATGTCTGAGATAGTTGTAAAATGTCTGAGATGTTGTAAAATGTCTGAGATAGTTGTAAATGTCTGAGATAGTGTAAAATGTCTGAGATAGTTGTAAAATGTCTGAGATAGTTGTAAAATGTCTGAGATAGTTGTAAATGTCTGAGATGTTTGTAAATGTCTCTGAGATAGTTGTAAAATGTCTGAGATAGTTGTAAATGTCTGAGATAGTTGTAAAATGTCTGAGAGTTTGTAAAATGTCTGAGATGTTGTAAAATGTCTGAGATAGTTGAAAATGTCTGAGATGTTGTAAAATGTCTGAGATGTTGTAAAATGTCTGAGATGTTTGTAAAATGTCTGAGATAGTTGTAAAATGTCTGAGATAGTTGTAAATGTCTGAGATGTTTGTAAAATGTCTGAGATAGTTGTAAATGTCTGAGATGTTTGTAAAATGTCTGAGATAGTTGTAAATGTCTGAGATAGTTGTAAACTGTCTGAGATAGTTGTAAAATGTCTGAGATAGTTGTAAAATGTCTGAGATAGTTGTAAAATGTCTGAGATAGTTGTAAAATGTTGAGATAGTTGTAAAATGTCTGAGATAGTTGTAAACTGTCTGAGATAGTTGTCAAATGTCTGAGATAGTTGTAAAATGTCGAGATGTT
>CALZFC010000218.1:0-45015 GCA_945643635.1 Allodiplogaster sudhausi | reverse complement strand
TTTGGCTTTCGGATTCATCATCTAGGGACCCTGAAGACTATATTTGCTTAGTCGTGAACAAGGATAGTCTTCAGGGTCCCTTCATGACGAATCCGAAGGTCAAATAAGAAAGCCCAGGTTTGCTTTGGAGATTATGGTCCGTGAACTAGCTTGATGACAATGTCGAAAAAAATTTTGAAACCGATTGACTTCAAACTAAGCAAGGATAGTCTTCAGGGTCCCTTGATGAGAATCCGAAAGCCAATAAAGAAGCCCAAGTTGCTAAGAAAGCCCAAGTTTGCTTGTAGATTGTGGTCCGTGAACAAGCTTGATGACCATGTCGAAAGTTTTTTAACCCGATTGACTTCAAACTAAGCAAATATAGTCTTCAGGGTCCCTAGATGATGAATCCGAAAGCCAAAATAAGAAAGCCCAAGTTTTGGAAGAATTGGAGTAAACGCCGCATATATATGGAAGAACCTAGTTTGTTGACCATGCCAATACATATCGTATTGGCTAAAATTAGCAAGCATAGTATTTGAGGTCCCTTGATTACAAAAAGAGAAACTTTTGGAAGATAGCCCCAGTATGCATGAAGATGAGGTCCCCGAACCTAGTTTGTGACCATGCCAATACATATCGTATTGGCTTAAACCCTTGATTACAAAATGAGAAACTTTTGGAAGATAGCCTAAGTATTCATGAAGATTGAGGTCCCCGAACCTAGTATGTTGACAATGCCAATACTTATCGTATGGCTTAAAATTAAGCAAGCATAGTATTCGAGGTCCCTTGATTACAAAAAGAGAAACTTTGGAAGATAGCCCCAGTATGCATGAAGATTGAGGTCCCCGAACCTAGTTTATTGACCATGCCAATACATATCGTATTGGCTTAAAATTAAGCAAGCATAGTATTCGAGGTCCCTTGATTACAAAATGAGAAACTTCTGGAAGATAGCCCAAGTATTCATGAAGATTGAGGATGATTTTTCAGCATACAAAGTGATTTTTCAAAGTAACCGATATATATATATATATATATTGCAAAACCATGTAATAAAAAAACCATTCTGTGAGTCCATTTCACGCAAATTTGAAACTTGAAACGAATACATATGTAAAAAGCAAATCTTTCCCACCATATTCACAGTTTTGGAAGATAGCCCAGTATGCATGAAGATTGAGTTCATCCGAAAAAGATTTCTCCAATACGCCGTTACTTAACCGTACCTAACCGTACTTAACCTTTCTTAACCGTACTTAACCTTACTTAACCGTACTTAACCGTACTTAACCGTACTTAACCGTACTTAACCTTACCTAACCGTACTTAACCTTACTTAACCGTACTTAACCGTACTTAACCGTACTTAACCTTACCTAACCGTACTAAACCGTGCTTAACCTTACTTAACCGTACTTAACCTTACTTAACCGTACTTAACCTTACTTACCGTACTTAACCGTACTTAACCGTACTTAACCGTACTTAACTTACTTAACCGTACTTAACCGTACTTAACCGTACTTAACCGTACTAAACCGTGCTTAACCGTAGTTAAGCCATGCTAGCTCAGTTGAAACATGCCAGTTGAAACATGCCCAATTGAAAACATACCCAGTTGAAACATGCCCAGTTGAAACATGCCCAGTTGAAATATGCCCAGTTGAAACATGCCAGTTGAAACATGCCCAGTTGAAACATGCCCAGTAGAATTACGTCCTTGCGGCCATGCTAGCATCAGTCCTAGCGGTCATGCTAGCTCAGTTGAAACATGCCCAGTTGAAACATGCCCAGTTGAAACATGCCCAATTGAAATACGTCTAATGACCATGCTAGCGGCCGTCCAAGCGGCCATGCTAGCTCAGTTGAAACATGCCCAGTTGAAACATGCCCAATTGAAATATGCCCAGTTGAAACATGCCCAGTTGAAATATGCCCAGTTGAAATATGCCCAGTTGAAACATGCCTAGTTGAAATATGCCCAGTTGAAATACGTCCTTGCGGCCATGCTAGCGGCAGTCCTAGAGGTCATGCTAGCTCAGTTGAAACTTTGCCCAGTTGAAACATGCCCAGTTGAAACATGCCCAGTTGAAATACGTCCTAGTGGCCATGCTAGTGGCCGTCCAAGCGGCCATGCTAGCTCAGTTGAAACATGCCCAGTTGAAACATGCCCAGTTGAAATATGCACAGTTGAAACATGCCCAGTTGAAACATGCCCAGTTGAAACATGCTCAGTTGAAACATGCCCAGTTGAAACATGCCCAGTTGAAACATGCCCAGTTGAAATACGTCCTTGCGGCCATGCTAGCGGCAGTCCTAGCGGTCATGCTAGCTCAGTTGAAACATGCCCAGTTGAAACATGCCCAGTTGAAACATGCCCAGTTGAAATACGTCCTAGTGGCCATGCTAGCGGCAGTCCTAGCGGCCATGCTAGCTCAGTTGAAACATGCCCAGTTGAAACATGCCCAATTGAAACATGCCCAGTTGAAACATGCCCAGTTGAAACACGCCCAGTTGAAACATGCCCAGTTGAAATACGTCCTTGCGGCCATGCTAGCGGCAGTCCTAGCGGTCATGCTAGCTCAGTTGAAACATGCCCAGTTGAATTACGTCCTTGCGGCCATGCTAGCGGCAGTCCTAGCGGTCATGCTAGCTCAGTTGAAACATGCCCAGTTGAAACATGCCCAGTTGAAATACGTCCTTGGGGCCATGCTAGCGGCAGTCCTAGCGGTCGTGCTAGCTCAGTTGAAACATGCCCAGTTGAAACATGCCCAGTTGAAATACGTCAACATACTAGGTTCGGGGACCTCAATCTTCATGAATACTTGGGCTATCTTCCAAAAGTTTCTCATTTTGTAATCAAGGGACCTCGAATACTATGCTTGCTTAATTTTAAGCCAATACGCTATGTATTGGCATGGTCAACATGCTAGGTTCGGGGACCTCAATCTTCATGAATACTGGGGCTATCTTCCAAAAGTTTCTCATTTTTGTAATCAAGCGACCTCGAATACTATGCTTGATTAATTTTAAGCCAATACGATATGTATTGGCATTGTCAACATACTAGGTTCGGGGACCTCATCTTCATGCATACTGGGGAGAAAGAGAAGAGAGTTTTTTTTCAGGATTAAAGGAACAGGTAATAACATATATTACATATATAATTAATTAGCTGTCACATAAGCAAAATCGTGCTAAGACATAATAAAAATTATGACCTGGTCGTGTGCCCTGCTCAAGATACAAAGGGAGCTATCGAATCTGTAGCTGTCGAATACGTATACAAAAGATAGAAGACGGACATTCTAAATGTGACCGGATGATAAACATCCGTCAACAACATGAGATTTGGCAAATAATTTGAATGGATTGTATCTTGAAAACTATTGATCGTGAGAAGTTATGAATACGATATTCGCAATCAGCGTGAAAAAGTAGTCCAGGAATGTGTTTTTGGGACATTTGTTACTTTTTGTCATTTTCGTTAGTCTGGCCTTATATGTGATTTCATTTCGTTGGCCAGGCCTTATGTGTGATTTCCTTTCGTTGGCCTGGCTTTATGTATGCTTTCATTTCTTTTGTATCGCCTTATTCGTGATTTCATTTCTTTGGTCTGGCCTTATGTGTGACTCACTTGTGACTCGAACCCCAGACTGTCGTCGACCGATGTTGCCTAACTTGCCAGATCGGACGGAATCGCTCGCCTGCTATCATTCGCTCATGGCTGACTACCATTTTCTCCCTTGTCACGGAGGCTCTAGTATATGGCAGTTTTTTTGCTTTCGTTATTTTGGCCTTATGTGTGGTGTCATTTCGTTGCTTCGCGTGGTTCGTGAATTCGTTTCGTTGGTCAACCCTTATGTGTGTTTTCGTTTTGTTGGTTTGGCGTGGTTCGTGAGTTCATTTGTTGGTTCGGCGTGGAAAAGTCAAAAAAGTCAAAGTCGGATTTCTGACTTGAAAACATGTTTCCTAGGGTTTTCGAGGGCGCTGAAGCGATTGGCGCAAAATTTTTTTATCTAAAATGTCTCCTTAGTGCTCATGTATGAACCGTTGGCCAAATGATGTGCGATCCATACCAAAAAGCACTGTGTGTAAAACCGTTGGGCTACAGTGCAAAACATTTTTGGTTTTTTATTCGCCAACTTTTTTCTAATGAGTCAAATTGAATGAAATTTCGAATATATCATTACGATAGGCGTATGAACTTATAATAAAAAATTAGGAAGATTGAACTGCGACAAGGTTGATTTTCAATTCCAAAATCGGTAGGTAAAACCTGCTAGTCTTACCTACAAGGTCGAAAAAGAATTTGTTTCCTAATGATCAGAGATGCTTTAAAAGATGTTTATAAGGGTTTCTGAGCATGCTGAAGCGATTGGCGCAAGTAGTTTGATCATAGGACGCCGTCTTAGTGCTCATGTATGGACCCTATACCATTGATTGTCACATGTTTGGCAGGCGAAAATGAATTTTTTTTCCGTATGATAAGAGTTGCTTCAAATGTGTTTATAAGGGTTTTCGAGGGCGCAGAAACGATTGGCGCAAAGATTTTCATCCCAAATGGTCGTGTAGTGCTGCTTTCTATGGCCAGTACCACTGATTGTCTAATGTATCGCAAGTCATTGTTGCATATGTACGTCATCATGTGAATATTGCATATCATTGTGAATGTAAATGTGATAGTGTTAATAGTGAACAATCTGATAAAATAAGTTATCAAATACCTTTGTGGAGTGGGTGAGATAAGTAACGGCGTATTGGGAGAAATCTTGTTTCGGATGAACTCAATCTTCATGCATACTGGGGCTATCTTCCAAAACTGTGAATATGTGGATGGGAAAGATTTGCTTTTTACATATGTATTCGTTTCAAGTTTCAAATTTGCGTGAAATGGACTCACAGAATGGTTTTTTTTATTACATGGTTTTGCAATATATATATATATATCGGTTACTTTGAAAAATCACTTTGTATGCTAGGCTCGGGGACCTCAATCTTCATGAATACTTGGGCTATCTTCCAAAAGTTTCTCATTTTGTAATCAAGGGACCTCGAATACTATGCTTGCTTAATTTTTAGCCAATACGATATGTATTGGCATGGTCAACAAACTAGGTTCTTCCATATATATGCGGCGTTTACTCCAATTCTTCCAAAACTTGGGCTTTCTTATTTTGGCTTTCGGATTCATCATCTAGGGACCCTGAAGACTATATTTGCTTAGTCGTGAACAAGGATAGTCTTCAGGGTCCCTTCATGACGAATCCGAAGGTCAAAATAAGAAAGCCCAGGTTTGCTTGGAGATTATGGTCCGTGAACTAGCTTGATGACAATGTCGAAAAAAATTTTGAAACCGATTGACTTCAAACTAAGCAAGGATAGTCTTCAGGGTCCCTTGATGATGAATCCGAAAGCCAAAATAAGAAAGCCCAAGTTTGCTTGAAGATTATGGTCCGTGAACTAGCTTGAAGACCATGTCGAAATTGTTTTGAATCCGATTGACTTCAAACTAAGCAAGGATAGTCTTCAGGGTCCCTTGATGATGAATCCGAAAGCCAAAATAAGAAAGCCCAAGTTTGCTAAGAAAGCCCAAGTTTGCTTGTAGATTGTGGTCCGTGAACAAGCTTGATGACCATGTCGAAAGTTTTTTAACCCGATTGACTTCAAACTAAGCAAATATAGTCTTCAGGGTCCCTAGATGATGAATCCGAAAGCCAAAATAAGAAAGCCCAAGTTTTGGAAGAATTGGAGTAAACGCCGCATATATATGGAAGAACCTAGTTTGTTGACCATGCCAATACATATCGTATTGGCTTAAAATTAGCAAGCATAGTATTTGAGGTCCCTTGATTACAAAAAGAGAAACTTTTGGAAGATAGCCCCAGTATGCATGAAGATTGAGGTCCCCGAACCTAGTTTGTGACCATGCCAATACATATCGTATTGGCTTAAACCCTTGATTACAAAATGAGAAACTTTTGGAAGATAGCCTAAGTATTCATGAAGATTGAGGTCCCCGAACCTAGTATGTTGACAATGCCAATACTTATCGTATTGGCTTAAAATTAAGCAAGCATAGTATTCGAGGTCCCTTGATTACAAAAAGAGAAACTTTTGGAAGATAGCCCCAGTATGCATGAAGATTGAGGTCCCCGAACCTAGTTTATTGACCATGCCAATACATATCGTATTGGCTTAAAATTAAGCAAGCATAGTATTCGAGGTCCCTTGATTACAAAATGAGAAACTTTTGGAAGATAGCCCAAGTATTCATGAAGATTGAGGATGATTTTTCAGCATACAAAGTGATTTTTCAAAGTAACCGATATATATATATATATATTGCAAAACCATGTAATAAAAAAACCATTCTGTGAGTCCATTTCACGCAAATTTGAAACTTGAAACGAATACATATGTAAAAAGCAAATCTTTCCCATCCACATATTCACAGTTTTGGAAGATAGCCCCAGTATGCATGAAGATTGAGTTCATCCGAAAAAAGATTTCTCCCAATACGCCGTTACTTAACCGTACCTAACCGTACTTAACCTTTCTTAACCGTACTTAACCTTACTTAACCGTACTTAACCGTACTTAACCGTACTTAACCGTACTTAACCTTACCTAACCGTACTTAACCTTACTTAACCGTACTTAACCGTACTTAACCGTACTTAACCGTACTTAACCTTACCTAACCGTACTAAACCGTGCTTAACCTTACTTAACCGTACTTAACCTTACTTAACCGTACTTAACCTTACTTTACCGTACTTAACCGTACTTAACCGTACTTAACCGTACTTAACCTTACTTAACCGTACTTAACCGTACTTAACCGTACTTAACCGTACTAAACCGTGCTTAACCGTAGTTAAGCCATGCTAGCTCAGTTGAAACATGCCCAGTTGAAACATGCCCAATTGAAACATACCCAGTTGAAACATGCCCAGTTGAAACATGCCCAGTTGAAATATGCCCAGTTGAAACATGCCCAGTTGAAACATGCCCAGTTGAAACATGCCCAGTAGAATTACGTCCTTGCGGCCATGCTAGCATCAGTCCTAGCGGTCATGCTAGCTCAGTTGAAACATGCCCAGTTGAAACATGCCCAGTTGAAACATGCCCAGTTGAAATACGTCCTAATGACCATGCTAGCGGCCGTCCAAGCGGCCATGCTAGCTCAGTTGAAACATGCCCAGTTGAAACATGCCCAATTGAAATATGCCCAGTTGAAACATGCCCAGTTGAAATATGCCCAGTTGAAATATGCCCAGTTGAAACATGCCTAGTTGAAACATGCCCAGTTGAAATACGTCCTTGCGGCCATGCTAGCGGCAGTCCTAGAGGTCATGCTAGCTCAGTTGAAACTTTGCCCAGTTGAAACATGCCCAGTTGAAACATGCCCAGTTGAAATACATCCTAGTGGCCATGCCAGCGGCAGTCCTAGCGGTCATGCTAGCTCAGTTGAAACATGCCCAGTTGAAACATGCCCAGTTGAAATACGTCCTAGTGGCCATGCTAGTGGCCGTCCAAGCGGCCATGCTAGCTCAGTTGAAACATGCCCAGTTGAAACATGCCCAGTTGAAATATGCACAGTTGAAACATGCCCAGTTGAAACATGCCCAGTTGAAACATGCTCAGTTGAAACATGCCCAGTTGAAACATGCCCAGTTGAAACATGCCCAGTTGAAATACGTCCTTGCGGCCATGCTAGCGGCAGTCCTAGCGGTCATGCTAGCTCAGTTGAAACATGCCCAGTTGAAACATGCCCAGTTGAAACATGCCCAGTTGAAATACGTCCTAGTGGCCATGCTAGCGGCAGTCCTAGCGGCCATGCTAGCTCAGTTGAAACATGCCCAGTTGAAACATGCCCAATTGAAACATGCCCAGTTGAAACATGCCCAGTTGAAATATGCCCAGTTGAAACATGCCCAGTTGAAACACGCCCAGTTGAAACATGCCCAGTTGAAATACGTCCTTGCGGCCATGCTAGCGGCAGTCCTAGCGGTCATGCTAGCTCAGTTGAAACATGCCCAGTTGAATTACGTCCTTGCGGCCATGCTAGCGGCAGTCCTAGCGGTCATGCTAGCTCAGTTGAAACATGCCCAGTTGAAACATGCCCAGTTGAAATACGTCCTTGGGGCCATGCTAGCGGCAGTCCTAGCGGTCGTGCTAGCTCAGTTGAAACATGCCCAGTTGAAACATGCCCAGTTGAAACATGCCCAGTTGAAATACGTCAACATACTAGGTTCGGGGACCTCAATCTTCATGAATACTTGGGCTATCTTCCAAAAGTTTCTCATTTTGTAATCAAGGGACCTCGAATACTATGCTTGCTTAATTTTAAGCCAATACGCTATGTATTGGCATGGTCAACATGCTAGGTTCGGGGACCTCAATCTTCATGAATACTGGGGCTATCTTCCAAAAGTTTCTCATTTTTGTAATCAAGGGACCTCGAATACTATGCTTGATTAATTTTAAGCCAATACGATATGTATTGGCATTGTCAACATACTAGGTTCGGGGACCTCAATCTTCATGCATACTGGGGAGAAAGAGAAGAGAGTTTTTTTTTCAGGATTAAAGGAACAGGTAATAACATATATTACATATATAATTAATTAGCTGTCACATAAGCAAAATCGTGCTAAGACATAATAAAAATTATGACCTGGTCGTGTGCCCTGCTCAAGATATAAAGGGAGCTATCGAATCTGTAGCTGTCGAATACGTATACAAAAGATAGAAGACGGACATTCTAAATGTGACCGGATGATAAACATCCGTCAACAACATGAGATTTGGCAAATAATTTGAATGGATTGTATCTTGAAAACTATTGATCGTGAGAAGTTATGAATACGATATTCGCAATCAGCGTGAAAAAGTAGTCCAGGAATGTGTTTTTGGGACATTTGTTACTTTTTGTCATTTTCGTTAGTCTGGCCTTATATGTGATTTCATTTCGTTGGCCAGGCCTTATGTGTGATTTCCTTTCGTTGGCCTGGCTTTATGTATGCTTTCATTTCTTTTGTATCGCCTTATTCGTGATTTCATTTCTTTGGTCTGGCCTTATGTGTGACTCACTTGTGACTCGAACCCCAGACTGTCGTCGACCGATGTTGCCTAACTTGCCAGATCGGACGGAATCGCTCGCCTGCTATCATTCGCTCATGGCTGACTACCATTTTCTCCCTTGTCACGGAGGCTCTAGTATATGGCAGTTTTTTTGCTTTCGTTATTTTGGCCTTATGTGTGGTGTCATTTCGTTGCTTCGCGTGGTTCGTGAATTCGTTTCGTTGGTCAACCCTTATGTGTGATTTCGTTTTGTTGGTTTGGCGTGGTTCGTGAGTTCATTTGTTGGTTCGGCGTGGAAAAGTCAAAAAAGTCAAAGGATTTCTGACTTGAAAACATGTTTCCTAGGGTTTTTGAGGGCGCTGAAGCGATTGGCGCAAAAATTTTTTAATCTAAAATGTCTCCTTAGTGCTCATGTATGAACCGTTGGCCAAATGATGTGCGATCCATAGCAAAAAGCACTGTGTGTAAAACCGTTGGGCTACAGTGCAAAACATTTTTGTTTTTTATTCGCCAACTTTTTTCTAATGAGTCAAATTGAATGAAATTTCGAATATATCATTACGATAGGCGTATGAACTTATAATAAAAAAATTAGGAAGATTGAACTGCGACAAGGTTGATTTTCAATTCCAAAATCGGTAGGTAAAACCTGCTAGTCTTACCTACAAGGTCGAAAAAGAATTTTTTTCCTAATGATCAGAGATGCTTTAAAAGATGTTTATAAGGGTTTCTGAGCATTCTGAAGCGATTGGCGCAAGTAGTTTGATCATAGGACGCCGTCTTAGTGCTCATGTATGGACCCTATACCATTGATTGTCACATGTTTGGCAGGCGAAAATGAATTTTTTTTCCGTATGATAAGAGTTGCTTCAAATGTGTTTATAAGGGTTTTCGAGGGCGCAGAAACGATTGTCGCAAAGATTTTCATCCCAAATGGTCGTGTAGTGCTGCTTTCTATGGCCAGTACCACTGATTGTCTAATGTATCGCAAGTCATTGTTGCATATGTACGTCATCATGTGAATATTGCATATCATTGTGAATGTAAATGTGATAGTGTTAATAGTGAACAATCTGATAAAATAAGTTATCAAATACCTTTGTGGAGTGGGTGAGATAAGTAACGGCGTATTGGGAGAAATCTTGTTTGGGATGAACTCAATCTTCATGCATACTGGGGCTATCTTCCAAAACTGTGAATATGTGGATGGGAAAGATTTGCTTTTTACATATGTATTCGTTTCAAGTTTCAAATTTGCGTGAAATGGACTCACAGAATGGTTTTTTTATTACATGGTTTTGCAATATATATATATATCGGTTACTTTGAAAAATCACTTTGTATGCTAGGCTCGGGGACCTCAATCTTCATGAATACTTGGGCTATCTTCCAAAAGTTTCTCATTTTGTAATCAAGGGACCTCGAATACTATGCTTGCTTAATTTTTAGCCAATACGATATGTATTGGCATGGTCAACAAACTAGGTTCTTCCATATATATGCGGCGTTTACTCCAATTCTTCCAAAACTTGGGCTTTCTTATTTTGGCTTTCGGATTCATCATCTAAGGACCCTGAAGACTATATTTGCTTAGTCGTGAACAAGGATAGTCTTCAGGGTCCCTTCATGACGAATCCGAAGGTCAAAATAAGAAAGCCCAGGTTTGCTTGGAGATTATGGTCCGTGAACTAGCTTGATGACAATGTCGAAAAAAATTTTGAAACCGATTGACTTCAAACTAAGCAAGGATAGTCTTCAGGGTCCCTTGATGATGAATCCGAAAGCCAAAAGAAGAAAGCCCAAGTTTGCTTGAAGATTATGGTCCGTGAACTAGCTTGAAGACCATGTCGAAATTGTTTTGAATCCGATTGACTTCAAACTAAGCAAGGATAGTCTTCAGGGTCCCTTGATGATGAATCCGAAAGCCAAAATAAGAAAGCCCAAGTTTGCTAAGAAAGCCCAAGTTTGCTTGTAGATTGTGGTCCGTGAACAAGCTTGATGACCATGTCGATTACAAAAAGAGAAACTTTTGGAAGATAGCCCCAGTATGCATGAAGATTGAGGTCCCCGAACCTAGTTTGTGACCATGCCAATACATATCGTATTGGCTTAAAATTAAGCAAGCATAGTATTTGAGGTCCCTTGATTACAAAAAGAGAAACTTTTGGAAGATAGCCCAAGTATTCATGAAGATTGAGGTCCCCGAACCTAGTATGTTGACAATGCCAATACTTATCGTATTGGCTTAAAATTAAGCAAGCATAGTATTCGAGGTCCCTTGATTACAAAAAGAGAAACTTTTGGAAGATAGCCAAAGTATGCATGAAGATTGAGGTCCCCGAACCTAGTTTGTTGACCATGCCAATACATATCGTATTGGCTTACAATTAAGCAAGCATAGTATTCGAGGTCCCTTGATTACAAAATGAGAAACTTTTGGAAGATAGCCCAAGTATTCATGAAGATTGAGGTCCCCGAACCTAGTATGTTGACAATGCCAATACTTATCGTATTGGCTTAAAATTAAGCAAGCATAGTATTCGAGGTCCCTTGATTACAAAAAGAGAAACTTTTGGAAGATAGCCAAAGTATGCATGAAGATTGAGGTCCCCGAACCTAGTTTGTTGACCATGCCAATACATATCGTATTGGCTTACAATTAAGCAAGCATAGTATTCGAGGTCCCTTGATTACAAAATGAGAAACTTTTGGAAGATAGCCCCAGTATGCATGAAGATTGAGGTCCCCGAATCTAGTTTGTTGACCATGCCAATACATATCGTATTGGCTTAAAATTAAGCAAGCATAGTATTCGAGGTCCCTTGATTACAAAATGAGAAACTTTTGGAAGATAGCCCAGTATTCATGAAGGTTGAGGTCCCCGAACCTAGTTTGTTGACCATGCCAATACATATCGTATTGGCTTAAAATTAAGCAAGCATAGTATTCGAGGTCCCTTGATTACAAAATGAGAAACTTTTGGAAGATAACCCAAGTATTCATGAAGATTGAGGTCCCCGAGCCTAGCATGTTGACCATGCCAATACATATCGTATTGGCTTAAATTAAGCAAGCATAGTATTCGAGGTCCCTTGATTACAAAAGAGAAACTTTTGGAAGATAGCCCCAGTATGCATGAAGATTGAGGTCCCCGAACCTAGTTTGTTGATCATGCCAATACATATCGTATTGGCTTACAATTAAGCAAGCATAGTATTCGAGGTCCCTTGATTACAAAATGAGAAACTTTTGGAAGATAGCCTAAGTATTCATGAAGATTGAGGTCCCCGAACCTAGTATGTTGACAATGCCAATACTTATCGTATTGGCTTAAAATTAAGCAAGCATAGTATTCGAGGTCCCTTGATTACAAAATGAGAAACTTTTGGAAGATAGCCCCAGTATGCATGAAGATTGAGGTCCCCGAACCTAGTTTGTTGACCATGCCAATACATATCGTATTGGCTTAAAATTAAGCAAGCATGGTATTCGAGGTCCCTTGATTACAAAAAGAGAAACTTTTGGAAGATAGATACAGTGTGCATGAAGATTGAGGTCCCCGAACCTAGTTTATTGACCATGCCAATACATATCGTATTGGCTTAAAATTAAGCAAGCATAGTATTCGAGGTCCCTTGATTACAAAATGAGAAACTTTTGGAAGATAGCCCAAGTATTCATGAAGATTGAGGTCCCCGAGCCTAGCATACAAAGTGATTTTTCAAAGTAACCGATATATATATATATTGCAAAACCATGTAATAAAAAACCATTCTGTGAGTCCATTTCACGCAAATTTGAAACTTGAAACGAATACATATGTAAAAAGCAAATCTTTCCCATCCACATATTCACAGTTTTGAAGATAGCCCAGTATGCATGAAGATTGAGTTCATCCGAAAAAAGATTTCTCCCAATACGCCGTTACTTAACCGTACCTAACCGTACTTAACCTTTCTTAACCGTACTTAACCTTACTTAACCGTACTTAACCGTACTTAACCGTACTTAACCGTACTTAACCTTACCTAACCGTACTTAACCTTACTTAACCGTACTTAACCGTACTTAACCGTACTTAACCTTACCTAACCGTACTAAACCGTGCTTAACCTTACTTAACCGTACTTATCCTTACTTAACCGTACTTAACCTTACTTAACCGTACTTAACCGTACTAAACCGTACTTAACCTTACTTAACCGTACTTAACCGTACTTAACCGTACTTAACCGTACTTAACCGTACTAAACCGTGCTTAACCGTAGTTAAGCCATGCTAGCTCAGTTGAAACATGCCCAGTTGAAACATGCCCAATTGAAACATACCCAGTTGAAACACGCCCAGTTTGAAACATGCCCAGTTGAAATATGCCCAGTTGAAACATGCCCAGTTGAAACATGCCCAGTTGAAACATGCCCAGTAGAATTACGTCCTTGCGGCCATGCTAGCATCAGTCCTAGCGGTCATGCTAGCTCAGTTGAAACATGCCCAGTTGAAACATGCCCAGTTGAAACATGCCCAGTTGAATTACGTCCTAATGACCATGCTAGCGGCCGTCCAAGCGGCCATGCTAGCTCAGTTGAAAACATGCCCAGTTGAAACATGCCCAATTGAAATATGCCCAGTTGAAACATGCCCAGTTGAAATATGCCCAGTTGAAATATGCCCAGTTGAAACATGCCTAGTTGAAACATGCCCAGTTGAAATACGTCCTTGCGGCCATGCTAGCGGCAGTCCTAGCGGTCATGCTAGCTCAGTTGAAACATGCCCAGTTGAAACATGCCCAGTTGAAATACGTCCTTGGGGCCATGCTAGCGGCAGTCCTAGCGGTCGTGCTAGCTCAGTTGAAACATGCCCAGTTGAAACATGCCCAGTTGAAACATGCCCAGTTGAAACATGCCCAGTTGAAATACGTCAACATACTAGGTTCGGGGACCTCAATCTTCATGAATACTTGGGCTATCTTCCAAAAGTTTCTCATTTTGTAATCAAGGGACCTCGAATACTATGCTTGCTTAATTTTAAGCCAATACGATATGTATTGGCATGGTCAACATGCTAGGTTCGGGGACCTCAATCTTCATGAATACTGGGGCTATCTTCCAAAGTTTCTCATTTTTGTAATCAAGGGACCTCGAATACTATGCTTGATTAATTTTAAGCCAATACGATATGTATTGGCATTGTCAACATACTAGGTTCGGGACCTCAATCTTCATGCATACTGGGGAGAAAGAGAAGAGAGTTTTTTTTCAGGATTAAAGGAACAGGTAATAACATATATTACATATATAATTAATTAGCTGTCACATAAGCAAAATCGTGCTAAGACATAATAAAAATTATGACCTGGTCGTGTGCCCTGCTCAAGATATAAAGGGAGCTATCGAATCTGTAGCTGTCGAATACGTATACAAAAGATAGAAGACGGACATTCTAAATGTGACCGATGATAAACATCCGTCAACAACATGAGATTTGGCAAATAATTTGAATGGATTGTATCTTGAAAACTATTGATCGTGAGAAGTTATGAATACGATATTCGCAATCAGCGTGAAAAAGTAGTCCAGGAATGTGTTTTTGGGACATTTGTTACTTTTTGTCATTTTCGTTAGTCTGGCCTTATATGTGATTTCATTTCGTTGGCCAGGCCTTATGTGTGATTTCCTTTCCTTGGCCTGGCTTTATGTATGCTTTCATTTCTTTTGTATCGCCTTATTCGTGATTTCATTTCTTTGGTCTGGCCTTATGTGTGACTCACTTGTGACTCGAACCCCAGACTGTCGTCGACCGATGTTGCCTAACTTGCCAGATCGGACGGAATCGCTCGCCTGCTATCATTCGCTCATGGCTGACTACCATTTTCTCCCTTGTCACGGAGGCTCTAGTATATGGCAGTTTTTTTTGCTTTCGTTATTTTGGCCTTATGTGTGGTGTCATTTCGTTGCTTCGCGTGGTTCGTGAATTCGTTTCGTTGGTCAACCCTTATGTGTGATTTCGTTTTGTTGGTTTGGCGTGGTTCGTGAGTTCATTTGTTGGTTCGGCGTGGAAAAGTCAAAAAAGTCAAAGTCGGATTTCTGACTTGAAAACATGTTTCCTAGGGTTTTTGAGGGCGCTGAAGCGATTGGCGCAAAATTTTTTTAATCTAAAATGTCTCCTTAGTGCTCATGTATGAACCGTTGGCCAAATGATGTGCGATCCATAGCAAAAAGCACTGTGTGTAAAACCGTTGGGCTACAGTGCAAAACATTTTTGGTTTTTTATTCGCCAACTTTTTTCTAATGAGTCAAATTGAATGAAATTTCGAATATATCATTACGATAGGCGTATGAACTTATAATAAAAAAATTAGGAAGATTGAACTGCGACAAGGTTGATTTTCAATTCCAAAATCGGTAGGTAAAACCTGCTAGTCTTACCTACAAGGTCGAAAAAGAATTTTTTTCCTAATGATCAGAGATGCTTTAAAAGATGTTTATAAGGGTTTCTGAGCATGCTGAAGCGATTGGCGCAAGTAGTTTGATCATAGGACGCCGTCTTAGTGCTCATGTATGGACCCTATACCATTGATTGTCACATGTTTGGCAGGCGAAAATGAATTTTTTTTCCGTATGATAAGAGTTTGCTTCAAATGTGTTTATAAGGGTTTTCGAGGGCGCAGAAACGATTGGCGCAAAGATTTCATCCCAAATGGTCGTGTAGTGCTGCTTTCTATGGCCAGTACCACTGATTGTCTAATGTATCGCAAGTCATTGTTGCATATGTACGTCATCATGTGAATATTGCATATCATTGTGAATGTAAATGTGATAGTGTTAATAGTGAACAATCTGATAAAATAAGTTATCAATACCTTTGTGGAGTGGGTGAGATAAGTAACGGCGTATTGGGAGAAATCTTGTTTGGGATGAACTCAATCTTCATGCATACTGGGCTATCTTCCAAAACTGTGAATATGTGGATGGGAAAGATTTGCTTTTTACATATGTATTCGTTTCAAGTTTCAAATTTGCGTGAAATGGACTCACAGAATGGTTTTTTTTATTACATGGTTTTGCAATATATATATATATCGGTTACTTTGAAAATCACTTTGTATGCTAGGCTCGGGGACCTCAATCTTCATGAATACTTGGGCTATCTTCCAAAAGTTTCTCATTTTGTAATCAAGGGACCTCGAATACTATGCTTGCTTAATTTTTAGCCAATACGATATGTATTGGCATGGTCAACAAACTAGGTTCTTCCATATATATGCGGCGTTTACTCCAATTCTTCCAAACTTGGGCTTTCTTATTTGGGCTTTCGGATTCATCATCAAGGGGTTTGCTTGGAGATTATGGTCCGTGAACTAGCTTGACGACTATGTCGAAAATTTTTTGAATCGGATTGACTTCAAACTAAGCAAGGATAGTCTTCAGGGTCCCTTGATGATGAATCCGAAAGTAAAAATAAGAAAGCGCAAGTTTGCTTGGAGATTATGGTACGTTAACTAGCTTGAAGACCATGTCGAAAATTTTTTTTGAATCGGATTGACTTCAAACTAAGCAATGATAGTCTTCAGGGTCCCTTGATGATGAATCCGAAAGTAAAAATAAGAAAGCGCAAGTTTGCTTGGAGATTATGGTACGTGAACTAGCTTGAAGACCATGTCGAAAAAATTTTTTTGAATCGGATTGACTTCAAACTAAGCAAGGATATGTATTGGCATGGTCAACATGCTAGGCTCGGGGACCTCAATCTTCATGAATACTTGGGCTATCTTCCAAAAGTTTCTCATTTTGTAATCAAGGGACCTCGAATACTATGCGTGCTTAATTTTAAGCCAATACGATATGTATTGGCATGGTCAACAACTAGGTTCGTTGACCTCAATCTTCATGCATACTGAGGCTATCTTTCAAAGTTTCTCTTTTTGTAATCAAGGGACCTCAAATACTATGCTTGCTTAATTTTAAGCCAATACGATATGTATTGGCATGGTCAACAAACTAGGTTCGGGGACCTCAATCTTCATGAATACTGGGGCTATCTTCCAAAAGTTTCTCATTTTTGTAATCAAGGACCTCGAATACTATGCTTGCTTAATTTTAAGCCAATACGATATGTATTGTCATGGTCAACAAACTAGATTCGGGGACCTCAATCTTCATGCACACTGGGGCTATCTTCCAAAAGTTTCTCATTTTGTAATCAAGGGACCTCGAATACTATGCTTGCTTAATTGTAAGCCAATACGATATGTATTGGCATGATCAACAACTAGGTTCGGGGACCTCAATCTTCATGCATACTGGGGCTATCTTCCAAAAGTTTCTCTTTTTGTAATCAAGGGACATCGAATACTATGCTTGCTTATTTTAAGCCAATACGATAAGTATTGGCATTGTCAACATACTAGGTTCGGGGACCTCAATCTTCATGAATACTTAGGCTATCTTTCAAAAGTTTCTCATTTTGTAATCAAGGGTTTAAGCCAATACGATATGTATTGGCATGGTCACAAACTAGGTTCGGGGACCTCAATCTTCATGCATACTGGGGCTATCTTCCAAAAGTTTCTCATTTTTGTAATCAAGGGACCTCGAATACTATGCTTGCTTAATTTTAAGCCAATACGATATGTATTGTCATGGTCAACAAACTAGATTCGGGGACCTCAATCTTCATGCACACTGGGGCTATCTTCCAAAGTTTCTCATTTTGTAATCAAGGGACCTCGAATACTATGCTTGCTTAATTGTAAGCCAATACGATATGTATTGGCATGATCAACAAACTAGGTTCGGGGACCTCAATCTTCATGCATACTGGGGCTATCTTCAAAAGTTTCTCTTTTTGTAATCAAGGGACATCGAATACTATGCTTGCTTAATTTTAAGCCAATACGATAAGTATTGGCATTGTCAACATACTAGGTTCGGGGACCTCAATCTTCATGAATACTTAGGCTATCTTTCAAAAGTTTCTCATTTTGTAATCAAGGGTTTAAGCCAATACGATATGTATTGGCATGGTCACAAACTAGGTTCGGGGACCTCAATCTTCAGGCTTAGTATTCATGAAGATTGAGGTCCCCGAGCCTAGCATACAAAGTGATTTTTCAAAGTAACCGAGATATATATATTGCAAAACCATGTAATAAAAAAAACCATTCTGTGAGTCCATTTCACGCAAATTTGAAACTAGAAACGAATACATATGTAAAAGCAAATCTTTCCCATCCACATATTCACAGTTTTGGAAGATAGCCCCAGTACGCATGAAGATTGAGTTCATCCGAAACAAGATTTCTCCCATACGCCGTTACTTATCTCACCCAAGTAGTATGTAATCGGTCGGGTCTGGCGCACTTTTTTGCCCATTTTCAATTTTCGCACTTTTTTGATCATTTTCATGCATTTACAAAGCCAAAACAGTGCTTAACTCACTCAAAACATGTCATTTTTGAAAAAAGTCATTTTTGGGCAAATCTGATAATATTCCATTTTGCCCACTTTCTCAAAACAGAGATTTTTTTACTAACATTTACCTTTTTGCCCACTTTCTCAAAACAAGATAGGCCCTTTTTCTATTCTCTCAAAAAAACTAAAATAATTTCAATCTTATTAAATGACAAAATTCCGGAAAGATCTAACACCTTTAACCAACGTAGGTCTTACAGAAATGGTAAAAATATTGAAAATAAAAGACTTTAGAGGCATTTTCATGCGTGATAATCTGCCAAATCATCTAAAGAGCAAGAAGTTGGAATTGTAAATCTCGACTCGAGTAGTAATACTGGTACTCATTGGGTCTGTTATAAAAAGATAAGACCTTTTATTTCGATTCTTTCGGATTAGAAATTCTCAATATTACTAAAAAAGTACATTTCAGACTTGTTTTTATGCATTAACGAACTAAGATTCATTACTTGTTGGTACTTTATACTTTGTGTCATAAAAGAAAAAATAGATACATTTTATTGTCACAAAAGATACGAGGTACCTACATATAAAAGTGAAATAAATATACATCGACACAACAATCAAGTTGAAATTTCTTTAAAAGCATTAAGATTCAATTTTTTTAAGATCACGTTTCAAACATCGGTGCATTTTTTTTTTCCACATAAATTTTTAATTTATCCAAAACATGTTCTTTTTGATACCCACGAGGGGCAAAATTATTTTCATAATATTTTTCGTTAATAAATATTTCGGTTAAAGATTTAACAAAATAATTTTTCTTTTTACATAATATACGGTTTACTTTTCCAAAATAATTCTGAATTGTATAATATTGTATTTTGTCGTCTTCAATATATTCTTCGAGATCACGATATACATTTAACATGATAGTATTTCTTTGCATAAATGTATGAAACTGATTCATAAGATAAAGATCATATCCTGGTTCTTGATTGTTACTGTTCATGTCCTCGACGTTTCGATGCTTTTGTTCTCTTCCAGCGATTCAACTTAAAAATACGATTTAGAATTTGAGATACTCTAGTTCAAATACTAACCCTTGCTTAAGAAGCATCTTCTCGATCTCGTCGGAAAACTTCTTGTTCTGCTTGAACATCAATCTGAAAAAAGTCTTTATCAGTAGTATAGAATTGAAAGGTAAACAAACTTCCTCCTTTTCGTTGCTATCAAGAGGATTTGATCATCTTTGTGAAACCGATTTCCGCAATTCTGAAAAGATAAATTCAAAAACTAAAAAACATTAACTTTTAAGCAAGATACACGCTTAAACGCAGTGATGAGAAATACTCATTTATCAAACGATCTAACACAATTTTGGGTATGAAATATTGTGAAAATAATTAAACGTTATATCAAAAATGGAGACACGTCTTGTATTACATTCTGCTTTCAAGTAGAAGAAAAATTGAAATGCACATAAGACTGAGTGAGAATGAGTGATAACAGGCCTTTTATGGGAGAGAAACATGGGAGTGAGGCTACGCCCATAAAGAGACTAGATAAGATGGAATGTGTTTACCAAGAGAGAGAGCGATCATTTCAGCATTGAAAGAATGTGTTTACCAAGGGTGAATGTTCAGATAGGTCTTCAAATGAATCATCACATTTCAGCATTGAAAGAATGTGTTTACCAAAGAGTGAATGTTCAGATAGGTCTTCAAATGAATCATCACATTTCAGCATTACCTTCCCTCTTTCATCTTACATCCGCGGTCACACTTGCTCAACTCGGTCACTTCTCATCTCTCTCTTCTTATCTCTTCTCTTTGCAACAGTTGCCAAACTTAACACGAGGAAAGTATCTAAGAGAAACTGAGAGAGAACATTGAGAAGGGGATGTAGCTCAATGGTAGAGCGTTCTTCTATGAAGCGAAATGATCAAGTTCAAGGCCATTTGGGTCGCAGTGTTTAGGGTTCACTGCTAAGGTGTGATAACATGTATTCACTCTCGAGTGAAGCTTTTGTTACACACTGAAACGTCCCCTATATCATTAGCTGAATAGTTGAAAAATCCTAGTTCGAATCTGGGCATCTCCAAAATCGGTTTGCTTTTATTGATTTTAAGATATGTAAATGGTACAAATGTTTTGTTTCAAATGTAAAGGAATCACTGAATCTACTGATATTGATAACATTACAACTAAAAATAATCGAAATATAATTAAAGGTAAATGTAAGGAGTGTAATGCTAATAAATGCAAATTCATTTCTAAAGGAAGTCCTACGGATTCTAAATAGGTGGTAATGCAGAATATGAACAAGATAAGAAGAGAGAAGAAGAAAAGGATCTCGAGAAGCTTTATTATGATCCAAAGAATGGTTTTTGTGGAATCAATGAATTAGTAAGAAAGTCTAAAAAATCATCAAAAAAGTGAAAGAATTCCTAAATCAACAAGACGTTTACACTTTACACAAACCAGCACGTAAAAACTTCAAAAGTGAAAGAGTTTATGTACACAAGATTGATGAACAATGGCAATCTGATTTAGTAGAAATGATTCCTTATGCAGACGAAAATGAAGGTTATAAATATCTTTTGACTATCATCGATTGTTTCAGTAAATATGCTTGGGTCTTGGGATTGAAGAACAAAAGTGGTAAAGAAACAGCTGAAGCGATGGAAAAAATCTTTACTTTAAGGAAACCAGAAAAAATTCAAACTGATAATGGAAAAGAGTATTACAATAAAGAAATGAACAAACTTTTCAAGTCTTTGGGTATTAATCATTTCTCCACTAATTCCGATAATCTATACTTGAAAGATTTAATAGAACTCTGAAAGAAAAAATGTGGAAAATATTTACTTTTAATGGTAATCATAAATGGATACATATCCTTGGTGATCTTGTTTCAGGCTACAATAATCATTATCACAGTAGCATTAAAATGACTCCTAAAGAAGCATCAAATGCAAAAAAGAGTGAAGAAGTTTATGCAAATCATAACAAGTATAAAACCATTTTCGATAAAGGATATCTTCCGAATTGGAGTACTGAGATATTCAAAATTAACAAAGTTTATCAAACTTCTCCACCAACATATGAATTAGCAGATCTTGCAGATGAAGAAATCAAAGGAAAATTTTATGAAGAAGAATTGGCAATTTTCAATAATGTTAAACAAGAATATAAAATTGAAACAATTCTTAAACGTAGAACAAGAAAAGGTATAAAAGAGATTTTTGTAAAGTGGTTTGGATATCCAGAAAGTTCAACTCTTGGATTCCTTCATTTTACAATTCACAGGTGAATCCGTAGGAGATCCTTTTGTCTTATTATTATATACTTACAACTTTCACTCTATTATCTTTGACTTCAACGATATTTTCACTCATAATTAAAGCATAACACTTTGTACTTTGTTGAATATTTTTATTGAATGAGGCTTTAATTGTTACATCAGGCCTAGATTGAATTATTCTATCATTTTGTTTTGAAACATCGAAAACTAATAGTGGATAATAGTAATAATATACATCTTCTTCCATGAAAATATAGTCTTTTACTGACTCATAGTAACTATTTCTGAATTCTTTAGCAAAATTGTATTGTTGAACAGCATTGAATTTATCGAAATCGAATTTTAAGCATTCATATAGATATCTTTCTGAATTTAATTCAACATAAATTTCTTCGAGTCCACAATTATCAAACTTACTTGCGTTCTGATAGTTGTTATCTCTAGCACATTGAAATGCTATTACAATGTACTTGATTTTATCATATTTCGTTCCTAGTTTCCAAGTAAATTCACGATTACCATTTGGAATGTTATAACTTTCAAATTGTCTTGAAATGAATGGCATTTGAATAAGTTTACTGCTCTTCATGAATATTCATTAATTTATTTTGCATTTCAAGACTGGGAACAATTTTAGGAATAATCCATTGTATTTTATTAATCATTAATTTAGCAGTAAATTTTGTTGGATCAGAAGAAACAAGTGAATCTTTATTTTCTGGAGATCTATAGAGTGATAAGTTGTGTTTTCTTCCATAAATTACTCGATTATAACACTCTGTGAACCCAAAAATATGACTTAGTGGAATACAAAAAGTGATATTACCTTTCTATTTTTTGTGTATTTATTTATCTTGTATGTAAGAATATCTTTGGTCTCAAGTATCCAACCAAATGTATTCTGCTTATTCATAGTAGAAGAATAAGTCAGAAGTCCTTTCATTAAACTAGCTCTTCCCGGATCAATAATATTCTCAACTTGCATTCCATCAATATTGTAAGAAGCTCTATCGAATAGAAACATAGGAGCATTATTTGTCAAAGAAACTTCATCTGTATCAGCTAAAGCTGAGTCATCTAATTTACTCAATTTCACTTCTAAGAATAAATAACTTTTATGAAGTAGGAGATACTGATCACATGTTTCAATTATGAAATTTATCTCACTAAGCTGATTTAAATTTGAACCTGAAATAGGAAAAATGTTTATAAGATTTTCTTTTTGAACTGAGTATCATTCACAACAGGTCTAACAATATCTAAAATTCGATCAAATGATTCCATTTATAGAGATAAATTTTATTTATAAGAGTTTCTTATAATAATTTTTTGAGTATTAAATGATGATTATTATTTCAATTTTCATCATACAATTAATTTTTGCTGAAAGTAAACCTATTGTATGTACTGATACTTCTCCTATTCAATATTTCGGATTACCAAAGCTACCAAAATGTAATTACTTATTTAAGAATACAACTAAAGTTGTTAGGTATGAAGTATTCAAACCAAATATAATTGAGTACATTTCTAATGCACATTTATGTAAGAAACTAGTAAGCGAAGTTTCAATGTACACAGATTTTTCAGGATATGAACATCTTGTAGAAAAAGAATTAAATAATAAACTCATTTCAATTAATGAATGTAAAGATATGATTTTAAATAAGAAATGTAGCTTCGAACATTACAAAAAGGAGAGAATAGTTGGTCAACGAATAATAAAATCGAAGTGGAATATCCAAATAGATTCACAAGTTTGGTTTCACCTAAAAGATTTCTAAAGAAAACTGTATTATTATTGAAACTAAAGTTTATTCCCATTTTGATCAGAAAAATCCTACTAATGTTTTGGCTGATATGAAAAAGTGTGATTATTCTCGAGGATCTTGCGAAATTAAAAGTAATGAAGTTATGATTTGGGATGTAAATAAAGATCAAAAATGTAAATTTATTTCATTAGGAAAATTTGATGGAATCATCAGTAATGATTTGTGGATTAATAATCAAAATCAAATAGGATTAAGTGTAAAAAATGAAAATGTGATTGATTGTGGATATAATCTATTAACTACTGAAGAAGGTTTTTGCTGTAAAAAAAGTTGAACTAAAGACTGAAAGAAGAAAACCGAAATCCCTTTCACAAATTGAAACATCTTTATCCATTCCTTTAGAATTCACTAGTACTTCTAAAGGAAATCCTTTAATAAGACAAAATTCTCAACTAAATGAAAAAGAGAGACAACAACAAGAAGAATTAAGAAAAAGACAACAAGAAGAATTAAGAAAAAGACAACAAGAAGAATTAAGAAAAAGTGATGAAGAATTAAGAAAAATAAGAGAACAATTGATAGAACAATCAGAAAAGAGCGTTTACAATTTGTAAAAAGAAGAAATGAAGAAAAGTTTGCAGAAAAGTTAGAAGAGAGGAAGAAATACAAAGACACAATGCACATGTTGAAGAAAAAATGAAAAGACAAGAAGAATTACTGAAAAGACATGAAGAGAAAAGGTTAAGACAACAACAAAATTTAATTCAAATGATAATTCGATAAGAGCTAAAAGATCAATACATTCAACAAAAGAGAAAAGATCAACGTATTCCGATTTTCAAGCAGCTGGAGAGTTCCAATATCTAGAGAATATTGAAAATAATCAAATACGTCATACAACTGAAATGATGTGCAATATTTTCAATGATCACAATGAAATACTTGAAATGTTCATCAGAGAAAATCCTAAAGGATATATTCAAAAACAATTGAATTATTCAGCTATAAGAGTGAAAGTTTTTGACTATACTTCTATTTCAAGTGTAGTTGAAGTAACTTTTTGTAAAGAAATTGATGAAGATCAGATATCTTATGTTGATTTATCTGATTTCAATAGTAAAGAATTAGGTTCAGTATTATCACATGGACAAATTCCAATTAAAATAAAAGACTTTGGAATAAGATATGGTACTACAAAGATGATGTAATTTCCAACAATTACAACGAAACAATCCAATTGATGCAAATGTAACAATTCTCGCAGATGTTAAGAATTACAATCTGAATTTCCTAGATGATAAGATAATATTCCATGAACATATCCTTTTTGATATGAAAACTAATTTAGAAGAAGAACTAATTGAAGAGATACGTCAAAAATCATCTATAGCAATAGAAATGAAATCGAGTGAACAAAACTCAATGATTCCACATGAAATATTAGATGAAGTTGGAAGTTTCTTTGAAAAATACTACATCTTTGCATGGAGGATTTATGTTACAATTGGTGTAACACTGTTTTACATTTTTATTGTTCGAACATTTTGGATGATTCTATCTCCAAAAGTTTTGTTGAAAGAAGAAAGAATAATAGAAGAAAGAATGAAAATGAACATGTTGGATTAGAACTACAAGTCTTGAAACGTAATCCTTCAAATCATTCTCTTGTAGTTGATTAAAGTATATTTTATCTTAAATATTTTATTTTCCTTAAATAAAATGAGAATTTTTGATTCCAGCAATAGCTCCAATTATATTGTATATCCAGAGAAAAAGATAAAATTCAATTAATTGAAAAGGATGAGAATGAAGAAGAAAGAGATGGAGAAGTGAAGAATAAGAAGAAAAATAAGAAAACAGAAGTCAAGAATAACAAATTAACCAAAGATAATGAAAACTTTTTGAAATCTTTGAAGTCTGGATCTGGATGCAAGTTACTTTAAAATCTCCTTTAGATGAATTTCTAAACTGATATTACATTCCTCGAAACTTATAACATTATTCTTATTATCTACGATTTTCAAGGTTAATGTGTTAGGTCTTCCAACAATTTTATGATAAATCAGATTGTTTGGATTATAAATTACTTCTCCTTTATCTTTTTTGAACTTACAAATTACATTACTTTGCCTTTCATTAATGAAAGTATCGCAAATTAGATTGCAAGAAAGGTATGCAAAGTTAATTTTTTTATCTTTTTCATTTCCTCTTTCTTTTAGAACTCCTTCAATTTTTACTACAGTCATTTCGTATTGTTTTTCCAGTAAGGTAAAAAAAGAACTCAAACTCAATGTTTCCTCATTAGAATCTATTTCGAGAAAAGTGTAGTCATTTATTTAAAGAAATAAATTCCAATTTAATTTCGCAGTCATTTATTTAAAGAAAATAAATTCCAAATTTCTTTAAATTATTCATCGTTTCTAATAAGAGACTATGTCACCAGATTTTTCAAATTATTCTGTTAAGAATTTTTATCCTAAAAGAAATAATAATCCACTTTTACCACAATCAATAAGGGGTTGTTTAATCGGAAAATCAGGATGTGGAAAAACAAATCTGTTGATGATTTACTCTTAGGAGGTACTAATTTTAAAGAATCTCCTACGGATTCACCTGTGAATTATTACGAAGAATACTTAGATTATGATAATTTGTACATCTTTTCAACTACTTTATTTCAACCATCTTATCAAGTTCTTATAAATGGTTTGAGAAATAAATTGAGTAAAAAAGAGATAAATGATTGTTTTAAGAATCAAAAATTTATTATTGAAGAAAAAGAAGATAATGTAGAAAGAATATCAATTCATTGTTTCGAAAGTTGTGAAGATATTCCAGATCCTAGTACCATTGATCCCAAATTAAAAACTTTAATGATTTTTGATGATCTAATGTTAGAAAAACAAAACAAAATAGAACAATATTACACTCGTGGACGTCATAACAACATAGATTGTTTTTATATCAGTCAGAGTTACATTAAACTTCCAAAGAATACGATTAGAGAGAATGCTAATTTATTCATTGTATTCCCTCAAGACAAATTAAATATTGATTACATTTATCGTGATCATTGTGGTGAAATTCCAAAAAAGAATTTTCTGAAATGATCAGAGAAGTTTGGAGTGAGAAGTATTCTTTTTTGACTATTGACAAAACCAGTGATCTAAATGATGGAAAATTCAGGAAACAATTAAAATATTTTTACATTTTTGCATAGCAAAACCTAGGAAAATACATGTTTACATTTTTGAATGAAACTAGGAAATTACATTTTTGCATTGCAAAACCTAGGAAAATACATTTTTACATTTTTGATAACTTCAATTTGAAAAGTTTACTTTTTGATAACAATATTTTGGGTTCATCAGTTTGTCCTAAAGTTTAGCATAAACATGAGTAACACCATTTAAACTAGCACCTGTTTTGCTTTTCACATCTACTACTTTTAATCGAATGTTTGAATTACCAAGATCACCAATATCACCTTTTAGTAAAGCATCTCGATCTTCCTTTGATAATCTAGAAGAATGAACAGTTATTTGGTTTAAATTAAATGTTACTTCTTTCTGGGTTTCAAGTTTCATGTTCGATTGTTTCTGTAAGTTTGTAAATTTTTCATGAATTTCATTATAATTTTTCTGTGATTCCTCAAAAGCTCTTTTATATTCTCTAGCTTTCATTGAAAGTTAGCTGCAGTGTTTAGAGCACATTCAGTTTCACTTTGAGTAGCAACTATTAAAGACAAAATATACTTTGCTGCATCAGAAACTTCTTTAGGTAATTTTGCTTTAGAAATACAAAGAACACAATGCACATGTTGAAGAAAAAATGAAAAGACAAGAAGAATTACTGAAAAGACATGAAGAGAAAAGGTTAAGACAACAACAAAATTAATTCCAAATGATAATTCGATAAGAGCTAAAAGATCAATACATTCAACAAAAGAGAAAAGATCAACGTATTCCGATTTTCAAGCAGCTGGAGAGTTCCAATATCTAGAGAATATTGAAAATAATCAAATACGTCATACAACTGAAATGATGTGCAATATTTTCAATGATCACAATGAAATACTTGAAATGTTCATCAGAGAAAATCCTAAAGGATATATTCAAAAACAATTGAATTATTCAGCTATAAGAGTGAAAGTTTTTGACTATACTTCTATTTCAAGTGTAGTTGAAGTAACTTTTTGTAAAGAAATTGATGAAGATCAGATATCTTATGTTGATTTATCTGATTTCAATAGTAAAGAATTAGGTTCAGTATTATCACATGGACAAATTCCAATTAAAATAAAAGACTTTGGAAATAAGATATGGTACTACAAAGATGATGTAATTTCCAACAAATTACAACGAAACAATCCAATTGATGCAAATGTAACAATTCTCGCAGATGTTAAGAATTACAATCTGAATTTCCTAGATGATAAGATAATATTCCATGAACATATCCTTTTTGATATGAAAACTAATTTAGAAGAAGAACTAATTGAAGAGATACGTCAAAAATCATCTATAGCAATAGAAATGAAATCGAGTGAACAAAACTCAATGATTCCACATGAAATATTAGATGAAGTTGGAAGTTTCTTTGAAAAATACTACATCTTTGCATGGAGGATTTATGTTACAATTGGTGTAACACTGTTTTACATTTTTATTGTTCGAACATTTTGGATGATTCTATCTCCAAAAGTTTTTGTTGAAAGAAGAAAGAATAATAGAAGAAAGAATGAAAATGAACATGTTGGATTAGAACTACAAGTCTTGAAACGTAATCCTTCAAATCATTCTCTTGTAGTTGATTAAAGTATATTTTATCTTAATATTTTATTTTCCTTAAATAAAATGAGAATTTTTGATTCCAGCAATAGCTCCAATTATATTGTATATCCAGAGAAAAAAGATAAAATTCAATTAATTGAAAAGGATGAGAATGAAGAAGAAAGAGATGGAGAAGTGAAGAATAAGAAGAAAAATAAGAAAACAGAAGTCAAGAATAACAAATTAACCAAAGATAATGAAAACTTTTTGAAATCTTTGAAGTCTGGATCTGGATGCAAGTTACTTTAAAATCTCCTTTAGATGAATTTCTAAACTGATATTACATTCCTCGAAACTTATAACATTATTCTTATTATCTACGATTTTCAAGGTTAATGTGTTAGGTCTTCCAACAATTTTATGATAAATCAGATTGTTTGGATTATAAATTACTTCTCCTTTATCTTTTTTGAACTTACAAATTACATTACTTTGCCTTTCATTAATGAAAGTATCGCAAATTAGATTGCAAGAAAGGTATGCAAAGTTAATTTTTTTATCTTTTTCATTTCCTCTTTCTTTTAGAACTCCTTCATTTTTTACTACAGTCATTTCGTATTGTTTTTCCAGTAAAGGTAAAAAAGAGAACTCAAACTCAAATGTTTCCTCATTAGAATCTATTTCGAGAAAAGTGTAGTCATTTATTTAAAGAAAATAAATTCCAATTTAATTTCGCAGTCATTTATTTAAAGAAATAAATTCCAATTTCTTTAATTATTCATCGTTTCTAAATAAGAGACTATGTCACCAGATTTTTCAAATTATTCTGTTAAGAATTTTTATCCTAAAAGAAATAATAATCCACTTTTACCACAATCAATAAGGGGTTGTTTAATCGGAAAATCAGGATGTGGAAAAACAAATCTGTTGATGAATTTACTCTTAGGAGGTACTAATTTTAAAGAATCTCCTACGGATTCACCTGTGAATTCTTACGAAGAATACTTAGATTATGATAATTTGTACATCTTTTCAACTACTTTATTTCAACCATCTTATCAAGTTCTTATAAATGGTTTGAGAAATAAATTGAGTAAAAAAGAGATAAATGATTGTTTTAAGAATCAAAAATTTATTATTGAAGAAAAAGAAGATAATGTAGAAAGAATATCAATTCATTGTTTCGAAAGTTGTGAAGATATTCCAGATCCTAGTACCATTGATCCCAATTAAAAACTTTAATGATTTTTGATGATCTAATGTTAGAAAAACAAAACAAAATAGAACAATATTACACTCGTGGACGTCATAACAACATAGATTGTTTTTATATCAGTCAGAGTTACATTAAACTTCCAAAGAATACGATTAGAGAGAATGCTAATTTATTCATTGTATTCCCTCAAGACAAATTAAATATTGATTACATTTATCGTGATCATTGTGGTGAAATTCCAAAAAAAGAATTTTCTGAAATGATCAGAGAAGTTTGGAGTGAGAAGTATTCTTTTTTGACTATTGACAAAACCAGTGATCTAAATGATGGAAAATTCAGGAAACAATTAAAATATTTTTACATTTTTGCATAGCAAAACCTAGAAAATACATGTTTACATTTTTGAATGAACTAGGAAATTACATTTTTGCATTGCAAAACCTAGGAAAATACATTTTTACATTTTTGATAACTTCAATTTGAAAAGTTTACTTTTTGATAACAATATTTTTGGGTTCATCAGTTTGTCCTAAAGTTTTAGCATAAACATGAGTAACACCATTTAAACTAGCACCTGTTTTGCTTTTCACATCTACTACTTTTAATCGAATGTTTGAATTACCAAGATCACCAATATCACCTTTTAGTAAAGCATCTCGATCTTCCTTTGATAATCTAGAAGAATGAACAGTTATTTGGTTTAAATTAAATGTTACTTCTTTCTTGGTTCAAGTTTCATGTTCGATTGTTTCTGTAAGTTTGTAAATTTTTCATGAATTTCATTATAATTTTTCTGTGATTCCTCAAAAGCTCTTTTATATTCTCTAGCTTTCATTTGAAAGTTAGCTGCAGTGTTTAGAGCACATTCAGTTTCACTTTGAGTAGCAACTATTAAAGACAAAATATACTTTGCTGCATCAGAAACTTCTTTAGGTAATTTTGCTTTATTTACCATTTCATCAATTTCTTCTATTGTAGAAATAGCTCCATTAATGATATCAATATTTTGTTTTGAGTCTAATTGTTTCAATTTTCTAACAATATCTTTACTATCAGGACAAATATGTTTAATAGTATCTGCTAAAGTTTGAAGAGAAAGACTCATTTATTATAACACTGAAAAGAATGATTTTTTAATATTTCAAATTCTTCTCTACAATGTTCCATTTATCATCTTTTATTTGTTTTTTACTTCCATCTGTGAATTTTAAAAGATCCAATTTTTTTGATAGACAACTGTCCTTTGAGATTGTAGTTTTATTTTCAATATCATTTGTATTATTACTTATTGATTTGAATTTACCATTTTCATCTAAATTCAAAGTATTTTTATCGATGTACTTACTAATGTTTATTCCATTTTCTTTCTCTAATTGATGTAATCCATCATACAATGTTTTAACAGCATAATTATATTTCTTAATCCAAACAGTTTTCTTAATCTTAATAGGTGAGTTTTTCTTGTTCTTTAATGAATTGTCTAGCTAATTGTAAAGATGCAGTCTTTTCCATTTAATTAAAGAAATTTTTATAATGATTCATGCATTGTTATTATTTAACGTTACAATACGTTACAATACGTTACGATTCATTATGATACGTTACAATACGTTATATTAATCATCAAAATCAAATCAATATTACTTTCTATAGGAGATCCTTTGTAATGAAATTATAAACCTATATTCAAATAAATAACCCCAAGATCTTTCTTTTTTATTTTCTTCTGACGGATTAATTCATCTAAAATTGAATGTATTTTGTTGTATTCTGAAGTATTTCCAGCTTGATAAGATCCAATTGATAATCTTAGAGATTCTATCAGTGAGTTAGGATTTGATGGTAGAAAATCTATATTTGAACCAGTTTTTGTTCCAATAGAACTTTGAGAATCTTGTGATTTTGTCACAAAATAATTATCTTTTATGAATTTCCATTTATCACTTGAATCAGAATTATATCTTTTACTATTTTTATCAAATCCATGATACAAAGCGTCTGAGCAAATCAGTATATTTTTATAAGAATTAGTATCATTATCTATGATTAGATTCAAATCAGGAGATTTCTTTGTTAGTAATTCCAAGAGTCCAGGAGTAGCATTGTATTCAACTCCATTAATTTGAATGTTATTCTGATCAAATTTGATAATCTTATTTCCAATAGAATAATCTTATTAGTTTTATCGAATCTCAAAGAGTATCCCGCATTACTTTTATCTGAATTGTCTTGAAGATATGAAACGATTAAATTGCTAACTGTTACAACATTAGAAGGAGTATTCGCATTATAAGGATTTATTTGAGGAATTTGTTGATTATCAATTTGTAAAGTGTTGGAAATAGGAGCATTTTTAAAAGAATTCAATGTTGCAACTATTTTATTTTTCTCTTCAATTATTTCTTCTTGTAGCTTTTTATTGGATTCTAGAATTGGTTTGAAGATTTCAACTCGATGATCTTCTACATTTTCTAAGTCATTTCGTTCTTGAAGATTCTTAACTTTATGTTCTTTCCTATTTTGAATGTAAGATTGAATGATTTCATTTCTTTTCTTAGGATCATAAATTTCTAACAATTCTCCAGATATAGGAATCATTTATACAAAGCCAATATTTTGAAAAAAATAATTCTATTTAAATAAACAGAATTTTTCGAGAATGATTAGTGAAAAGGAGTTGAAAAATATTCCTCGTGATGAAATTCGTAGGAAAGTTGCAGAAATTAGCAATCAACTCAGAGCTTACATTCTAAAAACTCGAGAAATAAGAAGCATGAAGAAGAAAGAAATGATTGATTTTATTATAATGTTTAATAAGATGGAACTATTGGAAAACGATACAACGAATGAAAATCTTGAAAACGAATTTTCTTGAAAAAATTTTTTGTTAATAAATAGGACAAGGTGAGCCTTCTAGAATTGAAAAAATAATCTATTAAATAACAAAAATGGATCATTTCGAATCAATGTCAAGAGATGATCTACGTAAAGAAGTGAACAGAATTCTTGACATCTTATCTGGTAATGTGAAAAGTAGAAGAATGCTTAATTCACAACAAGTCAAAGCAATGAAAAAGCTGGAACTTCTAACTTTTATTAGAAGCAATTCACAAGTTAATTTAGTTGAAGCTGAAGATGTTCAAATTGATTTGAATAATGAATTCCCATTTGATGATCTCATTTTCAGTGATTATAAAGAAACAAAAAAGGAGTAGTAAGAAATACAATTTATAGAAACAAAGGTAAAGAAATCAATTTTGAAAAATACTTTGATCTATTTGATAAAAGAGGACTTGATTATTATGTGAAAATCATTACAAATATTATGAATTCTTTCTTCGAAAATAACAAAAAATTTGTAATTAATGATATTCAGCGAGATAAAAATGTTAAGTGAGTTTCAAATTAGAATTCATACAAAAGAGAGATGGAACAGAGGAAACTTTTGCAGTGAGATCTGAAGTTAAAGAATTGTGTATTGGTGAAGATCGAAGTGAATTTTATCAAAATGCTTGTCAAGAATTGAGAGGTAATATGGAGAATTTGCAAGCACGAGGATCAGGATTTACTATATCAGGAATTAATTATCTTGAAATGAATCAAACTATTTTTGATTCTCCAAGTGGAGCTTCTTATATGAAATCACCTAAATGGATCGAAAACAAAAAAGCGACAATAAATATCAAAAATTATGATGATAAGTGTTTCATGTGGTGTATTTTAGCTCATTTACATCCAGCTGAAAGAGATCGAGAAAGAGTTTCTAAATATCGAGAATTTGAAAATGAATTAAAATTTGATGGTTTGGAATTCCCTTTTAAAATCAGAGATATTGATAAATTTGAGATGATGAATGATCTAGTAGTTCATGTATTCAAATGCTCAAAAGAAGAATTCAGTAAACGGAAAGACAAAAAAATCAGAAATAGTATAATTAGATGTCGGCCCTCACGAAGATTCACAAAAGATGAACATAAAATAATTAATCTTCTCTACTTGGAGAATGCAAAAGGTGAAAGTCATTATATTCTCATCACGAGCTTAAATAGACTGAATAATACTGAGGGGGAACACTATAAGAGATTCTGTGTGAGATGTCATTCAGCTTATTATGATAATGACAAAAACTTAAGACATCAAGAAGATTGTAGTAAAAATAAACCTTTAGAACATATATTTTCTCATAAAAGTATGTTCAATTTGAAAGTCTTAAAAAGACACAAAAACATAGATATATAATCTATGCAGATTTCGAGAGTATTATTAAGAAGTTCAGAAATGCTCATTATAAATATTTTCAAGATATTTCGTGTACTTCAAATGAAGGAAAACACATTCCATCTGGATTTTGTGTAATTGTTGTTGATTCGTATACAAAAACTATTTATGATATGAAATCCTACATCGGATATAACACTATATTAGAATTCAATAAATACATCATTACATTTCGCAGAAGATTATGAATCTTCCAGATGTTGAAATGAACAAGCTAACTCAAAAAGAGTGGAATGAATATAATAATCAGACAAATTGTCCTAATTGTCATGTTACTTTTAACAATGAAGATATGAGCACAACTAAAATGAGAGATCATGATCATTGGACAGGTGAATATCGTGGAGTGCTTTGTGGAAAATGTAATCTTTTAAAACGTAAAAATAAATTCATTCCTGGTTTCTTCCATAATTTAAAAGGGTATGATTCACATCATATTATTAAGGATATTGATAGTACAATATATTTGAAGGAAAATAACCTAGAAATTAGAAGCATACCTAGTAATACAGAATAAATAATCAGTTTCAGTTATGTGAAACCTTATAAAAAATATGATGATGATGAATTTTATGAAATAAGATTTCTAGATTCATTCAGTTTTCTTCCATCATCTTTAGACGTTCTAGCTAAAAATCTGAATGAAAATCAGATGAATTTCACAAAACAATATTATGAAAGTCTGGAAAATTCGAAAAATAATGAGATTTTTGAACTTAATCAAGCGAATAATGAGATCTTCGAGCTTATGAAAAGAAAAGGTGTATATCCATATGAATACATTGATTCATTCGATATTTATGAAAAAAATCATCTCCCTAGCATTGAAAAATTTGATGATACTCTAAATGGTAAAAAGTGTTCAGAAGAAGATTATCTTTATGCTAAGCTAGTCTGGAAAAAACTGAATTGTGAGAACTTAGGGATTATACTAAAGTTTATATGAACAATGATGTTCTTCTCTTGGCTGATGTATTTGAGAATTTTAGAGAGTTAAGCTTACAGATATATGGATTAGATCCGTGTTGGTATTATACTTCTCCTGGGTTAGCATGGGATGCTATGTTAAAAATAACTGAAGTAAAACTTGATACAATCAAAGACAAAGAATGTATCTGATGATTGAGAAAGGAATTCGAGGTGGAATGGTTAATGCTGTTAAAAGATATGCTAAAGCAAATAATAAATATATGAAAGATTTTGATTCAGAAAAAGATTCAAGCTATCTATTTTATTTAGATGCTAATAATTTATATGGTTATGCTATGAGCCAAAAGTTACCTACTGGAGATTTAGAATTCGAACATGATGCTATTATTGATAATTTAAATAATGGAGAGTGTCTCATTCATAATAATTGTTTCAAAACGGAGAGTTGTACTAAAAAGTATATTGAAAGCTTGAAATCAGCAGAAAAGGGTTGTATACTCGAAGTAGATTTAGAGTATCCTGAAGAACTCCACATTCTCCACAATGATTTTCCATTGTGTCCAGAAAATGTTAAAATAGGTAAACAAAAAGTAAAAAAATTGTGTAATACTTTTTTTGACAAGGAAAAGTACGTTATTCATTACAAGAATCTGTTACAATGTTTACAACTCGGTATGAAATTGAAAAAAATTCATAGAATTGTTAAATTCAAAGAAAGTGGTTGGCTCTACAAATACATAGATTTAAACACTAGCCTTCGCAAAAAAGCGAAAAATGAATTTGAGAAAGATTTTTTCAAACTAATGAATAATGCAGTATTTGGAAAAACTATGGAAAACGTTAGAGAAAGAGTTGATGTTCGATTAGTTTCTAATGAAGATAAGATAATAAAGTTGGCTTCGAAAGTGACCTTAAAAAAGTATTATTATTAATAGTGATCTAACAGCTGTAGAAATGGAGAAAACTAGCATTGTTCTTGATAAACCTATATATGTCGGATTTGCAATTTTAGAATTGAGTAAACATTTGATGTATGATTTCTATTACAATGTTATTAAGAATAAATATGATGATAAAGCTGAATTGTGTTATCAAGACACAGATTCTTTAATGCTTGCTATAAAAACAGCTGATGTTTACGAAGATATTGAGAACGACGAAAATTTTCGAAAACACTTTGATTTCAGTGAATACCCCGAAGAGCATAAATTGTATTCAATTGAAAATAAGAAAGTGATTGGAAAATTCAAAGATGAACTTAATGGACTGATAATGGAAGAAATAGTAGGATTAAAACCTAAACAATATGCTTTCAAGATTGCTGAAGAAACACGTGAATCGTTTATAAAACTCTATGATCAAATAAAACAAAAAGAAAAAGAGAATCCTTATCTCCCGAAAAAAATGAAACCTGGAGATGAGATTAAAAAGAGTAAAGGTGTTAAAAAGAATGTTGTTAAGAATGAATTAAGTGTAGTTGATTACAAAAAATGTCTCTTTGACAAAACTGTTGTTAGGAGGAAACAATTCACAATTAGAGCTGTGAAACATCAGATTTATACACAATCTCAGAATAAAGTAGCTTTAATAACAATGAATCAAATCAATCAATCAATCAATCAATCAATGAAATTTCAACAGAGCATAAACGATATATTCTGAAAAATAGTCATAGCACTATTGCTTTTGGTAGTGTTCATATAAAATCAGATCTTCTACATCAAGAGTGATAAAATAGTATTTTTGAAATCATGATTTTCCAACAATTTCAAAAGGAGAAGACAATAATATCCACAATCATGTGTTCCAAATTCTTGAATTTGGAATGTTGAACATTCAACCACATTTCTTTTATCTTTTTCGTCTGCAGAACTTGAATTACCTTTCAGATAACTTAAAGGTTCTTGAGGTGGATCTAATCCGAAAGAATCGAAATAAAAGGTCTTATCTTTTATCTTTTTATAACAGACCCAATGAGTACCAGTATTACTACTCGAGTCGAGATTTACAATTCCAACTTCTTGCTCTTTTAGATGATTTGGCAGATTATCACGCATGAAATGCCTCTAAAGTCTTTTATTTTCATATTTTTACCATTTCTGTAAGACCTACGTTGGTTAAAGGTGTTAGATCTTTCCGGAATTTTGTCATTTAATAAGATTGAAATTATTTTAGTTTTTTTTGAGAGAATAGAAAAAGGCCTATCTTGTTTTGAGAAAGTGGGCAAAAAGGTAAATGTTAGTAATTGATTGTCACATGTTTGGCAGGCGAAAATGAATTTTTTTTTCCGTATGATAAGAGTTGCTTCAATGTGTTTATAAGGGTTTTCGAGGGCGCAGAAACGATTGGCGCAAAGATTTTCATCCCAAATGGTCGTGTAGTGCTGCTTTCTATGGCCGGTACCACTGATTGTCTAATGTATCGCAAGTCATTGTTGCATATGTACGTCATCATGTGAATATTGCATATCATTGTGAATGTAAATGTGATAGTGTTAATAGTGAACAATCTGATAAAATAAGTTATCAAATACCTTTGTGGAGTGGGTGAGATAAGTAACGGCGTATTGGGAGAAATCTTGTTTGGGATGAACTCAATCTTCATGCATACTGGGGCTATCTTCCAAAACTGTGAATATGTGGATGGGAAAGATTTGCTTTTTACATATGTATTCGTTTCAAGTTTCAAATTTGCGTGAAATGGACTCACAGAATGGTTTTTTTTATTACATGGTTTTGCAATATATATATATATCGGTTACTTTGAAAAATCACTTTGTATGCTAGGCTCGGGGACCTCAATCTTCATGAATACTTGGGCTATCTTCCAAAAGTTTCTCATTTTGTAATCAAGGGACCTCGAATACTATGCTTGCTTAATTTTTAGCCAATACGATATGTATTGGCATGGTCAACAACTAGGTTCTTCCATATATATGCGGCGTTTACTCCAATTCTTCCAAAACTTGGGCTTTCTTATTTTGGCTTTCGGATTCATCATCTAGGGACCCTGAAGACTATCATTGCTTAGTTTGAAGTCAATCCGATTAAAAAAAACCATTCTGTGAGTCCATTTCACGCAAATTTGAAACTTGAAACGAATACATATGTAAAAAGCAAATCTTTCCCATCCACATATTCACAGTTTTGGAAGATAGCCCCAGTATGCATGAAGATTGAGTTCATCCGAAACAAGATTTCTCCCAATACGCCGTTACTTATCTCACCCACTCCACAAATATATTTGATAACTTATTTTATCAGATTGTTCACTATTAACACTATCACATTTACATTCACAATGATATGCAATATTCACATGATGACGTACATATGCAACAATGACTTGCGATACATTAGACAATCAGTGGTACTGGCCATAGAAAGCAGCACTACACGACCATTTGGGATGAAAATCTTTGCGCCAATCGTTTCTGCGCCCTCGAAAACCCTTATAAACACATTTGAAGCAACTCTTATCATACGGAAAAAAAATTCATTTTCGCCTGCCAAACATGTGACAATCATGGTATAGGGTCCATACATGAGCACTAAGACGGCGTCCTATGATCAAACTACTTGCGCCAATCGCTTCAGCATGCTCAGAAACCCTTATAAACATCTTTTGAAGCATCTCTGATCATTAGGAAAAAAATTATTTTTCGACCTTGTAGGTAAGACTAGCAGGTTTTACCTACCGATTTTGGAATTGAAAGTCAACCTTGTCGCAGTTTCAATCTTCCTATTTTTTTTATTATAAGTTCATACGCCTATCGTAATGATATATTCGAAATTTCATTCAATTTGACTCATTAGAAAAAAGTTGGCGAATAAAAAACCAAAAATGTTTTGCACTGTAGTACGGTTAAGTACGGTTAAGTAAGGTTAAGTACGGTTAAGTAAGGTTAAGTACGGTTAAGTACGGTTAAGTACGGTTAAGCACGGTAAGTAAGGTTAAGTACGGTTAAGAAAGGTTAAGTACGGTTAGGTAAGGTTAACTACGGTTAAGCACGGTTTAGTACGGTTAAGTACGGTTAAGTACGGTTAAGTACGGTTAAGTACGGTTAGGTAAGGTTAAGTACGGTTAAGTACGGTTAGGTAAGGTTAAGTACGGTTAAGTACGGTTAAGTAAGGTTAAGTACGGTTAGGTAAGGTTAAGTACGGTTAAGAACGGTTAAGTACGGTTAAGTACGGTTAAGTAGGTTAAGTACGGTTAAGAAAGGTTAAGTACGGTTAGGTAAGGTTAACTACGGTTAAGCACGGTTTAGTACGGTTTAAGTACGGTTAAGTACGGTTAAGTACGGTTAAGTACGGTTAAGTAAGGTTAGTACGGTTTAGTACGGTTAAGTACGGTTAAGTAAGGTTAAGTACGGTTAAGTAAGGTTAAGTACGGTTAAGTAAGGTTAAGCACGGTTTTAGTACGGTTAGGTAAGGTTAAGTACGGTTAAGTACGGTTAAGTACGGTTAAGTAAGGTTAAGTACGGTTAGGTAAGGTTAAGTACGGTTAAGTACGGTTAAGTACGGTTAAGTACGGTTAAGTAAGGTTAAGTACGGTTAAGTACGGTTTAGCGCGGTTAATTACGGTTATGTACGGTTAAGTACGGTTAGGTACGGTTAAGTACGGTTAGGTAAGGTTAAGTACGGTTAAGTACGGTTAAGTACGGTTAAGTACGGTCAAGTACGGTTAAGTAAGGTTAAGTACGGTTAAGAAAGGTAAAGTACGGTTAGGTAAGGTTAACTACGGTTAAGTACGGTTAAGTACGGTTAAGTAAGGTTAAGTACGGTTAAGTACGGTTTAGCGCGGTTATTACGGTTATGTACGGTTAAGTACGGTTAGGTACGGTTAAGTACGGTTAGTAAGGTTAAGTACGGTTAAGTACGGTTAAGTACGGTTAAGTACGGTTAAGTACGGTTAAGTAAGATTAAGTACGGTTAAGTAAGTTAGTACGGTTTAGTACGGTTAAGTACGGTTAAGTAAGGTTAAGTACGGTTAAGTAAGGTTAGTACGGTTAAGTAAGGTTAAGCACGGTTTAGTACGGTTAGGTAAGGTTAAGTACGGTTAAGTACGGTTAAGTACGGTTAAAGTAAGGTTAAGTACGGTTAGGTAAGGTTAAGTACGGTTAAGTACGGTTAAGTACGGTTAAGTACGGTTAAGTAAGGTTAAGTACGGTTAAGTACGGTTTAGCGCGGTTAATTACGGTTATGTACGGTTAAGTACGGTTAGGTACGGTTAAGTACGGTTAGGTAAGGTTAAGTACGGTTAAGTACGGTTAAGTACGGTTAAGTACGGTCAAGTACGGTTAAGTAAGGTTAAGTACGGTTAAGAAAGGCAAAGTACGGTTAGGTAAGGTTAACTACGGTTAAGTACGGTTAAGTACGGTTAAGTAAGGTTAAGTACGGTTAAGTACGGTTTAGCGCGGGTTAATTACGGTTATGTACGGTTAAGTACGGTTAGGTACGGTTAAATACGGTTAGGTAAGGTTAAGTACGGTTAAGTACGGTTAAGTACGGTTAAGTACGGTTAAGTAAGGTTAAGTACGGTTAAGAAAGGTTAAGTACGGTTAGGTAAGGTTAACTACGGTTTTGTAATCAAGGGACCTCGAATACTATGCTTGCTTAATTTTAAGCCAATACGATTGGGAGAAATCTTGTTTCGGATGAACTCAATCTTCATGCATACTGGGGCTATCTTCCAAAACTGTGAATATGTGGATGGGAAAGATTTGCTTTTTACATATGTATTCGTTTCAGTTTCAAATTTGCGTGAAATGGACTCACAGAATGTTTTTTTTATTACATGGTTTTGCAATATATATATATATATCGGTTACTTTGAAAAATCACTTTGTATGCTAGGCTCGGGGACCTCAATCTTCATGAATACTTGGGCTATCTTCCAAAAGTTTTCTCATTTTGTAATCAAGGGACCTCGAATACTATGCTTGCTTATTTTTTAGCCAATACGATATCTATTGGCATGGTCAACAAACTAGGTTCTTCCATATATATGCGGCGTTTACTCCAATTCTTCCAAAACTTGGGCTTTCTTATTTTGGCTTTCGGATTCATCATCTAGGGACCCTGAAGACTATATTTGCTTAGTCGTGAACAAGGATAGTCTTCAGGGTCCCTTCATGACGAATCCGAAGGTCAAAATAAGAAAGCCCAGGTTTGCTTGGAGATTATGGTCCGTGAACTAGCTTGATGACAATGTCGAAAAAAATTTTGAAACCGATTGACTTCAAACTAAGCAAGGATAGTCTTCAGGGTCCCTTGATGATGAATCCGATAAACATCTTTTGAAGCATCTCTGATCATTAGGAAAAAAAATTATAAACATCTTATAAACATCTTTTGAAGCATCTCTGATCATTAGGAAAAAATTCTTTTTCGACCTTGTAGGTAAATTGAAAGTCAACCTTGTCGCAGTTCAATCTTCCTAATTTTTTTATTATAAGTTCATACGCCTATCGTAATGATATATTCGAAATTTCATTCAATTTGACTCATTAGAAAAAAGTTGGCGAATAAAAAACCAAAAATGTTTTGCACTGTAGTAAGGTTGAGTACGGTTAGGTAAGGTTAAGTACGGTTAAGTACGGTTAAGTACGGTTAAGTAAGGTTAAGTACGGTTAGGTAAGGTTAAGTACGGTTAAGTACGGTTAAGTACGGTTAAGCACGGTTAAGTAAGGTTAAGTACGGTTAAGAAAGGTTAAGTACGGTTAGGTAAGGTTAACTACGGTTAAGCACGGTTTAGTACGGTAAAGTACGGTTAAGTACGGTTAAGTACGGTTAAGTACGGTTAGGTAAGGTTAAGTACGGTTAAGTACGGTTAGGTAAGGTTAAGTACGGTTAAGTACGGTTAAGTAAGGTTAAGTACGGTTAGGTAGGTTAAGTACGGTTAAGTACGGTTAAGTACGGTAAGTACGGTTAAGTAAGGTTAAGTACGGTTAAGAAAGGTTAAGTACGGTTAGGTAAGGTTAACTACGGTTAAGCACGGTTTAGTACGGTTAAGTACGGTTAAGTACGGTTAAGTACGGTTAAGTACGGTAAGTAAGGTTAAGTACGGTTTAGTACGGTTAAGTACGGTTAAGTAAGGTTAAGTACGGTTAAGTAAGGTTAAGTACGGTTAAGTAAGGTTAAGCACGGTTTAGTACGGTTAGGTAAGGTTAAGTACGGTTAAGTACGGTTAAGTACGGTTAAGTAAGGTTAAGTACGGTTAGGTAAGGTTAAGTACGGTTAAGTACGGTTAAGTACGGTTAAGTACGGTTAAGTAAGGTTAAGTACGGTTAAGAAAGGTAAAGTACGGTTAGGTAACGTTAACTACGGTTAAGTACGGTTAATTACGGTTAAGTAAGGTTAAGTACGGTTAAGTACGGTTAGGTAAGGTTAAGTACGGTTAAGTACTGTTAAGTACGGTTAAGTAAGGTTAAGTACGGTTAGGTAAGGTTTAAGTACGGTTAAGTACGGTTAAGTACGGTTAAGTACGGTTAATTAAGGTTAAGTACGGTTAAGAAAGGTAAAGTACGGTTAGGTAAGGTTAACTACGGTTAAGTACGGTTAAGTACGGTTAAGTAAGGTTAAGTACGGTTAAGTACGGTTAAGTACGGTTAAGTAAGGTTAAGTACGGTTTAGTACGGTTAAGTACGGTTAAGTAAGGTTAAGTACGGTTAAGTAAGGTTAAGTACGGTTAAGTACGGTTAAGTACGGTTAAGTAAGGTTAAGTACGGTTAATTAAGGTTAAGTACGGTTAAGTACGGTTAAGTACGGTTAAGTACGGTTAAGTAAGGTTAAGTACGGTTAAGAAGGTAAAGTACGGTTAGGTAAGGTTAACTACGGTTAAGTACGGTAAGTACGGTTAAGTAAGGTTAAGTACGGTTAAGTACGGTTAAGTACGGTAAGTACGTTTAAGTACGGTTAAGTAAGGTTAAGTACGGTTAAGAAAGTTAAGTACGGTTAGGTAAGGTTAACTACGGTTTTGTAATCAAGGGACCTCGAATACTATGCTTGCTTAATTTTAAGCCAATACGATTGGGAGAAATCTTGTTTCGGATGAACTCAATCTTCATGCATACTGGGGCTATCTTCCAAAACTGTGAATATGTGGATGGGAAAGATTTGCTTTTTACATATGTATTCGTTTCAAGTTTCAAATTTGCGTGAAATGGACTCACAGAATGGTTTTTTTATTACATGGTTTGCAATATATATATATATATCGGTTACTTTGAAAAATCACTTTGTATGCTAGGCTCGGGGACCTCAATCTTCATGAATACTTGGGCTATCTTCCAAAAGTTTCTCATTTTGTAATCAAGGGACCTCGAATACTATGCTTGCTTAATTTTTAGCCAATACGATATGTATTGGCATGGTCAACAAACTAGGTTCTTCCATATATATGCGGCGTTTACTCCAATTCTTCCAAAACTTGGGCTTTCTTATTTTGGCTTTCGGATTCATCATCTAGGGACCCTGAAGACTATATTTGCTTAGTCCGTGACAAGGATAGTCTTCAGGGTCCCTTCATGACGAATCCGAAGGTCAAAATAAGAAAGCCCAGGTTTGCTTGGAGATTATGGTCCGTGAACTAGCTTGATGACAATGTCGAAAAAATTTTGAAACCGATTGACTTCAAACTAAGCAAGGATAGTCTTCAGGGTCCCTTGATGATGAATCCGATAAACATCTTTTGAAGCATCTCTGATCATTAGGAAAAAAATTATAAACATCTTATAAACATCTTTTGAAGCATCTCTGATCATTAGGAAAAAATTCTTTTTTCGACCTTGTAGGTAATTGAAAGTCACCTTGTCGCAGTTCAATCTTCCTAATTTTTTATTATAAGTTCATACGCCTATCGTAATGATATATTCGAAATTCATTCAATTTGGACTCATTAGACAAAAAGTTGGCGAATAAAAACCACAAAATGTTTGCACTGTAGTAAGGTTAAGTACGGTTAGGTAAGGTTAAGTACGGTTAATACGGTTAAGTACGGTTAAGTAAGGTTAAGTACGGTAGGTAAGGTTAAGTACGGTTAAGTACGGTTAAGTACGGTTAAGTACGGTTAAGTACGGTTAGGTAAGGTTAAGGAAACCGTAATTAAGGGCGCTAAACCGTACTTAACCGTACTTAACCTACTAACCGTACTTAACCGTACTTAACCGTAGTTAACCTTACCTAACCGTACTTTAACCTTTCTTAACCGTACTTAACCTTACTTTACCGTACTTTAACCGTACTTAACCGTACTTAACCTTACCTAACCGTATTTAACCTTACTAACCGTACTTAACCGTACTTAACCGTACTTAACCTTACCTAACCGTACTAAACCGTGCTTAACCTTACTTAACCGTACTTAACCTTACTTAACCGTACTTAACCTTACTTAACCGTACTTATCCGTACTTAACCGTAGTTAACCTTTACTAACCGTACTTTACCTTTCTTAACCGTACTTAACTTACTTAACCGTACTTAACCGTACTTAACCGTACTTAACCGTACTTAACCGTACTTAACCGTACTTAACCTTAATTAACCGTACTTAACCGTACTTAACCGTACTTAACCGTACTTAACCTTACTTAACCGTACTTAACCTTACTTAACCGTACTTAACCGTACTAAACCGTACTTAACCTTACTTAACCGTACTTTAACCGTACTTAACCGTAATTAACCTTACTTAACCGTACTTAACCGTACTTAACCGTAGTTAACCTTACCTAACCGTACTTTACCTTTCTTAACCGTACTTAACCTTACTTAACCGTACTTAACCGTACTTAACCGTACTTACCGTACTTAACCTTACCTAACCGTACTTAACCTTACTTAACCGTACTTAACAGTACTTAACCGTACTTAACCTTACCTAACCGTACTTAACCGTACTTAACCTTACTTAACCGTACTTAACCGTACTTAACCGTAGTTTAAGTACCTAACCGTACTTTACCTTCTTAACCGTACTTAACCCTAACTTAACCGTACTTACCCGTCCTTAACCGTACTTAACCGTACTTAACCTTACCTAACCGTACTTAACTTACTTAACCGTACTTAAACCGTACTTAACCGTAACTTAACCTTCCTAACCGTACTAAAACCGTGCTTAACCTTACTAACCGTACTTAACCTTACTTAACCGTACTTAACCTTACTTACCGTACTTAAACCGTACTAAACCGTACTTAACTTCTTAACCGTACTTAACCGTACTTACCGTACTTAACCGTACTTAACCGT